>CM077034.1:1792500-2350000 GCA_039090855.1 Macrothele yani
ACCGATTTCAGACGGTGGGGACACTCCTTAAGTCGACGCTCCAACTCGTCCCAGAGGTGCTCGATAGGGTTAAGGTCCGGGGCCAGTCCATTCGATTAACCCCATTGTCACCATACCAAGCCAGCGTCGACCTCGCAACATGACAGGTGGCATTGTCATCCTGAAAGTAACATGGGTCCACCCCGTAAAACTGCCACAACGTAGGAAGCGCATGGTCATCCAAAATGGTTCAGTGGGTCTCGGCGTTGAGTCTACCAGGAATTGCAACCAAGGGTCCCGTGCCATATCAGGAGAAACACCCCCATAGCATAATTCCACCGCCGCCGAACTTCACAGTTGGCACAATACATTCCGGCAGGAGGTGTTCTCCAGGCAGACGCCAAACCCAGACCCTGCCATCCGAACGGTAGAGGGTGAACCTTGATTCGTCGCTCCAGAGAACCTGTTTCCACTGTTAAACGGTCCACTGTCGACGTTCTTTGCACCACGTTAGCCGAGCAGCGCTATTGGACTTGGTGATCAAAGGCTTGTGGGCGGCAGCACGTTCATGATAACCGAGCAGATGGGTTTCCTTGCGGATGGTATTCATCGAAAGAACACTCCCGGAAGCCTGTTAAAACTCCTCGCGGATGTGGCCCATCGATTTGGTGCGGTTCTTCCGAATTTCTTTGGCTAGCACCCGTCGATCTCTAACTCCCAGTTTTGTGGGTCCGCCGGGTCGGGGCACATTCCGACAGTCACCTCTCATCATCCACTTGCCAATCACGTAGGCCACTGTCGATTTTGGGTACTTCAACTCGCTGGATATGTCACGTATGGATCGGCCATTTCCGTGATACCCGACGATTACACCTTTCTCGAAATCAGAGAGCTCCGAACTGCGTGGCATCTTGCATGCGGCTGGTTGCGTTGTTGTTTCCCACACTATATTAAACGGCGGCGGCCATGACGTGTATCGGGACCGCAGATATCGTCGATTGCAGGGGTGTCCAATTACTTGTTGGTAGATGGTGTATGTTGTTCACGTGCTGCTGTAGTGAGTACGTATCAAAAGTGGTGCACAGATGGCCAAATGACGAACCGTCGTCCACAGCTCCTTGATGCCAGAGGGGAGCAGAGACTGGCGTGCATTATTCACAGCAGCAACTGTGTGACAAATCACCCACAGCAACATCTGTGGTGATCAGGGCAATGTGTCACAGCACAGTGTTCATCGCAACTTTCTGCGTAGCCGAAAGACCCAGTCTGGTTCCTATGCTGACTGCTCGGCATTGCCAACAACAACACATGATATGGCCTCAAGATCATCAAGATTAGACCGTGGATGATTGGAAGATAGTGGCCTGGTCTGACGAAGAATCAAGATTCCTGGTGCATCACGTAGACGGACAAGTGCAGATACATTGATTACCAATGGAGACTATGGCACCTGGATGCACCGTTGAGTGGCAACAGTATTATGATGTGGGCAATGTTTTCTTGGGGCACTTTAGGCTTTAGGCCCCGTTTTGCCAATAGCACAATCCCTGACAGCTGTCAGGTATCTGAACATCGTTGCAGACTAAGTTCACCCATTCATGGCAACTGTGTTCCCTGCTGGTGATGGCCATTACCAATAGGATAATGCACCATGCCACACTGCCAGAATCTTCAAGGAGTGGTTTGAGGAACATGCTGGCGACTTTCTGTTAATGCCCTGGCCTCCAAATTCACCTGACATGAACCCAATCGAACATCTGTGGTTCGACTTAGGGAGGCGGATTTGTTCTAAATCACCACCACCCCGAAATGTACGGGAACTGGAGGACCTGCTGTTGACATTATGGTACCAGATACCCCAGGATACCTATCGACACCTCATCGAATCGATGCCTTTCTGAGTGCTGTTTTGAGGGCTAAAGAGGTTCCTACAGCTTATTTAGGTAGGTGGTCATAATGTAATGGCTGATCGGTGTAATTACCACTGAGATAAACAATTGCTAGGTCTCCTCGATTCCTGTAAACAGTTCTTCCAAGTGGTGAGAGCTGCTTAAAATTTAATAATTGATAGAACGCAACATAAAGACGTTCAACTGCACAGGTTCCACTCCACAAAAGAAACGTTCGGTTCACAAAACGGCCAAGGAGTTGATTCAAATGGATGAAGTCCGTTGAATAAACTCCTTGGCCATTTTGTGAACTCATCCAATGGGAGCCGGGATGCCAAAATATTCTCTAAAATTAAAATACATAAAGAAAACACACCTTTAAGATTGATTCTATCGGAAAAAAATCTCCCCACTCATCAACCTAGAAAAAAAGATATACAACTATCTATCCCCAATATTCATGAGGAATCAATATACTTTAAAGAATAGCTATGAGTTTATAGAAAAAATCAAATTAATTAATCAAGACCTAGAGCAAATAACTATGGCCTCAATGGACGATAAGGCGTTATACCCAAACACTCCCGTCGAGCTAGCCATCGAATTGATTATGCAACAACTAAGCATCAACAAAGAACTAAACTTGTCACAACTGAAAGAGCTAAAGAATACCTTATATTTCATCAAGGAAAACAACATCTTCCATTTCGAAGGAAATATATTTAAACAAACGCAAGGTGGCCCTATGGGATCCCCGTTATCGGCATTATACGCAGAAGTGATTATGGCATACCTCGAAAAAGAAATTATTCAAACTCTACCTGAAAAACCAATACTTTATGCTCGATATGGAGACGACATTATTATAATGTCAAAACTTAAAAAAAGCCGAGCTACAAGATCTAGCACAGCGTTTTAGCAAAATTTGTAACACTATAGAGCTGATGATAGAGTTTGAAGAGGATAATCGCCTATCCTTCCTGGACATTCAAATAAAGAAAAACAAAAATTGCTTTGAATACTCTGGGTTTAGGAAAGCAACTTGCATACCTGTACTGATACCATACTCGTCACACCATCCAGTGATACATAAAAAAAACAGCATAGTAAACTTGATACGGCGAGCGTACACACACACATCTAACAACAGTCTAAAAAATCAAGAGCTAGAGTTTATCTCGAAAATATCACAAAAGTATGGGTACCCGAGCAAGCTAATTAATAAATGGATACATGAGAGTAAAAAGCATATGACTCAGAGTAAAGAAGGCCAAGAAGTGCACAACCAAAGGAAGATGAGGAATAAAAAATTCAAATACATTGGAGCTTTCCCATACTTGGAAGGAGTGAGTAAAGAAATCAATAGGCACTGTGCTAAATATGACTTACAACTAGGAAGCTCAGTGAACACCTTGAAAAATATGACTGTTAACAAAAAAACAGAGGACAGAATACTAGAAGAATTAGGATCCTATGAAATTCCAATTGCACACACACAGCCCCAATATTGTACATTGGAAGTACAAAAAGCAGATTAAAAAACACATTTCTAACTTGCAAAAAAAAAAAAAAAAGAAGCCAAAACTGCTTTAGTGCAGTTCTGCATTGAAAACCAGACTTTCCCAAAATTCGATGGAAGTAAAATGCTAAAAAAGAATAAAAAATCTGAAAGGCAAATGTCAGGAGGGAAGAAGCAATCTTAATCTATAAAAATAAAGCAAGGGTATGTAACCAGAACGACCCTAGCACATTATCGGGCCTGTGGAAAGAACTAATAAGACAAGAAAAAGAACAACAAAAAAAAAAAAGAAAACCGGGATAGGAAAAGAAATTAAAAAAAAAAAAAAAAAAAAAATATCTTAATGAAACATAGATGGCGCTAGCTGGGCTAGATAACGAAATTTATCCAAGAAAGAATATCCGACGAATGGTAACAAGGAGTATCAGACTCCATTAGCGCAAAGTTAACCACGAACGTCGGTGGAAAAGTCACCACGCTCCTGAAGATGCCCAGAGACTGGGCGAAAATTTCGAGTATAAAGAACGGTAAAAATTGGTGTGTTTGAATCTTAATGAGAAGATTCAATGAGCATACCCAGCGAAAAATGTGTGAAGTAAAGCTATTCATCTCGTACAACAGACTTTAGGACAATAACATCAACAAAGACCGGAAAACATGTGCGTGAAATGTTCCCATCGCTCGCAAGGAATGCCAAGGTGAGCATTATCCTCTAGAATATTGTACAGGATGAAGTCTTGTGTAGAAAATCACGAGTTTGGACCAGTATTAAAGTAGCCACAGAGACAGAAAGTACCAATTTAGAGAAGAAAGCAAAACGAAACAAAACCAAAAAAATCGTAAATGCAAAAAACTGTTGAAGTCTACCACCAAGTACACTGGTGTGCAAAATGTTTTTTGCGAATGTAACGTCGTGCAAAAGTGCTCCACATCGACTCAAATCATACCATATGATCCCCAAGATGTAAGAATATGGGACAAGTGAGCAAAACCGTCCAAACAAGGAATCCAAAGGATACAAAAGCACTTTATTGAAAAGGTAACTTCGAGTACAACTGGACAGAAGACAGAAACGTCCATGTGACAGGCGGCTGCCAAGAAAAATCTAGTTTTTAGTAGGGGATATGATCACCCCTGACTACATTGCAGGATTTGCAACGTCTGTCCATGCTGAGGACGAGGTTGTCAAGGAGCTGTTAAGGCATCGTGGCCCATTCCTCTTGTAGCGCCAATCGCAGCTGCGGAATCGTTGCTGGCGGTTGGTGACGTGCTGCCAAGCGAAAAGGTCCCACACGTGTTCGATTGGATTTAGGTCCGGGGACCTTACGGGCCAATCCATGCGTTTAATATCTTCACTCTCCAACAGCTCTGCGACAGCCATTGTACGATGAGGTGTAGCGTTGTCGTCCATGAAGAAGAACTCGGGACCCACAGCACCTCTAAACAGATGCACGTGAGGCAGAAGAACCTCAGTACAATAGCGGACACCAGTGACTGAACCTCCTTGGAAGATGTGGAGGTCAGTATGGCTACCAAGCATGATACCGCCCCAAACGAGAACTCCACCACCTCCAAACCGGTCCCTTTCAATGATGTTGGAGGTGTGATTGCGTGATCCCCGCTCTCTCCAGACGTATATACGTCCAGAATCGCTCGTCAGACTAAATCGGCTCTCATCTGTAAAGAGAACTCGACCCCATTGCTGATGTGTTCAGTTCTTGTGTTCCTGGCACCACAGAAACTGCCGTCTCCGATGAGCAAGCGTTAATGGCACACACCGTACTGGTCGTCGTGCAAACAGACCACCTTTGTGCAGCCTCCTGGCCATGGTAAAACGCGATAACGGACGTCCAGTTGTCTGTTACATGTGCCTTGCAATTTTCCCTGCTGTCTGCCATCTGTCTCTTCTCACCTGTAGGACAATATACCGGTCGTCCGCCGCCGTGGTTGCTCGTGGACGATTACTGCTAAACTCTCGGACAGCAGTTCCTGTCGTTTGAAATGCTCTCCAAGCTCGTGAAACGATGCTGTGAGCGATCCCGAATTCCTCGGCCACACTAGTCACACTTCGACCTTCTTCCAACTTCCCAATGACGCGACCTCGGGTAAAGTCATCCAGATGTCATCTACTGGATTGCCTGTTGGCCAAATCACACGGTGGCAGCAACTCGACGTCGTTCAAACCGATGTACACCGTGCAATAGCTTTCACCGAATTGCTGAGCGTACACCGCCCGTGTGCTTTATACCCTTCCGCACCCCCCACCCCCCAACATCATGCTGCATTATATGTGCATTGTGCCTTACCGTACCGGACCCTAGTCTATCTCCTGGGTGATCTTTCGGTTTGTTCTGCTTTGTCCTTAATTTTTGCACACCAGTGTACTTCCAAAAAAAAAAAAAAAAAAAAAAAGGTTAAAGGAAATTCTGCTTTAGCGATGCATTTCAGAACCAACTAGGTATGTCCTCAGGCTGTTTGCGTGAGCACTGAACTTTGCGAGTTTTACATCAGCGACTGGTTTGCTGAATGCTACATCTGAAGTGTGTCGACTGCATCATGTAGTTGCATCGTTGGCATTGGAAACATATGCACTCATGTAATGTTTGAAGTTGAGGCAATGCCGTGGTTCTTACTTTGTTGCCGGCTAGTAACCAGTAATCGTTTTTTTTTCTTCTTGAAATTCCATATTGCTGTCTCCTTTTATTATTGAATGAGCATTTTTTAGGGAGTCAGAACATCAACAGTACTACAGAGGGTGAGTCGAAAGTTTTGCAATATTTGGATAAGCGCATTTTTTTTATTATTGGAGGTTTAACGACCACCATGAGCAACTCAATGGGCTATAAGCAGTCGCCTGTTCCTAATTTAGGGTCACTGGTTCCAGGGAAGGGAGAGAGTCAGTGCCAAAAGACAAATACAACATCCATGCCTTACCGGGATTCTTTTTTCTTTTCGTTGGGGGTTTAACAACCACCGTGAGCAACTCAATGGGCTATAAGCAGTCGCCCGTCCCTAATTTAGGGTCACTGGTTCCAGGGAAGGGAAAGAGCCAGTGCCGTAAGACAGACACAACACCCATGCCTCACCGGGATTCGAACCCGGAACCCGTTCGGACGAATAATCAGAGGCCATCGCTTAGACCACTGCGCCACCGGGGCGGCTGTCTTGTGTTTAAACTAGTTTCAAGTCACGCACTGCAGTCTGTCAAATGGGATATAAAGTGGTAGTCGTTGCCGTGAACAGCATTGCAAGTCGTGGTTCTGTCTTGTGGTTGGGACGCCTAAAGGATGATCAGCCGCAATTGGCTAATAGGGAACTTTTACTTTACGAGTTTGAACTTGGCTATAATGCTGCTCAACAGCGACACGAAACATTTGCCATGGGAAAAAAAGAAGGTTCCTGCACCACAACCAGATGGTTCGAGAAATGTCGCTCAGGTGGCAGAAACCTCGACGATCAGTCAAGGTTAGGTAGGCCGCAAACCGGGGATTCCGAGGCCACGCACCACGCCATAGAGGCAAATCCGACAACCAGCAGTCGGAATTTAGCAGTTGAGCTGGGCATATCGCAGAACACCGTAGTTTGTCACCTTCAGGACCTCGGCAAGGGCTGCCGCATTGTCCCTCACAAACTGACCCCAGCTGAAGCAAACCGCCGAGTGGAAGCGTGCAGGAAACTCCTGGAAAACCCGCGTGATGCACGTTTCATCAAGAGAACTGTTACGTGCGATGAAAAGTGGGTCTAACATGCGATGAAAAGTGGGTCTATTTCCGTATTCCTAACGCACGTCGGCAGTGGTTAAGCCCGGGACTGCTGCCAGAACCTGTTGCCAAGCGTGGACGCCTCGAGCACAAGGTGATGCTCTGCATCTGGTGGAATTTTGAGGGGATAATCCATTACAAATTTGTTCCAGACAGTCGTACCATCAACCTCTACTTTGAACAGCTGGACCAGATGTATGCTGTTTTGGAGGAACAGTACTGTTGAACAGAAAGCACGCCCTTCTACAGTAGGACAGCGATATCCTGTATAATAATTGTCCTACTTATGTTAGCAGTGTTTTGTTTTTCACAATTCTTTAACAATATGGACTTTATTTTCTTCTTTATAAGCTTAGAGTTATTTTGTCATTTTTCCTGTAAAATAATTATAATTCTTTTGAGAAAATCATTATTAGTTAAAGTTTTGGACATTTCTGTAACTGCTTGGAGCTGATTATGTGTTAAAATTCACAGTTTATTTCCCCATTTAAATCAGAAAGAAAAATGAATAAATATAACATGTGTTACATTAATTTTTTTTTTTTAAATAAGGAAGCTTTTAACAAAAGTCTTCTAAAAAAAAGTCCAAATAAGGAAGCTTTCAACTTCAGATATTTTTCAGAAAAAAATGTTTAAATAAGGAAGCTTTCAACTTGGGTTTTTTTTTTTTCAAGTAAAAAAAAAACTTTATATAAGGGAGCTTTCAACTTGTTTTTTTCATACAAAAAAGTTATAAGGGAGCTTTTTTAATGTCAGTCTTTTTTAAAAAAAAGTTATAAGGGAGCTTCAATATCAGTCATTTTCAAAAAAAAGTTTCAAGGGAGCTCTTTTAAAATAATAAGAAAGCTTGCAACTTAGTCTTTTTTTTTTTTTTTTTAAATGTATAAATAAGAGAGCTTTCAACTTCAGTCTTTTCCAAAAAAAAAAATAATAATAATAAAGGAGCATTTAACTTCAGTCTTTTATGAAAAAAATGCTTAAATAAGGAAGCTTTCAACTTGTCTCTTTTTTTTAATGTTTAAATAAGGAAGCTTTCAAATTTTTTTTATTTTTTTCAAAAAAAAAAAAAATTATAAGGTAGCTTTCAATTTGTTTTTTTCAAAAAAAAAGTTATAAGGGAGTTTTTTCAATGTCAGTTTCTTTCAAAAAAAAAAGTTATAAGGGAGCTTTCAATGTCAGTCTTTTTTTAAAAAGAGTTATTAGGGAGCTTTCAATGTCAGTCTTTTTTTAAAAAGAGTTATTAGGGAGCTTTCAATGTCAGTCTTTTAATATAATAAGAAAGCTTGCAACTTAGTTTTTTTTTTTTTTTTTTAATGCATAAATAAGAGAGCTTTCAACTTCAGTCTTTTTCGGATTAAAAAAAGTTTAAATAACATTTGTGATAAGTGGTTGCCAGATCCATAATGTATTCGTTATTTTTCTTTTTAATTTTACAAATCTAGCAACCACTTACCTTCACCCATCCTTTCTTAACTTGAAAAAGACTGGCTTGTCTGGGGGTTTCAGAAGAATCAAGTAAATTCTGTTCTGCCTGTCCTATGCAGTTAATAAAAATAATAATTATGGATTATACTTAGTTTGTTTTTTTTTAAATGCATAAATAAGAGAGCTTTCAACTTCAGTCTTTTCCAAAAAAAATAAATAAATAAATAAAGGAGCTTTTAACTTCAGTCTTTTATGAAAAAAATGCTTAAATAAGGAAGCTTTCAACTTTTTTTTTTTTTTAATGTTTAAATAAGGAAGCTTTCAACTTTAAAAAAAAATTATCAGGTAGCTTTCAACTTGTTTTTTTCAAAAAAAAAGTTATAAGGGAGTTTTTTCAATGTCAGTTTCTTTCAAAAAAAAAGTTATAAGGGAGCTTTTTTCAATGTCAGTCTTTTTCAAAAAGAGTTATAAGGGAGCTTTCAATGTCAGTCTTTTTTTAAAAAAGAGTTATTAGGGAGCTTTCAATGTCAGTCTTTTTTTAAAAAGAGTTATTAGGGAGCTTTCAATGTCAGTCTTTTAATATAATAAGAAAGCTTGCAACATAGTTTTTTTTTTTTAATGCATAAATAAGAGAGCTTTCAACTTCAGTCTTTTCCAAAAAAAAAAAAAATAAATAAAGGAGCTTTTAACTTCAGTCTTTTATGAAAAAAATGCTTAAATAAGGAAGCTTTCAACTTTTTTTTTTTGTAATGTTTAAATAAGGAAGCTTTCAACTTTAAAAAAAAATTATCAGGTAGCTTTCAACTTGTTTTTTTCAAAAAAAAGTTATAAGGGAGTTTTTTCAATGTCAGTTTCTTTAAAAAAAAAGTTATAAGGGAGCTTTTTTTCAATGTCAGTCTTTTTCAAAAAAAAGTTATAAGGGAGCTTTCAATGTCAGTCTTTTTTTAAAAAGAGTTATTAGGGAGCTTTCAATGTCAGTCTTTTAATATAATAAGAAAGCTCGCAACTTAGTTTTTTTTTAATGCATAAATAAGAGAGCTTTCAACTTCAGTCTTTTTCGGATTAAAAAAAGTTTAAATAACATTTGTGATAAGTGGTTGCCAGATCCATAATGTATTCGTTATTTTTCTTTTTAATTTTACAAATCTAGCAACCACTTACCTTCACCCATCCTTTCTTAACTTGAAAAAGACTGGCTTGTCTGGGGGTTTCAGAAGAATCAAGTAAATTCTGTTCTGCCTGTCCTATGCAGTTAATAAAAATAATAATTATGGAGTCTGGTTCAAGTTAAGCTTTTAAACGGCCGATGCACCTGAACGAAATGGTGTCTGAAATTTTCTGCAGTTCCCAGGTAGAAATGGTCACATAGTGGCTGGGTTTTTTTGAAAGCTACCACAAATAAATCCTTCCCTGCTCCCTCTTATTTCAGCAGTAGCAACCGTAAGCCTGCAGCTGGTGATAAGGTGGAAATCTTCCAAAGGAGACAATGTAAATAGACAAAGTCATCGCTCTTTCCTTTTTTTTTTTTTTTTTTTTTCAATTAACACACAGCACTTTGTCTATTAACATTGCCTCCACACATTTGGAAGATTTCCACCATTTCTCTCGCCCTCTGGATTTATTAGCTATAATTAAATTGTTTGTGCCGTTAAGCCCCACCAGATGGAGGTGTCTCGGTTGCTGAGCCCATACCTACGGATTTGTGAAGTTAGATGCTGACAAATAAACACACATTGTGGTGGATTGTTGGCACCGTAGCATAAGGTGAACGCACTCAGCTAATTGTCAAGAGATCTGGGGTTCGATCCCAGCGATGGTGAAATCTAATTTTTTTGGTTGCTGTGTGTTAATTAAAAAAAAAAAAACGTGGAAAGAGTGATGACGTTGTCTCCATATACACTATCTACCAACAAGTAATTGGACACCCCTGCAATCGACTATATCTGCGGTCCTGATACACGTCACGGCCGCCGCCGTTAAATATCGTGTGGGAAACAACAACGCAACCAGTCGCATGCAAGATGCCATGCAGTTCGGAGCTCTCTGATTTCCAGAAAGGTGTAATCGTCGGGTATCACAGAAATGGCCGACGACATATCCAGCGAGTTGAAGTACCCAAAATTGACAGTGGCCTACGTGATTGGCAAGTGGAAGATGAGAGGTGACTGTCGGAATGTGTCCCGACCCGGCAGACCCACAAAACTGGGAGTTGGAGACCGACGGGTGCTGGCCAGAGAAATTCGGAAGAACCGCACCAAATCGATGGGCCACATCCGCGAGGAGTTTCAACAGGCATCCGGGAGTGTTCTTTTGATGAATACCATCCGTAAGGAAGCCCATCTGCTCGGTTATCATGGACGTGCTGCCGCCCACATGCCTTTGATCACCAAGTCCAATAGCGCTGCTCGGCTAACGTGGTGCAAAGAACGTCGACAGTGGACCGTTGAACAGTGGAAACAGGTTCTCTGGAGCGACGAGTCAAGGTTCACCCTCTACCGTTCGGATGGCAGGGTCTGGGTTTGGCGTCTGCCTGGAGAACGCCTCCTGCCGGAATGTATTGTGCCAACTGTAAAGTTCGGCGGCGGTGGAATTATGCTATGGGGGTGTTTCTCCTGGTATGGCACGGGACCCTTGGTCGCAATTCCTGGTAGACTCAACGACGAGACCTACTGCACCATTTTGGATGACCATGCGCTTCCAACGTTGTGGCAGTTTTACAGGGTGGACCCATGTTAGTTTTAGGATGACAATGCCACCTGTCATGTTGCGAGGTCCACCATGGCTTGGTATGGTGACAGTAGGGTTAATCGAATGGACTGAGCCCGGACCTTAACCCTATTGAGCACCTCTGGGACGAGTTGGAGCGTCGACTTAAGGGGTGCCCCCACCGTCCGAAATCGGAGAAGGAACTGACCTGTCTTCTCCAAGCCGAGTGGAAGAAAATACCACTAGCCGTCGTACAACGCCTGGTTGAGAGTATGCGCAGCTGTAATCGCCGCTCGTGGAGGCTCCACCAACTCTTGAAGGTGAATAAATTTCGTTTTCCTTTGCTATCACAGGTGTCCAATTACTTGTTGGTAGATAGTGTATTTGGAAGATTTCCAGCATTTCTCTCACCCTTTGGATCAGATTCGGATGCAACGCTATTCCATTGCTGTTTGCTCTGTGTGAAAGAGAAAAACGGGAGGGATTTTTGCGTCGGTTGGTCACAGGTGACGAAAAAGGGGCACGTACATGAATGTTACGCGACAAAGAGCACGGACCAAGCAGGGACAACCCCCACGGAAGGTCGTTAAGCCACCCCTTCGTGGGCGGAAGGTGATGCCTAGTTGCTGATGGGATTGTCGTGGTGTGTGATTCACTATGTGCTCTTACCGCAGAACAATACCATCGCAACAGATGCTCACATCCAACTGTTGGACTGTCTCCATGCTGCACTGCACAAGAAAAGTGCCCAAAGTTGATATGGAGTTGTTTTTCACCAGATAACGCTCATCCACGTGTCACTTTAGGGACCCAGCAAAAATTGCACGAGCTGAAATGGGAAATATTGTTGCACCCTCCCTTATTTCCCAGAACTTGTCTCGTCCGATTTTCATCTGTTGTCGAACGGCGAGAAAAACTTTGCTGTTGATGTGAAGCATTGCATGGATGATTTCTTCATCTCCTGCTCGCCACTCTTGTATCGCAATAAGATATTTCCACTCGTTAGGTTGGTGGAACAAGGTCATCAGTTCCTGTGACGACTACCTGGATGCATAGGTTAAGTGTTTCGTACGGTTTTTTTAAGTGTGAAGTTCTCTGTTTTCTGGATAATTTCTTTACAACCTGATAGTATCAGGACTCCTTCAAAGCTTGTTAGTGATACAGTTGAACCCATTTGTATCAAATTCAAAAGGAGAACTCAATATTTCGATATATACGGGGTTTACCACCTACCTTTCGGTTTCTGAAATGTTTCGAGCTCTGATATCAATGAGACCAATCCATTTAACTGCAATAATAACAGTCCATACGACCTTTCATACGCTTGGAGGAACCTGATTGAAACTGAGAACAAATTGAATAGGGAGAGGAGAGAGAGGAAGAGAAAAAGGAAGGGTGAGAATGGCATAGATGAAGATAAAGTTGATGCGATCTGACACTAGATGGCATTGGAAATGGGTTACATGAGGAACATGCGCACTATGGACACGAGACTTTCAGATAGCAGACTTCGACAGAGGGTGTGAAGTGTCCGTTGAAAACGGCACGGCCGCCCGGCGGCGCAGTGGTCTAAGGCGCTGGCCTCTGATCATTCGTCCGTAAGGGGTCCGGGTTCGAATCCCGGTGAGGCATGGATGTTGTGTTTGTCTTACGGCACTGGCTCTCTCCCTTCCCTGGAACCAGTGACCCTAGATTAGGGACGGGCGACTGCTTATAGCCCATTGAGTTGCTCACGGTGGTCGTTAAACCTCCAATCAATCAATGAATGGATGTTGTGTTTGTCTTACGGCACTGGCTCTCTCCCTTCCCTGGAACCAGTGATCCTAAATTAGGGACGGGCGACTGCTTATAGCCCATTGGGTTGCTCACGGTGGTCGTTAAACCTCCAATCAATCAATGAATGGATGTTGTGTTTGTCTTACGGCGCTGGCTCTCTCCCTTCCCTGGAACCAGTGACCCTAAATTAGGGACGGGCGACTGCTTATAGCCCATTGGGTTGCTCACGGTGGTCGTTAAACCTCCAATCAATCAATGAATGGATGTTGTGTTTGTCTTACGGCACTGGCTCTCTCCCTTCCCTGGAACCAGTGACCCTAAATTAGGGACGGGCGACTGCTTATAGCCCATTGAGTTGCTCACGGTGGTCGTTAAACCTCCAATCAATCAATGAATGGATGTTGTGTTTGTCTTACGGCACTGGCTCTCTCCCTTCCCTGGAACCAGTGACCCTAAATTAGGGACGGGCGACTGGTTATAGCCCATTGAGTTGCTCACGGTGGTCGTTAAACCTCCAACCAAAAAAAAAAACAAAAAAAAAAAACGGCACGGTAGAGCCTAGGTGAAACGCGCGTCTGGCGATTGAGACTGCGGATGGTATGAGGTGGTGTATATAACGATTTTAACTAGAATCTTTTAAAGCTTTTTAAATTTTTTATGAAAAACACCAAACTTTGAAGACTTCCTCGGCAATTCTACGAGAGTGCAGCATTGACGAGATAGCCCTAATGGCCAAGTACGACGTGGAACTTCAAGTTGTAGGTAAATAGTAACTCTTAACTCAAGAATCTTTAATTATTATCTGGAAACCTTTACCCATTTAATATGATGTCGACACAGCCAGAACGGAGCTAACCCTAACATCTGGACATATCCGAAGTAGGGTACAACTTATGACGAAATGGCTCTCGAACTAACCCTAACAACTGACCATATTGAAGCAAGATACAACTTTTGACAAAGAAACTCTCTCAACACCTACTGACGTCGGACTGAACATGCACTTCCGTGAGTAACATTTTTAGGACTTCTAACCGATTTATATTTTAATTGAATAAGTTAATGCACCACTACAGACTGTATCCACTTTACAGAACGTGTAAAACAGAACTTACAGATGTCAAAGCGTCTTCCTGAAGAACCTTGTGGTCATGTAATGGTATGTAAACTATGAGATATAATGATCGAGAAACCATTTGTGTAGCACCATTTCGACATCATCATGAACTGGCTTGAATAGATGACAAGCATTGGCATTGGGACGTTTGCTGACCTTTTCCTTGATTACTGCCTCCGTTTTCAACTCTGCGGATAATTTCCTGCTTCAAAAATGGAAGATTTTGCTGGTACCTGGTGGTCATTGTGCACCCTCTGCTGAATGAAACAAGATGTTTGACATCTGCTCACGAGAATGCCAGAAGCTACATTTCTGGGAGTGTAATCCTCCCCTCCCTCTTGGCGCTGCTTGGTCAGCCAGTTCACAGGCAGAAGGTAGGTGAAAGGTTTCTTTCTTTAGGCAGTCCACTCCCCCCCCTACAGTAGCTTTCTGTTTTGTCAAACCAGCCCAAAGATCACAAAGTTGGCCTTCTTTCTTTTTTTGCCTCTGTGAACTTCAGAAAGTCATCCTGTTGAAAAGTTCAGAACATGGGGTCTCTTGAACAATGAAAGAAAAGACTGCTTCCAGTTTGGAAGCGTCAGGAATTTGCCAAGGGGAATTCCCACTTACACTGCAAAAAGTTGATCTTTCTTGAGACAAGATTTGTTTCAGAGAAAGTTTGTGAGAAGTTTTATTGGAAAAATTAGATATATACAGTAAGGCTGCTTCAACTTGTTCGATATAGGAAAATGCATTACATAACACCAAAAAAAAAAAAAAAAAAAAAAAAAGGAAGCTACCCACCCTTCTTTGTAGTTAAGGAGGTTTTCCTTCTTTTACGGACATTTCAAGCACATTATCAAAAGCTTGTGTAGTATCCACTTGGGGGTCTAGGAGCTTTTTCTTCATCCAAATAGGTCCATTCAATGAAGACTGTTCTGCTGAACAACTATGATGGTGATGAAAAATGCCAGTTCAATATCCATTATGATATATTTATTGTAATGCCTTTAAGAACAACCCATATACACAGTGTGTCAAAGAATTTTTAAGACTGGGTCTGTAAAATGAAATAGAAAAAGAAATTATAATTTGTTTTGGTCTGCTATTCAAAATAAGTCCCCCGGCTTCAATACACTTGTTACAGCGATTTAATAATGATTCAAATGCCTTCACTTTGCGGAATTGCCTCCAAAGCACGCGTCGAAGCTGTTTCTATGGTCGAAATATCATCAAAATAACACCCTTTTAACGTCATTTTAAGTTTTGGGAACAAAGAAAAGTTGCAGGGTGCTAGATCAGGCGAATACGGTGGATGATTCTACACACAGACGTTATTTTTCGCCAAAAATCTACGAACAAGAAGTGAGGTGTGACTGGGTGCATTATCGTGCAACAAACACCAACTGTTTTCATCCCGATATTCTGGACGAATGCGACAAATTCTGCCCATCAAACGCCTCAAAACATTTAAATAAAACTCACCAGTAATTGTTTGTCCATTTGGAACAAATTCTTTTTGGACAATACCCTTACTATCGAAGAATGTAATGAGCATTGTTTTGATTTTCGATGGAACTTTTCTTGTTTTTTTGGCTTGTGGCGAGTTTTTTGACTTCCATTCCAGACTTTGTCGCTTTGTTTTGGGATCATATTGAAAACACCATGTTTCATCACCAGTAACAATCCATTTTAAGAAGTTTGGATCATTTTCAGTGGCTGAAAAGATGTCTCTGCAATGTGCACTTCTCCTTGATTTTTGTTCATTGGTTAACGTGTGTGGAACAAATTTAGCACAGACTTTTGTTTTGCCCAAATCTTCATGCAGGATGGTTCGAATCGTTCCTTTGTTGATGTTTAAAGACTCTTCCATCATTCTTAGAGACGCACATCGATTGTTTGCCACGAAATCACGCACTTTTTCAATAATCTCAGGTGTCCTAGATGAACTTGGTCTTCCGGTATGCTTATCATTTTCTAGCATCTCTCTTCCGTCCAAAAAACGCTTGTGCCACAGGAAAACATTTGATCTACTTAAACAAAACTCACCGTAAACTTGTTTCATTTGAGTACGTTTCCGAGGCACTTTTACCAAGTTTTGCGTTAAATTTAATAACAGCCCTTTGTTCCATCTTAATAATTCAACATGAAAAAAATGTTACTTCTCTAATGAACGGCCGTTTCGTTTGAATTACTTTAACAACTGTGCAGTACTTTTGGCAGAAAGCAAGCAGATGGTCACTGTTTATAACGCATTCGCGATTACACTGGTGGCGCCACCGTAGGCTGAAATCTAGTGCCAGTCTTAAAAATTCTTTGACGCACTGTGTACAAACAGTAACTTAAAAAAAAAACAACATATGTATAACTCTTAAAAACTTCATATTTAACCCTTTCAAAAGCTCTGAACCTTTTAAACCTTTATAGTCATGACAGCTATACATACACCACCAAGGTAAGGTACATAGCTCTCACGAGTATAAAGGCTTAAAAAAAGGTTCAGAAGTTTTGAAAGGGTTAAATATGAAGTTTTTAAGAGTTGTACATGTTTTTTTTTTTTTAAGTTAGTGCTTGTATATGGGTTGTTTTTAAAGGCACGACAATAAAGTCATCGTAATGGATATCGAACCGGCATTTTTCATCACCAGCATAGTTGCTCAGCAGAACAGTCTTCATTGAATAGACCAATTTGGATGAATAAAAGGATCCTTGACCCCCAAGTGGAAACATAAGCTTTTGATAATCAGACCTGTTTAAAATCTGGGTGTAGCCCGGAATTCCGGGTTTTTGGCCACATTCCAAACCCGCAAATCCGGGTTTTTAAGTTTTAGAAGAATTTGAGATGCTTCGGACATTTCATTTCTAAAAACGCTACAAAATGGTAACTAAACTTCAGGTTCCATTTTCTTTGGGAATTACAGTGTTTGATTAAAAACACTGCATGTCCGTGCGAATGGTGAATGTAGACGTTTTGTGACACCTTGTACGTTTCTTTTGTTACCAAACAAGCTCTCAAGATTCTTCTTATTTTGAAAGTCCAAATAATTTGATTATTTTTTGTAACTACTTTTAGAAATTGAATGGAATCCACTGTAGGCTTCAAGTTCAGGTAAAACTGGTCTACATAGACTGCTCAATTAACATATAATATGAAGTGCAAAATTTGATTTTAAAGATGCAATGCCTGAAGGATTTTGCACAGTGAAAGAAAATTGGGTACAAGAAAAGATGCGAAGTTTAACTGCACTAGCACTAGGGCCTATTTGTTGTGTAGCTAGTTTATATGTGTGTATTATACATTATATGTATGTTGGCACTGAGCTGAGAGTTTCAGGGTTTCTTGTGTCACCTCACAATCACCCATTGTGCTTGAAATGTCACTAAAAGAAGGGAAACCTGTCTAACTATGAAGAAGTGTGAGTAGCCTTTGTTATTTGCAATTCTGCATGTGAAGTTAAAGTCAGCAATATAAACATAGAAGCTCATGAAGCTGTAGTGGTATTAGGTGTACAAATAAGTTTTAAAGTGTTTTAAGGACAACACAACGTAATTTGAGAGAAAACAACAATACCTTTATGTGCATTTTTGAACTTCACTTTTAGTTGGTTAAGTTCGATGAACACTTACCGCACGTGGGGCTTGGCTTTCAATTCCTATTTCCGTTATGTGGATGCCGCACGGGGTTTTCATTTGGCCACGGGTCCGCTTCTTTTTTCCCGTTGGAATTTATTTTGTCTCATCACTAAATGAGTTTTTCCTTTGCTGCATCCTCATTTACTTCAATATTTATTCATACCCGAGTACTTTCAGTAAAATTCCTTTACCGTCTTCGAGGGACGTTTTGCTCCGACTAGCACGGACCGTGTCAGCTGGGCATTTCGGTGGTTCTCGCGGGCTGCTTCTGTCACCGGCTATCGCTTCTTCTTGGGCGTTGTGGCGCCATCTCTTGTTGGTCAGTGATCTCACTGACCAACAAGAAGAAGCGATAGCCGATGACAGAAGCAGCCCGCGAGAACCACCGAAATACCCAGCTGACACGGTCCGTGCTAAATGGAGCATCCCCCTCGAAGACGGTAAAGAATTTTACTGAAAGTACTCGGGTATGAATAAATATTGAAGTAAATGAGGATGCAGCAAAGGAAAAACTCATTTGGTGATGAGACAAAATAAATTCCAACGGGAAAAAAAGCGGACCCGTGGTCAAATGAAAACCCCGTGCGGCATCCATAACGGAAATAAATTGAAAGCCAAGCTACGTGCGGTATGTTCATCGAACTTAACCAACTAAAAGTGAAGTTCAAAAATGCAAATGCATTAATGCACGTTAAATAATATAACCTCCAATATCAGAAGTAAATTAAAATACCTTTATGGATCAAAATATCCGTCATTATCTATCAGCTGACGGATTCCAGCCATGAAGAATACTTCGTCGTGCGACACGAGGAAGTCGTCAACCCATTTTTGCACTTTGTCACATGTCTGGAACCGTTCAGCAGACAAGCCATGTTGCGTCGATCGTAACAAATGATAGTCTGCTGAAGGGGCTATGTCCGGACTACACACCGGGTGCTTCCAGAACTTCCCAGCCAAGCATCAATGGCGTTTCCTTGACCGATTTCACGACATACAGTCTAGCGTTGTCCTGCAGTAATTTCACGGGACACAATCCCGTGCCTGCGTATGGACGTTTCTGACAGATTTCTTGGTTCAGTTGCGGCAATTGTTACTTGTAGCGGTCAGCAGTAACAGTTTGACCCTGTTCCAATAGTTCATAATAGAGCACACCCTTCATATCCCACCAGATGCACAGGAGAGCTTTCTTGGAGTGAATATTGAGTTTCGGTGTTGAAGTCGTTGCTTCACCGGGGTGTACCCAGTGTTCTTTGCCTTTGGAATTGTCATAGTCGCCCCGCCGGTGGCGCAGTGGTCTAAGCGATGGCCTCTGATCATTCGTCCGAACGGGGTCCGGGTTCGAATCCCGGTGAGGCATGGATGTTGTGTTTGTCTTACGGCACTGGCTCTCTCCCTTCCCTGGAACCAGTGACCCTAAATTAGGGAAGGGTGACTGCTTATAGCCCATTGAGTTGCTGACGGTGGTCGTTAAACCTCCAATGAAAAAAAAAAAAAAAGTTGTTTTAAATAGTTGCTTTCCCGTCATCCGGTTTTTATGAATTAAAGCCAGCGCCCCGGCGGCGCAGTGGTCTAAGGCGCTGGCCTCTGATCATTCGTCCGTAAGGGGTCCGGGTTCGAATCCCGGTGAGGCATGGATGTTGTGTTTGTCTTACGGCACTGGCTCTCTCCCTTCCCTGGAACCAGTGACCCTAAATTAGGGACGGGCGACTGCTTAGCCCATTGAGTTGCTCACGGTGGTCGTTAAACCTCCAATGAAAAAAAAAAAAAAGTTGTTTTAAATAGTTGCTTTCCCGTCATCCGGTTTTTATGAATTAAAGCAGCCGCAGTGGTCTAAGGCGCTGGCCTGTGATCATTCGTCCGTAAGGGGTCCGGGTTCGAATCCCGGTGAGGCATGGATGTTGTGTTTGTCTTACGGCACTGGCTCTCTCCCTTCCCTGGAACCAGTGACCCTAAATTAGGGACGGGTGACTGCTTATATAGCCCATTGAGTTGCTGACGGTGGTCGTTAAACCTCCAATGAAAAAAAAAAAGTTGTTTTAAATAGTTGCTTTCCCGTCATCCGGTTTTTATGAATTAAAGCAGCGCCCGGCGGCGCAGTGGTCTAAGGCGCTGGCCTCTGATCATTCGTCCGCAAGGGGTCCGGGTTCGAATCCCGGTGAGGCATGGATGTTGTGTTTGTCTTACGGCACTGGCTCTCTCCCTTCCCTAGAACCAGTGACCCTAAATTAGGGACGGGCGACTGCTTATAGCCCATTGAGCTGCTCACGGTGGTCGTTAAACCTCCAATAAAAAAAAATGTCATACTATATCCACTTTTCATCACCCGTAACGATTTCCCACAGGAAAGACTTTCTGTGTTGTTTATTCAAATGATTCAAACACTTGATGACCCACTCATCCTTGTTCCTCAGGCTCAGGTCATGTGTGGCAGCCATTTTCCTTCCTTTTGAATCTTTCCTATTGCACGTAAACAATAGGCAATGGTTTGTTGAGTTAGCCCCCAGTTGTTCAGCTAGTTCTTTTTGCGTTTCAGACGAATCGTCATCCAGCAATGCTTGCAGTTCCTCACGTGCAACCTTCTGCGGGGCACCACTACGTTCTCAATCGCTAACATCAAAATCACCTGCTTTAAATCGTGTAAACCAAAACTCACACATGCTTTTTGATACAATATTCTCTCCCAGAACAGAACAGTTTGATACACATGCTTTTGCAGCACTTTTTCCTTTATGAAATTCTTAAGGAATGCAGTATCGCTTGCCATTTTTACCTACCGATGTGCCAATGCATTTGACTGTTGGGCAAACTTATGTGCCACATTGTATACTCTGGATCAGTTACGGTCACATGGCAATGCGGGCGGGAGAATGTAGGATATGTAAATTAGTGGTATACGTCACACAAAAAATGCATTTGTACACCTAATATATATACACTATCTACCAACAAGTAATTGGACACCTGTGATGGCAAAGGAAAACGAAGTTCATTCACCTTCAATAGTTGGTGGAGCCTCCACGAGCGGCGATTACAGCTGTGCATACTCTCAACCAGGCGTTGTACGACGGCTGGCGGTATTTTCTTCCACTCGGCTTGGAGAAGACAGGTCAGTTCCTTCACCGATTTCGGACCCTTAAGTCGACGCTCCAACTTGTCCCAGAGGTGCTCGATAGGGTTAAGGTCCGGGCTCTGCGCAGGCCAGTCCATTCGATTAACCCCATTGTCACCATACCAAGTCATGGTGGACTTCGCAACATGACAGGTGGTATTGTCATTCTGAAAGTAACATGGGTCCACCCCGTAAAACTGCCACAACGTAGGAAGCGCATGGTCATCCAAAATGGTGCAGTAGGTCTCGGCATTGAGTCTACCAGGAATTGCGACCAAGGGTCCCTTGCCATACCAGGAGAAACACCCCCATAGCATAATTCCACCGCCGCCGAACTTCACAGTTGGCACAATACATTCCGGCAGGAGGCGTTCTCCAGGCAGACGCCAAACCCAGACCCTGCCATCCAAACGGTAGAGGTTGAACCTTGATTCGTCGCTCCAGAGAACCTGTTTGCACTGTTCAACGGTCCACTGTCGACGTTCTTTGCACCACGTTAGCCGAGCAGCGCTATTGGACTTGGTGATCAAAGGCTTGTGGGTCCATGATAACCGAGCAGATGGGCTTCCTTACGGATGGTATTCATCGAAAGAACACTCCCGGATGCCTGTTGAAACTCCTCGCGGATGTGGCCCATCGATTTGGTGCGGTTCTTCCGAATTTCTCTGGCCAGCACCCGTCGGTCTCTAACTCCCAGTTTTGTGGGTCTGCCGGGTCGGGGCACATTCCGACAGTCACCTCTCATCTTCCACTTGCCAATCACGTAGGCCACTGTCGATTTTGGGTACTTCAACTCGCCGGATATGTCACGTATGCATCGGCCATTTCTGTGATACCCGACGATTACACCTTTCTCGAAATCAGAGAGCTCCGAACTGCGTGGCATCTTGCATGCGACTGGTTGCATCGTTGTTTCCCACACGATATTTAACGGCGGCGGCCGTGACGTGTATCAGGACCGCAGATATCGTCGTTTGCAGGGGTGTCCAATTACTTGCTGGTAGATAGTGTATATATATATATATATGCGTTTTACATGTTATTTTCAGGCTATTCTGACGGTAATTTTCAAAAGTTCAAAATATGCAATAATTGATTATATCAGTGTTCAATATAAACGGGATCGACTGTATGTGAATGTGTTTCTCTTTTTAGTATAGTGTGAATTTGTACTGATGTATTTCGAGTGCTGCGTGTAACTTTGCCTCCCCTTTTTTTTTTTACAGACATGAAGAAAACAGAATACCAAGTTTAAAGCTTCCCTGTTTGGCCAGCTTCAGTAGATTAGGCGTAGCAATGGACAACAGACAAAGAACAAGAACATTCCACGGATGGCCTGGTCACTTGAAACACCACCGAGGTGTCCCTTACAACGTTCAACTTGAGTACTCCCAACCTCTGGGCTGGATAAGCCGCTCGGCTGACGGTAAATTTGTTCTCCACGGCGGAGATGACGAAGAAGGAGGCTTCAGGATACATCCAGCTGCTGCTCACACCCTGATTCCGTCCAATCATGCCGGTGCCAGGGGAAGCATCCGCAGTGACGGCAGTGGCCAAAGCAGTCATCACCACTTGCACCTTAGCCCTTCTCTCGCAACTCCCCGCTCCGCCAGGTTCCACACCAGCAGTCCCGGATTGAGCGGCTCTTTCTTTGCCGAAGACCTCAGCTCCGTGCGGCAGCCGTCTTCCGTCGAGCGGTCGTTTCCGAGCACGGTCTCCAGCCACCTGACTCCCCCGTTCCCCTGCAGCATGCATTTTAGGCCCATCCAGAAAGCTCAAGATTCGCCCCCGCCTTGGTTGTTGCACCAGCAAGTGCTCGGATCTCCGCTGCAGTCGTCGTGGCACAACGGGTGGCCGGGCTCTCGGCGCTGGCTGCCCATGCAGGCCTATCCCGTGCACACCACGCCTCGCTCCTTCCCACACCCGGCAGCTCAACCGCTTCAGTACAACCCAGCATCGCCGAACCATCATCATCGCCCTCTAGCGACAAGCAGCCCGCCACGGTTGGATCAGCAAAGTGGCGGTTATTCGACTCTGCCCGGAAAGATACCTTGCAGTCGAGACTCGAGCGAAAGCAGCAGCGGCGAGCATCCGGTGACGTACACCCGCGACCGCCTGATCGGCGCCGTGGAACGAGTTCGAAGCGCTGCTTTGCACCGCCAGCATCTGAGTGTTCCCGAACTAGCCAGGGTCGCCAGCCCCAGTCGAACTAGTATCGCCAGCGGCAGCTCCGGGCACGGAAGCAAGGCTGCTTCTCTGGCTCACTCCAGTCTTCAAGGAGAGCTTGAAATGAACAATCGG
Organism: Macrothele yani; assembly: GCA_039090855.1. Classification (NCBI taxonomy): domain Eukaryota; kingdom Metazoa; phylum Arthropoda; class Arachnida; order Araneae; family Macrothelidae; genus Macrothele; species Macrothele yani. The sequence goes on from CM077034.1 coordinate 1,815,698, forward strand.
AGCTGTAGCAGCAGTGGTTTCGCAAGCAGAAACCACTCTGCCTTCATGACTTCCCTAGCGCCTTGCTCCGGAAGCAACCGGCAGGTCCCGCCGGCAGGCTCCTCCACCTGCGAGGCAGACTCCCCGCATTCTGAACCCACGTTGCCAGTTCACAATTACTTCCGACAGCAGGCTGTCGGGTCGGTGACTCGCATGCACGACGGAGGAAGCGAGAGAGGTCTCAGTGACAGCGAGCTTTACATGGGTCTGTATCCCGTGCCTCACAGACCCCGTAAGTACGAGAACACGGAGGCACGGTGTGCAGCTCTCAAAGAGGAATTCCTTCGGTTTCGAAGGAGGCAGTGCGAGCGACAACATTCTGCGGAACTCGAAAGTACTTGTTAAAGACCACTGCCAACTTTGTGATGTTTGTTAATTGTGATTCCACGGATTCAGAATCAGTGTCATATCATCCCAGTAAACTGAATTTGTATCGCACAGTTGTTCTCCCACATTCCACATACTCCGAAATCATGGCTGCCAAGGAACAATTAAGTTATTTTTTTGTTGTACAAATTTATTTCTACTCTTACCCGTTTCTTTGTAACAGTGCACACATGGCATTGGCTGTCTTGTTGTGTTGAGTTGTTTGTTTCATTTTTAACATAGTTGAATAGTTATTCCTTCAAATTAATGTTATTTGGTTACTGAAATGTAAAAGTTGTTTTAAAACTGTTTCTGTTGCGTCTTCTTTCACAGGACAAACATGTACACTTTCTGTGCCTTATTGATTGAAATCTTGTCCAATTCTTTCAACAAAGCTCATGTTGAGAAATGGTTTCCTAGTTTCTTAATGCAATTACTAATCTAGAACAACTATCATGGGAATTTTACTAGGGAATTTATTTATTTAAATTGCAAATTTTTGGAGAAAACTCTTCTTATTTTTTATTTAAATTGCAAATTTAAATATAAAATTTTTCATTAAAATTGCAAATTTTCGGAGAAAACTCACTTATTTCTGTCACTATCACAATTACTGTTAACCTTGACGGTTTAGGTTATTTTTCAACAAATCCTGCCAGATGTTAGGCAGGGAAAATCCTTTGCAGTCATTGATGATGGAATTTTGATTTTTCTCAATCTCTATTCCTTCTTTCAGCTTTCTTTTTTGAAAATTGCTTTGGAAACTCATGACTTTAAGGGAATTCCAATCCATGCTGTGCCCAGTTTCTCTAACATGCCTATCTAATCCAGTCTTGTTGGAGCAATTTTTTATAGCTGCTTTATGCTCTGCTATACGAGTTTCTAGTCTGCGACCTGTTTCACCTATGTAAGATAGTCCACAACTACTATTTACTTCATAAACTACTCCTTGCATTTTTAAAATATTTTCTTCTCTTTGAACTATTTTAGGGAAATTTTTTTTAACTTTGTTCTCTAAACTTGGAGCTAGCCTAATATTGTACTTCTTACTAATTCTCTTTAAAGACTCCAATAAACCTTTGTGATAAGACATTTTTCTAGGGAAGAAGGAATAGAGATTGAGAAAAATCAAAATTCCATCATCCATGACTGCAAAGGATTTTCCCTGCCTAACATCTGGCAGGATTTGTTGAAAAATAACCTAAACCTTACAATATTAGGCTAGCTCCAAGTTTAGAGAACAAAGTTAAAAAATTTTTCCCTAAAATAGTTCAAAGAGAAGAAGACATTTTAAAAATGCAAGGAGTAGTTTATGAAGTAAATTGTAGTTGTGGACTATCTTACATAGGTGAAACAGGTCGCAGACTAGAAACTCGTATAGCTGAGCATAAAGCAGCTATAAAAAATTGCTCCAACAAGACTGGATTAGATAGGCATGTTAGAGAAACTGGGCACAGCATGGATTGGAATTTCCTTAAAGTAATCAGTTTCCAAAGCAATTTCCAAAAAAGAAAACTGAAAGAAGGAATAGAGATTGAGAAAAATCAAAATTCCATCATCAATGACTGCAAAGGATTTTCCCTGCCTAACATCTGGCAGGATTTGTTGAAAAATAACCTAAACCTTACAATATTAGGCTAGCTCCAAGTTTAGAGAACAAAGTTAAAAAAAATTCCCTAAAATAGTTCAAAGAGAAGAAGATATTTTAAAAATGCAAGGAGTAGTTTATGAAGTAAATTGTAGTTGTGGACTATCTTACATAGGTGAAACAGGTCGCAGACTAGAAACTCGTATAGCTGAGCATAAAGCAGCTATAAAAAAAATTGCTCCAACAAGACTGGATTAGATAGGCATGTTAGAGAAACTGGGCACAGCATGGATTGGAATTCCCTTAAAGTCATCAGTTTCCAAAGCAATTTTCAAAAAAGAAAAGATGAAAGAAGGAATAGAGATTGAGAAAAATCAAAATTCCATCATCAATGACTGCAAAGGATTTTCCCTGCCTAACATCTGGCAGGATTTGTTGAAAAATAACCTAAACCTTACAATATTAGGCTAGCTCCAAGTTTAGAGAACAAAGTTAAAAAAAATTCCCTAAAATAGTTCAAAGAGAAGAAGACATTTTAAAAATGCAAGGAGTAGTTTATGAAGTAAATTGTAGTTGTGGACTATCTTACATAGGTGAAACAGGTCGCAGACTAGAAACTCGTATAGCTGAGCATAAAGCAGCTATAAAAAATTGCTCCAACAAGACTGGATTAGATAGGCATGTTAGAGAAACTGGGCACAGCATGGATTGGAATTCCCTTAAAGTCATCAGTTTCCAAAGCAATTTTCAAAAAAGAAAGATGAAAGAAGGAATAGAGATTGAGAAAAATCAAAATTCCATCATCCATGACTGCAAAGGATTTTCCCTGCCTAACATCTGGCAGGATTTGTTGAAAAATAACCTAAACCGTCAAGGTTAACCGTAACCGCGATAGTGACAGGAATAAGTGACAACAACAAGACAGCCTGAAGAAGGAGAAGAGTTTTCTCCGAAAATTTGCAATTTAAATAAAAAAATTTCCTAGTAAAATTCCCATAATAGTTGTTCTAGATTAGTAATTGAATCTTGTCCAATTCAAAAGCTATTTAGTGTGGGGGTTAGATTATGCTGACCACGGAACACCTTCGTGCTAGGCAGCTTGGACTGGCGATTCATAAACAGCCCTGGAAGCAGATTTTTTTGCGGCTCACTGTTTGCAAAAACATGTCCACGTGTCCGAGACCTAAAATTAGGGATATGCCAACATCACGGTTAATAGACAGTAGGGTTTGCTCATCCTGCCTCCCTCGCAGCGGAAGTGCCTGTCCCTCAGCGGTCCCTTATGTAGTGACGTCGATGTACCAGGCAACGCAGCCATCAGGATGGGTAGACTGTTGATACAATTGAAGCACTTACGGGAGAAATGTCAACAACTTTTTACTCAAATTCGCTTTGAATCTGAAAGCTTGCAACCAAGATGTAATGCAAAAGCACATCTGTAATACAAGGTGATCCATTTAAACCAGTACCCTGAAAAACCTTACATTTTTGCAAGGGATCGTGCAAGGAACTTCTTTTTTTCAATAGAAGCAGCAACTCCTGGATAATAAAAACCACCACCATGAAGAAGATTGTTAACCGTAGCTGTAACTCAGCTCCTGATTTGTTTGTTGTTGCGTTGTCATTCACTTGCGTGCATTCGGAAACATGCAGTACTCTGTTCCAGAGCGTGTTTATTTAGTGAAATCGTATTGGGTAACCAATTCTGTCGTCAAAACGCAACGAGCATTTCGAAGAGAGTTTGGAGTTCGAAAAGTGCCAAGCAAGTCAACAGTTCTGTCGATGGCAAAAAAACTGGAGCAAACCGGTTCTCTTCTCAGTGGTAGCGGTAGACATCGCCCTCCGATGCCCCAAACGCGCGTGGACAATGTTCGGCAACGTTTACTTCAATCTCCGACGAAATCGTTGCGCAGATTAAGCCAACAGACAGGATATTCATACGGAACTTGTCAAAGGGCAGCAAAAAAAGCGAATATTCGACCATTTAAAGTGCACGTAATCCATCAGCTGCAGGAACTGGACAAGGGAAAGAGAGTAAGTTACTGCAAATGGTTTCAAAATGTTCTTAATTTGCGATCTGATATTCTCTTCATCGCATGGTTTACGGATGAAGCCTGGTTTCATCTGTCAGGCTACGTCAGTTCGCAAAACAGCAGATACTGGGCTGCCGAAAACCCACACGTGAAACACCGATGCATTCACAAAAGGTTGGTGTATTGTGTGCGGTTTCGTCTACGGAAATTATTGGCCACATTTTTCTCCGAGACTGTCAACACTAACGTTTATTGCCGCATATTTAATGAATTTGTGGAACAACTTGATGACATTGAATTGACAGAGGGCTACTTTCAGCAGGTTGAAGCTACATGTCACACATCGAAAGTCTCAATGGAACTCATAACCAGCTTCTTTGATGGCAGATTAATTTCAAAAAACACATGGCCTCCCGGATCTCCGGACTTAACTTCCCTCAGCCTTTTTTATGGGGCTACTTAAAGGATAGAGTTTACAAAACCCATCCGAAAACATTGGATGCATTGCGTGAAACAATCCCGACTGAAATTGGCAATGTTACTGCTCGTGCTATACATGAGACATCAGTGAATATGGTGCGGCGTGTTCAACTGTGTTTACAAGAAAATGGAGGACAATTCCAACATTTGCTTTGATAAAATGATTCTCCAATACCACATGTATAATTCTCAACTTACTGTATGATTTTTGTTGTTATTTATAAAACAGTTATAAGTAAATCACATGGTACTGGTTTAAATGGATCACCCTGTATATGCAGGAAAAATGGACATCCATGTGAATATTTTATTTAGACTAAACTGAGAATTTGAAGAAACTTATTAATTTCTTGCATTTTTTTTTTCCAAATCTATTTAATCTAATATGTAAATAGGATATTGGCAGGGACAGTGATCATACCTTCTAATTTATTTATATGCAACTGTAATATTGTCTTTAAATAAATTCAAAAGAAGGAAAAAAAAAAAAACTTATATAAGATTATGCTACTAGAACCTCATGAAGAAATCCTTTTATGCGAAACAAATAAAAACTTGAGTAGCATTCCATGAACTTGCTTAATTAAAAAGTTGGAAATTAATTTCACTAAATGCTCTGTTATTATTTGTAACTAATCACTGAACAGAAAAGTAAAAATCATGAATCTTTGCAATTTTTTTAGTCATGTTTTAATCTCTAAATTTTGAGAACTTTTAAGAATCGGGACATTACTTAATGTAATTTCTTCACTCACCTTTGTCATGTTCCTTAGGTAACTGTTTTAACCAGTTTTCTCTTCAGGGGTTGGCAAGATATTGATTGATTGATTGTAGAGGATTTTAGGAAGGGAGTGTCTGACCCCAGGTCTTAAACAACCCTTAGAAATAGCAAGCTGGGAGATTTGGGCTAGAGTGCCCTATAGAAAAGTCTCATGGAAGCGAAGTAGAAAGAGGGAGGAAGACGCCCTTATTTATTACCGGGGGGGGGCAGTAGCCGGGGTCCGATGGCTTAACGTGCCCATCCGACGCACGGCAGATATTTAGTGGATCGAGCGTTCGTACCTGCCCGGGATTGAACCTGAGGTCTTTTCCGTGGCAGTCACGAACGTTGCCCACTAGGCCACCCGCGGCCCGTTGGCAAGATATTTTTTGCTGAGCGTTAATATGGCGCATTCGGGTTTTCGTGCACATTTGGAGGGAACTGATGGGCTGAAGTTTCCGCTGCGGTGCGAACAATTCCCCTAACTTTCCTTAAATTATTTCCCCATGTAGTTTTAAAAACATTTCTTCTAGTTGAATACCCATGCTCATCCACTCATTTGTTGGATGTTGCAAGTGGCCTATGCATATTTTCTTCTTCAAAATATCATATTCCTTCAATAGAATTTCATTTCCTGTTTTTCAGGTCTTACATACATTCAATTTCAGTATTTTCATCATCGGCACTCCACATGTCTTCCAAAATTTCCTCTGCATTATCAGAGTTTATCAAATCGCGAACAAGATCAGTTCTTTTCCTTTTCTCCTGTCTGTTTTTTCTCTCTGAATTAGAATTTACATTAAAGTTTCCCGGGAGGTTTAAACTTGTTACAGCAGCGTCCTTTAGCATTTTTGCGGATAGGCAAACCTAGAAGTTCATTCCTTAAATCACGTTCCTAGTCTTCTTCAGGAAAATGTTCCGAACAAATAGCTGAATTCATTTCGTTGAAACCGTCGGCTCGTTTGCATCTCAATTTCCACGTTTTATGCAAAACTTCATTTTTTCGGAGACCTGTGGTAATAAATGCCATTCCTTCTGGTTTTCGAATAATAATTTGGACACATTGCTATCGCGCACAAACTAGGCATGTTCAGTTAACGAATAACCAAGAAAAAGAAAATTTGTTTGCTACAAATATGGAGCTTCAAATTCTCGGAAATGAGACGCAATGTTTAATAGCTTTCAGACCCTGAACCAGGAAAACGGGAGCAAGCAGCCTTAGGCGGCAGGGTGTGGAGCTGTCTGTGACGTCACAAAGGCGACCCCTGAGAGCAGCAGAAGTGTTGGATAAGCATAACCTTGGAGTCTACTAACCTTGTGCAAACATCACCATTTCCTATTTAATAGTCTTTTTTAGCAAAAGTCTAATAATTATTGTATTGTTTGAACTTACAAAATTAGCTTATTTCTAAATTCTCCATGTTTCAGAGCGAATCTCTGGATTTCGTATAACAAATTACAAACGTGAACTGCTCGGCGTTGAACCCACTTCCCATTTTGACCTTTCTTTCCCCACCCTTCTGCGTTAAGCCGGTTGCATTTACTACCATTTCAATCCAGGTCACGGAAGACCCCAGGCGGTCAGCACCTAATCTCTCCACCCTGCCTCCCTCCTTTCTTCCCCACTCCTCTTTGCCCCTTCTAGTCGCATTTGCTACCCTTTCAACCCCGGTCGCATATCACGGCCTCATTTGCAACGACACCCCTCCATACTGCTTAACTTCCTTCCTTAAAGCCAGTGTCTTTGCCTTATACTTCTCTCCTCATTTCCAAGCCAGGAACCTTGCACTCCTCTTCTCCAAAGCAGCCGTCGGTCAAGTCCCACTCCCTCGCTACCCCGGGCAGGCTTAAGAACGCTTAGACCACCGCGGTAACGCAGTGGTCTAAGCGATGGCCTCTGATCATTCGTCCGATCGGGGTCCGGGTTCGAATCCCGGTGAGGCATGGATGTTGTGTTTGTCTTACGGCACTGGCTCTTTCTCCCTTCCCTGGAACCAGTGACCCTAAATTAGGGACGGGTGACTGCTTATATAGCCCATTGAGTTGCTGACGGTGGTCGTTAAACCTCCAATGAAAAAAAAAAAAGTTGTTTTAAATAGTTGCTTTCCCGTCATCTGGTTTTTATGAATTAAAGCAGCCGCAGTGGTCTAAGGCGCTGGCCTGTGATCATTCGTCCGTAAGGGGTCCGGGTTCGAATCCCGGTGAGGCATGGATGTTGTGTTTGTCTTACGGCACTGGCTCTTTCTCTCTTCCCTGGAACCAGTGACCCTAAATTAGGGACGGGTGACTGCTTATATAGCCCATTGAGTTGCTGACGGTGGTCGTTAAACCTCCAATGAAAAAAAAAAAAAAGTTGTTTTAAATAGTTGCTTTCCCGTCATCTGGTTTTTATGAATTAAAGCAGCCGCAGTGGTCTAAGGCGCTGGCCTGTGATCATTCGTCCGTAAGGGGTCCGGGTTCGAATCCCGGTGAGGCATGGATGTTGTGTTTGTCTTACGGCACTGGCTCTTTCTCCCTTCCCTGGAACCAGTGATCCTAAATTAGGGACGGGTGACTGCTTATATAGCCCATTGAGTTGCTGACGGTGGTCGTTAAACCTCCAATGAAAAAAAAAAAGTTGTTTTAAATAGTTGCTTTCCCGTCATCTGGTTTTTATGAATTAAAGCAGCCGCAGTGGTCTAAGGCGCTGGCCTGTGATCATTCGTCCGTAAGGGGTCCGGGTTCGAATCCCGGTGAGGCATGGATGTTGTGTTTGTCTTACGGCACTGGCTCTTTCTCCCTTCCCTGGAACCAGTGACCCTAAATTAGGGACGGGTGACTGCTTATATAGCCCATTGAGTTGCTGACGGTGGTCGTTAAACCTCCAATGAAAAAAAAAAAAAAAGTTGTTTTAAATAGTTGCTTTCCCGTCATCTGGTTTTTATGAATTAAAGCAGCCGCAGTGGTCTAAGGCGCTGGCCTGTGATCATTCGTCCGTAAGGGGTCCGGGTTCGAATCCCGGTGAGGCATGGATGTTGTGTTTGTCTTACGGCACTGGCTCTTTCTCCCTTCCCTGGAACCAGTGACCCTAAATTAGGGACGGGTGACTGCTTATATAGCCCATTGAGTTGCTGACGGTGGTCGTTAAACCTCCAATGAAAAAAAAAAAAGTTGTTTTAAATAGTTGCTTTCCCGTCATCTGGTTTTTATGAATTAAAGCAGCCGCAGTGGTCTAAGGCGCTGGCCTGTGATCATTCGTCCGTAAGGGGTCCGGGTTCGAATCCCGGTGAGGCAATGGATGTTGTGTTTGTCTTACGGCACTGGCTCTTTCTCCCTTCCCTGGAACCAGTGACCCTAAATTAGGGACGGGTGACTGCTTATATAGCCCATTGAGTTGCTGACGGTGGTCGTTAAACCTCCAATGAAAAAAAAAAAGTTGTTTTAAATAGTTGCTTTCCCGTCATCCGGTTTTTATGAATTAAAGCAGCCGCAGTGGTCTAAGGCGATGGCCTCTGATCATTCGTCCGTAAGGGGTCCGGGTTCGAATCCCGGTAAGGCATGGATGTTGTGTTTGTCTTACGGCACTGGCTCTTTCTCCCTTCCCTGGAACCAGTGACCCTAAATTAGGGACGGGTGACTGCTTATATAGCCCATTGAGTTGCTGACGGTGGTCGTTAAACCTCCAATGAAAAAAAAAAAAAGTTGTTTTAAATAGTTGCTTTCCCGTCATCTGGTTTTTATGAATTAAAGCAGCCGCAGTGGTCTAAGGCGCTGGCCTGTGATCATTCGTCCGTAAGGGGTCCGGGTTCGAATCCCGGTGAGGCATGGATGTTGTGTTTGTCTTACGGCACTGGCTCTTTCTCCCTTCCCTGGAACCAGTGACCCTAAATTAGGGACGGGTGACTGCTTATATAGCCCATTGAGTTGCTGACGGTGGTCGTTAAACCTCCAATGAAAAAAAAAAAAGTTGTTTTAAATAGTTGCTTTCCCGTCATCCGGTTTTTATGAATTAAAGCAGCCGCAGTGGTCTAAGGCGATGGCCTCTGATCATTCGTCCGTAAGGGGTCCGGGTTCGAATCCCGGTAAGGCATGGATGTTGTGTTTGTCTTACGGCACTGGCTCTCTCTCCCTTCCCTGGAACCAGTGACCCTAAATTAGGGAAGGGTGACTGCTTATATAGCCCATTGAGTTGCTGACGGTGGTCGTTAAACTTCCAATGAAAAAAAAAAAGTTGTTTTAAATAGTTGCTTTCCCGTCATCCGGTTTTTATGAATTAAAGCAGCCGCAGTGGTCTAAGGCGATGGCCTCTGATCATTCGTCCGTAAGGGGTCCGGGTTCGAATCCTGGTAAGGCATGGATGTTGTGTTTGTCTTACGGCACTGGCTCTCTCTCCCTTCCCTGGAACCAGTGACCCTAAATTAGGGACGGGCGACTGCTTATAGCCCATTGAGTTGCTCACGGTGGTCGTTAAACCTACAATAAATAAATTAAAAAAAAAAAAAAAAAAGAACGCTGGTATAACTTTAGACTCCTCTTCCCGTGTTGAAATCCCCTACTTAGTAGAAAAAGCAGCAGAGCAATTAGTAATGATATCATCAGTGAATTCATATCTACCCGCCTTATTTGCCCCTGGCCATAGTAACATGAAAGGAAGCTTAAACTAAGAATTTGGAAGAGTGGAGAACAACTGGATTTTCGTGGTCCTGCGGATGCTTAGTTGGAGAACCTTTCTACGGAGAAGTAAGTAACGCACTTAATAGGAAGAAGTATGTTGGGCTTCACAACAAAAAACACCAGACTCATAATTACAGGCAAAGTCCAGATCATATTTTAATGTAAAAAAATTCGAACTGGGTGGACGGCATGGCGGGCAAGTTAAATTTCAGGGTGGGCTCCCGCCCAATCTCGCACCACCTTAACGATGTCCCTGGCTATCAAGAGTAAATTTCATATTTAGAAGTTTTGTGAAATACTACACCGTCGAGTTTTATTATTGTGACCACCAGCTAATATCCAGAGTAACTACCGTGTGCAACACAGACAGCAGCTAGACTGGCTGGGAGTGACTCAATAAGGTGCTGGAAGGGTGTTCGCAGGTATGTGGAGCCACGCTGATTGCAATGCATCTGACAGTGCGTGGTGGAGGATCCATAGAGCGAACAACACGATTGAGGTGGTCCCTCAGATCCTCGGTCTTGGAAATTAGGGTGCCGGGGAAGTACTTTATAAAGTCTTCGTCGTGCTTTTCCAACCACTCTCGGACATTTCTAGCTGTGTGACATATCGCGCTGTCATGCTGGAAGATCCCATCTGCCCCAGGGAAGACAATCAGCATGTATGTGGTTTTGCAAGGATGGATTCATAATGAATTTGGTCCACAGTGTCTTCGACAAGCATGAGTGAACCCAGAGAATGTCAGGAAAACATTCCCGCCGCCCCGGTCTAAGGCGCTGGCCTCTGATCATTCGTCCGTAAGGGGTCTGGGTTCGAATCCCGGTGAGGCATGGATGTTGTGTTTGTCTTACGGCACTGGCTCTCTCCCTTCCCTGGAACCAGTGACCCTAAATTAGGGACGGGCGACTGCTTATAGCCCATTGAGTTGCTCGCGGTGGTCGTTAAACCTCCAATCAAAAAAAATAAAATATTCCCCAGTCCATAACATTCCCCACCAGCTTGTGTTCTTCAAGCAATGGCTGCAGCGTGTTTGTTCTCCGATGCTTCTCTCATTTTACGCCAACATCCATCTGTTCGATGAAGCATAAAACACGACTCATTGGAGGAGGCAATCCTTTGCAAATCAGCGGAGTTCCAATTCCAACAGTACCAAGCAAATGTAAGCCTTTTCTACCAATGTACCTTTGTAAGCATAGGTGTAGAGACCATCCGTCTGCATCGGAACCCCATACGCAGCAGGGTTCACAGACCGTCATTTTAGAGACACTTCCGGTAGCCCCCCCCCCCCCTGGTTCATTGGGCCAGTGAGTTGCTCCACTGTAGCGTGTCGATCGGCTCTCGAGCAGCTTCGAAGCCGACGTTCACCTCTCGCATCGCTTATTCGCAATGGTGCCATTTCTCCAATCATGATACACTTTAACCACAGCAGCTCGCGAACAGTTCACAAACTGCACTGTTTAAGAGATACTGCTACTTTTTGGCCCGAAAGCCGATAATCGTCCCTTTTTGCAAATCTGATAAATCGCTCCTTTTATCCATGACAGCAACGAGTGATATGTTTTCAGAATGCCTACAGTACACCTTATATACCCTCCAAGCCAGCTCACGACACATACCATCTTTCATTGGCTACACGCTGTAGACATGAAAACCAGGAGGTGGTTACAATAATGTGACTCTACTCTGTATAAAACAGTACATTTCACCATTCCTTAAAGATGCATTAAAGTTATTGTGAGTTAAAAAAAAGCATTCTGTTGCTTCAAAATATCACGTTGAAAAAAAATACTTAGTGATAAATCAGACTACAGAAAAAATAAAATTATTACAGATCTATTGAAAAAAATAATAAGCTCCAAGAGAAAACAAAATTACTAAATCACTCACATTAAAGGGGCGGGGGGGGAGGAAATATATCATTGCGAGATCAGATTTGCGTGCAACACATAAGCCTTTCTGGCTCACCGGTTAAGCCGCATGGCTTGTGGAGACCTAATCCAATGTACCTGATTTCGAACCCAGCTCCTGGCGCAAAAGGATTTTCTGGCATAAGGACTGAAAAATTGAGCGTCTTCAATTTTGCGAAATTCCTGTATAAATACGATAAAACTTGAAGCAGACTTTTCTGAAATAAACGGAATTACCAACTGTGAAACATCTGTCAAAATGCAGAAGTTAAAGAAAACAAGAACTTTCAAAGTCGGACACTTATCGACAACTTTCCTGCGCGCTATTTTTGGAAATTTTCTGTGAATTCACACCACTTATTTTTTACAGTGTGTTGGGAACTTTTGGATTGAGAAAACATCATACATACATATCACTGAGCTGTTCTCTGAGATTCAGAGGTTAGCTCCAAAAAGAAATACAAACTTCCAGATATTTTTACTTATTGTTGTTGTATCAAACTTCTCCATTTACAGCGATCTTGACATACAACTCGTGCTTCACTGATATCCATTACATGCCGTACAAAGATTTTTTATACTTCATACTCATAATCTTTTTCTCATGCAGACACTCCTGAATCTGATCCACCCATGTCTTCCTTGGCCTTCCTCTGCCTTTCCTTCCTGCCACTTGGGCTGAAAAGATTTTCTTAGTAAGCATTTCATCACTCATTCTTTCAACATGGCCAAACCACCGAAGCATATTGGTCTCCACCTTGCTAACAACATTTTGCTTTACATCACACAACGGCAATACATCTTCATTCCTCACACAATCAGATCATGTCTTGCCACAAACCCCACGTAAGTAACGCATTTCTCCAGCACACAAACGACTCCTATGTTTCTTCTGCAGTACCCAGGTTTCAATGCCATACATCAGAGTAGGTTTTTCCTGTGAAAACCTCCCAGAGCAGCTATGACTTTCAAAGAAGAGTTCACTCGCCTACTGATTTCACCATCCAATTTGTTCTCTCTGTCAAACATGCTTCCTAAATACACAAACTCACTCACCTGGTCAATCACAGTGCCATTTACACTTACATTACATTCAGTGCTACCCATTCCTCTCTCAAACACCATAACTTTGGTTTTTCCCTTATTTATACTCAGTTTGAATTTCATGCAAACTTCGTGCATCCGAGTCAACATACTCTGCAACTCACTTTTGCTCCCTGCCAACAGGACAGTGTCATCAGCATACAGCAATCTGCACACACGGATATCACCAAGACATAAACCACTATTATCTATTTTGGCCTCACGCATGCATGCGTCCATAAATATATTAAACAGCCATGGTGACATTACACAACCTTGTCTAACTCCTGCACCAATGGAAAACCATTTTGATAAAACACCATTCACTCGTACACAAGCTCTACTACCAGCATACATGGCTTTTACACAATTAAGTAGATTCCCAGTAACATCATATTCATTCAATACCTTCCACAAAAGTGTCCTATTGACTCGATCGTAAGCTTTCTCTAAATCTATAAAGGCAGTAAGAATTTTCTTCCCAACAGCCAGATACTTTTCAATCATCGTGCATAATGCAAAAATCTGGTCAGTGCAGCCTTTACCAGTTTTTCGACATCGTTTTCTCAATCCACACAATCCATCCTTGTGTGGATTGAGAAAACGATGTCGAAAATTTCACGAAAGGAAAATGTAGTCTTCACAGTGGGTTGAGGAAAGTTGACCAAGACCGAAAAGACTGATCCTTCTTGAAAAACGCACAAGCTCTTAAACAAAACGACATAGCATGATCACAAATCTCAATAGAAAGATGCGGTAAATGACAGGATGCTTGCAAAGATCACTGCTCCTCGCATCTGCTAGTTAGTTTTTTTGACGAGAGGTTTAAAAAAAATTATTTATTGGACCTGGTGGTACAAAGATATGCAAGGTAGACAGAAATTACACAGCAGCAAGTATAAACCATACATGGTTGTCAGCATGAGAAATGATCAATTTACACAGATATCCACCCAGATTGCTGTTATACACTGCCGGACAATTGCTAAGGACGAATGACAATAGCAACGATAACAACCGTAAAATGGAAGGCAGGAAAATGTGGAAATTAGCATAAGTGCGGGATACAGTAAGACGTGTTGTTTTGGATTGCCGAACTTGTTCGTGACGTCATAGCGCTGATAAGAGATATAAAGGATTTGACACGTATTGACCGTTGTTGTTCAAACGCAAAGTTGAAAGGGAAAGAATCAATTGACGAACTTGCAATTTTCAGTATGTCTTCCCGACATCACCTAGATGATTTTACGCGTGGCCGTATTATTGGCAAGATTGAAGAAGGGCGAAAAATAACAGATGTTGCCAGGGAGTTCGACGTCAGCCACAGTGTTGTTTGAAGGCTTTGGAAATCATTTCAAACAAATGGAGAGTGTAGCAAACGTCACGGGGGAGGTCGTGTTCGCAGTACGACACCTGCAGAAGATCGGTACATTGTGCTATCAACAAAGAGACACCGGCGCAGCACAGCTAGTGAGGTAGCAAATCAGTTTATGGCTGCTACTGGCAAGCGGATCTCCCGAAAAACTGTCGCCAGACGTTTGCATGAAGGAGGACTATACGCCCGCCGTCCTGTTGTGTGCATCCCATTGTCCAGACGTCACCGTACCGCCCGTTTGCAATGGTGCCATCAACATCGCAATTGGACTGACAACGACTGGTCTGCTGTCCTCTTCTCAGATGAGAGTAGATACAGTCTATCGTCTGATTGTCGACGACAACTGATCTGGCGTGATAGTGGTACTGCATATTGTCCAGTAAACATACAGGAAAGGGACCGATATCCGACATGTAGTGTCATGGTATGGGCTGGCATCATGATCAATGGCCGTACGTCCCTCTATGTGCTTCCAACTGGGACTATGACTGGCCAACGATGCATTAATGATGTTCTGCTACCTCATGTTCGCATGTTCCGTGGTGCTGTCGGTGATAGATTCATTTTCATGGACGACAACGCAACATGTCATTGAACAGTCGCTGTCCAGGAGTGTCTTGAGAGCGAGGATATTCAACGCCTAGTATGGCCAGAACGTTCTCCAGATTTCAATCCCATTGAAAATGTGTGGGATGCTTTGGGGAGGAGTCTTGCTGGTCGCCAATGCCCTCCAATAAACAAGGACACCCTCATCCGTTCACTCACAGAGGAATGGGATAAATTACCCCAACAGCTGCTTGATAATGTTGTGCAAAGCATGACACGACGTGTGGAATCTTGCATCGCCCTCCATGGTGGCCATATCCCGTATTGACATCTTACGCCGGAACGCCTGCGGACGGTAATTGCATTTTTTCACGTTTACGTATTCTGCACAAAATGGCCTGTTTGTCCCTTGAACGCGTTCCAAAGCCTTCTGGATTTCAGAGCACAATAAATTGTCTTTCTTGTAATGTCCTGGCATTCTGACATTATTTTATTTCACTTGGCATCCAACCACACTTACTTTTTTATGTGCTATATAGCCGTTTATGATCCGTCCTTAGCAATTGTCCAGCAGTGTATTTACGGAGAGGCTCATTTTGAAACAAACTTTTCTGACGAGGAGATTTAAAACGTGCAACAGACAGTGTTGATCATGTAACACATTGTGAACAAGTATACATCAAACATGGATTTTACAGTATGCTAAATGTACATAGATAACCAGTGTTGGACAAGTAACATATTGAGAGCCAGTGCTGAAAGACAAACACAAACAACATTCATGCCTCACTGGGATTCAAACCCGGACCCAACTAGGGTTAATGCAGCGCCTTAGACCACTGTGCCACTGGGGCAGCATCTGCTAGATAGGACTAATGTCAAAGCCATTGTTAAGTGTAATCACACGACCATGAAAATCACTTCATTCAGACTGCACTTGTTGTTTTCACGATGTTTCTGTTGTTGGTGTGCGGATATATTGGGTTGGTGCAAATGAAATGTCTGTCTAGAACGAGCAGTGGAGACTCCCCCACCACAGCGGAGTGGAACTACACACGGGTGTTGCGGGTATTACGTCGCAGAGTTATTATAAATAGCTAGCACCTGTGAAGAACAAGGTTCCCCCTTTCTACCTCCCTTCTGTATCACTTTCCTATTGCACACTCTAGCCCAAATGTCCTAGCTTCCCCGTTTAAGGGTTGTTTAAGACCTAGGGCGAGACGCTCCCTTCCTAAAATCCTCTACCTATGATCTGAAGAACAAGGTTCAGACATTTGTTTCTACATAATGTGGCTTGCAAAGAAAACGTGCAGATGCCAGATTTGTGAATCGTCTTCCAGTATCAATTTAAACTGGGCCATTTTGCAGGAATTTCCGCTCGAAACATTAACAAAGCGTTTGGGGAGAATACAGCCAACGAACGCGCCATTCGGCGATGGTTTGTGGTTTCAAAGCGCTGCAAAATGAACACGTGGTCACTGGCCTGTTGCCGTTTCTGACGACATTCTGTTACGTGTGGTTGAAGCGGACCCCCGAAAAACGTGCCGTGAGATAGCGGCAGAGGTAGGTGTCCGCCACACGACAGTTGTTTGGCGTCTGGCTGCGGCGGGTAAGGTAAAAAATCCGGACATGTGGCTGCCACAAGTGTTTACAACTGCCAACAAGACTAGGCGTTTGGAAGTCTGCACATTGCTGCTTGCCAGGAATTAACGAGAACCTCTACTGCATCGAATCGTCACCTGCGACGAGAAGTGGGTGCTTTATGATAATTGGAAAAAACGATCACCACAATGGTTAAGCAAGGCACAGCCTGCTGGACGGAATCCTAAGCCACCCCTACACACCAAGAGGATGATGCTCTTTGTCTGGTGGTCCACAGCCAGGATAATTCCTTGGAGTTTCTTGGCAAGAGGCCAAACTATCGCTGCAGAACGTTATTGTGCAGAATTACACCAGATGCACTGGAAATTGCTGCAGAAACGACTGCCTTCAGTCAACAGACACAGTGTTCTTCTGCTCCACAACAACGAACGATGCCGACACTAAGTGTCTTGGGCTATGAAGAACTCCTTATTTCCCGGACTTGTCTCCGACAGACTATCGTCTGTTTCGTTGACTGGAACACTTCCTGTCCAGGAATCGGTTCACGACAGACAACAAGGTACAATGCGCAGAGTATGACTTCTTCAGGTCCCGGCCACAAGACTTTCTTCGTTCCGGGATCACGTCCTTGCCAGATGGATGGCAACTATGTGTCGATGCCGAGGGGGATTATTTTGCCTATGTAAGTTGTCATACTTTTCGGTTCTCGCCGTCCACGTGTGCTGGTCCTTTGCCGGACGTTTCATTCTCGTCAACCCAATACTTCAATGTTTACTCAGAGATATCCAGAGAAACTTCTTGGTTGAACGACAACAAAAATTTTGATATCTTGCAAAATAAATTGTATGGCTTCTTGAACAATATTATTTAAAAACGTGGAATTATGATAAAGATTAAAAAGAAAATGTCTTTTTTTTTTTTTAATTGAAGGTTTAACGACCGTCGTGAGCAATTCAGTGGGCTATAAGCAGTTGCCTTTCCCTACTTTAGGGTCACTGGTTCCGAAGGAATTTCTACAGTCTCACTTAGTAAGTTTACTTTTGCTGTGGTATGCGGAGGAATATTCTTGCTTCTGACCGTGAACGTTAAGTTATTTTATGCTTTGTTTGACAGCGCAATGGTGAGTTTGACAAATTTGAGTCATCTTTAAGGAAGAGAGCCAGCACCGTAAGACAAACACAACATCCATGCCTCACTGGGATTCGAACCCGGACCCTTCTCTGATGAATGGTCATAAGCCAGTGCTCAGAACACTCTGCAACCGCGGCAGCCAGTTACGACTTCAAAGAATCTAAGGTTTGCATCAAGAACATCTACCTAATAATGTGTTGGTCCACCGTTATGTTCAATCGCGGCTCGCAGACTCCTAGGAAAGGATTCTAAAAGGTGTAGAACATCCTCCACGCGTAACTCGTCCCATGTACACTGCAGCAGTTCTCGCCCCCTATTCCAGCATATCGTCCAAATTTTCAATTGGAAATTTGGAAGCCAGGGCAAAGTGCCGAATTCGTTGTCACATTCCAGCAACCACTCAGTAGTTAATACAAGCCCTATGACATGGTGCGTTGTCCTGTTGAAAGAGAAGTTTGCTTCACCACAGTGTGTTGTTAATGTAGTCCAGATAAACGTCCTGCAGATATGGATTGAGATGGTCGGCTAACTGGCCCCTGTAGTGTCCACCATTCAGTGTTTGTAGGATAACTAGTGGACCTTGCCAGGAAAATGCTCCCCAGACCAGAACACCACTTCCACCAGGTGTTGAATCCCAAATGTGCAACCAGATGATATGCTTCATGCTGTTTTAGCCAAATGCGAACCCGGGCATCGGCATGGTGCAGGAGGGAACGGGACTCGTCACTTCAGACGACCTTTCATCTGTTGAATGCCCCCCACCCCACCCCCAACAGGCAAAGCAATGTACGGCACATCTAGAAATAGGTCAAACTGCACCGTTGTTATACTGGTGAGTGACTGTTGCTGAGATACCAGTCCTGACACCCGACGCTTACCTCTGGGATGAATCACGCGTGGCTGACCAATGCGAGCCCTTCTGTTTGATGTCTGTGCATGGTTAATCTGTTTCTGGTACACCCTTGACACAGTAGTATCGTAGCAGCCAACAAGTGCAACTGTTTCCGAAATACTGGCATTGTCCTCTGGGTCTCAACTGTCTGGTTGCGGTCAAATTGGTTTAATTCCCCACATTTCACCATTACTGGCAAACATTTACAGATTATGGACAGAGGATAAGTATAAACAATTTATAGGAGCCACAGGTGACTAATTTTAATTTTTTTTTTTAATTGGAGGTTTATTTATTGGTCCCAGGTAACACATACAACTTGAATTCATACATTAGTCATGGTTAACCCATACATCTCGAATTCTGACAAATACAGTATTGTGCGTCACAAGGTACGAATATTACAGAATACATTGAAATCGTCGAAGTACAGATCGAACAGGTGATACAGTAAGCCAAATTTGCAAATAACACAGAGAGAGCTAGTGCCGAAAGACAAACAACCATGCCTTACATGGGATTCGAACCCGGACCCTTCTCCGTTGGGCGAAGGATATGAAGCTACCGCTTAGGCCACTGCGCCACCAGGGTGGCAGTTGTGGGTTTAACGACCACTGTGAGCAACTCAACGGGCTATAAGCACTAAGCAGTCGCCTGTCCCTAATTTACGGTCACTGGTTCCAGGGAAGGGAGAGAGCCAGTGCCGTACGACAAAAACAACATCCACGCCTTTTCGGGATTCAAACCCTGACCCACCTCGGACAAATGACCAGAAGCCACCCTTTAGACCACTGCGGCTTTTTATTTTTAATTGTGGGTTTAACGACCACTGTGAAGAACTCTATGGGCTGTAAGCAGTCAGCCATCCCTAATTTAGGGCCACTGACTCCAGGTAAGGGAAAAAGCCAGTGCCGTAAGACAAACACAACATCCATGCCTTACTGGGATTCAAACACAGCCCCACCTTGGACGAATGACCAGAAGCCATCCCTCAGACCACTGCGCCGCCAAAGTGGCTTTTTATTTTTAATTGTGGGTTTAATGACCACCGTGAGCAACTCAATGGGCTGTAAGTAGACACCCGTCTCTATGTGTCACTGGTTCTAGGGAAGGGAGAGGGCAAGTGTTGTAAGACAAACACAACATCCATCCCTTTTTGGGATTCGAATCCGGACCCACCTCGGACGAATGACCAGAAACCATCGCTCAGACCACTGCGGATTTTTATTTTTAATTGTGGGTTTAATGACCACCGTGAGCAACTCAATGGGCTGTAAGCAGTCGCCTGTCCCTATGTGTCACTGGTTCTAGGGAAGGGAGAGGGCAAGTGTTGTAAGACAAACACAACATCCATCCCTTTTTGGGATTCGAATCCGGACCCACCTCGGACGAATGACCAGAAACCATCGCTCAGACCACTGCGGATTTTTATTTTTAATTGTGGGTTTAACGACCACCGTGAAGAACTCTATGGGCTGTAAGCAGTCAGCCATCCCTAATTTAGGGCCACTGACTCCAGGTAAGGGAAAAAGCCAGTGCCGTAAGACAAACACAACATCCATGCCTTACTGGGATTCAAACACAGCCCCACCTTGGACGAATGACCAGAAGCCATCCCTCAGACCACTGCGCCGCCAAAGTGGCTTTTTATTTTTAATTGTGGGTTTAATGACCACCGTGAGCAACTCAATGGGCTGTAAGCAGACGCCCGTCTCTATGTGTCACTGGTTCTAGGGAAGGGAGAGGGCAAGTGTTGTAAGACAAACACAACATCCATCCCTTTTTGGGATTCGAATCCGGACCCACCTCGGACGAATGACCAGAAACCATCGCTCAGACCACTGCGGATTTTTATTTTTAATTGTGGGTTTAACGACCACCGTGAAGAACTCTATGGGCTGTAAGCAGTCAGCCATCCCTAATTTATAGCCACTGACTCCAGGGAAGGGAAAAAGCCAGTGCCGTAAGACAAACACAACATCCATGCCTTACTGGGATTCAAACACAGCCCCACCTTGGACGAATGACCAGAAGCCATCCCTCAGACCACTGCACTGCCAAAGTGGCTTTTATTTTTAATTGTGGGTTTAATGACCACCGTGAGCAACTCAATGGGCTGTAAGCAGACGCCCGTCTCTATGTGTGACTGGTTCTAGGGAAGGGAGAGGGCAAGTGTTGTAAGACAAACACAACATCCATCCCTTTTTGGGATTCGAATCCGGACCCACCTCGGACGAATGACCAGAAACCATCGCTCAGACCACTGCGGATTTTTATTTTTAATTGTGGGTTTAACGACCACCGTGAAGAACTCTATGGGCTGTAAGCAGTCAGCCATCCCTAATTTAGGGCCACTGACTCCAGGTAAGGGAAAAAGCCAGTGCCGTAAGACAAACACAACATCCATGCCTTACTGGGATTCAAACACAGCCCCACCTTGGACGAATGACCAGAAGCCATCCCTCAGACCACTGCGCCGCCAAAGTGGCTTTTTATTTTTAATTGTGGGTTTAATGACCACCGTGAGCAACTCAATGGGCTGTAAGCAGACGCCCGTCTCTATGTGTCACTGGTTCTAGGGAAGGGAGAGGGCAAGTGTTGTAAGACAAACACAACATCCATCCCTTTTTGGGATTCGAATCCGGACCCACCTCGGACGAATGACCAGAAACCATCGCTCAGACCACTGCGGATTTTTATTTTTAATTGTGGGTTTAATGACCACCGTGAGCAACTCAATGGGCTGTAAGCAGTCGCCTGTCCCTATGTGTCACTGGTTCTAGGGAAGGGAGAGGGCAAGTGTTGTAAGACAAACACAACATCCATCCCTTTTTGGGATTCGAATCCGGACCCACCTCGGACGAATGACCAGAAACCATCGCTCAGACCACTGCGGATTTTTATTTTTAATTGTGGGTTTAACGACCACCGTGAAGAACTCTATGAGCTGTAAGCAGTCAGCCATCCCTAATTTAGGGCCACTGACTCCAGGTAAGGGAAAAAGCCAGTGCCGTAAGACAAACACAACATCCATGCCTTACTGGGATTCAAACACAGCCCCACCTTGGACGAATGACCAGAAGCCATCCCTCAGACCACTGCGCCGCCAAAGTGGCTTTTTATTTTTAATTGTGGGTTTAATGACCACCGTGAGCAACTCAATGGGCTGTAAGCAGACGCCCGTCTCTATGTGTCACTGGTTCTAGGGAAGGGAGAGGGCAAGTGTTGTAAGACAAACACAACATCCATCCCTTTTGGGATTCGAATCCGGACCCACCTCGGAAGAATGACCAGAAACCATCGCTCAGACCACTGCGGATTTTTATTTTTAATTGTGGGTTTAACGACCACCGTGAAGAACTCTATGGGCTGTAAGCAGTCAGCCATCCCTAATTTATAGCCACTGACTCCAGGGAAGGGAAAAAGCCAGTGCCGTAAGACAAACACAACATCCATGCCTTACTGGGATTCAAACACAGCCCCACCTTGGACGAATGACCAGAAGCCATCCCTCAGACCACTGCACTGCCAAAGTGGCTTTTTATTTTTAATTGTGGGTTTAATGACCACCGTGAGCAACTCAATGGGCTGTAAGCAGACGCCCGTCTCTATGTGTGACTGGTTCTAGGGAAGGGAGAGGGCAAGTGTTGTAAGACAAACACAACATCCATCCCTTTTTGGGATTCGAATCCGGACCCACCTCGGACGAATGACCAGAAACCATCGCTCAGACCACTGCGGATTTTTATTTTTAATTGTGGGTTTAACGACCACCGTGAAGAACTCTATGGGCTGTAAGCAGTCAGCCATCCCTAATTTATAGCCACTGACTCCAGGGAAGGGAAAAAGCCAGTGCCGTAAGACAAACACAACATCCATGCCTTACTGGGATTCAAACACAGCCCCACCTTGGACGAATGACCAGAAGCCATCCCTCAGACCACTGCGCCGCCAAAGTGGCTTTTTATTTTTAATTGTGGGTTTAATGACCACCGTGAGCAACTCAATGGGCTGTAAGCAGACGCCCGTCTCTATGTGTGACTGGTTCTAGGGAAGGGAGAGGGCAAGTGTTGTAAGACAAACACAACATCCATCCCTTTTTGGGATTCGAATCCGGACCCACCTCGGACGAATGACCAGAAACCATCGCTCAGACCACTGCGGATTTTTATTTTTAATTGTGGGTTTAACGACCACCGTGAAGAACTCTATGGGCTGTAAGCAGTCAGCCATCCCTAATTTAGGGCCACTGACTCCAGGTAAGGGAAAAAGCCAGTGCCGTAAGACAAACACAACATCCATGCCTTACTGGGATTCAAACACAGCCCCACCTTGGACGAATGACCAGAAGCCATCCCTCAGACCACTGCACTGCCAAAGTGGCTTTTTATTTTTAATTGTGGGTTTAATGACCACCGTGAGCAACTCAATGGGCTGTAAGCAGACGCCCGTCTCTATGTGTGACTGGTTCTAGGGAAGGGAGAGGGCAAGTGTTGTAAGACAAACACAACATCCATCCCTTTTTGGGATTCGAATCCGGACCCACCTCGGACGAATGACCAGAAACCATCGCTCAGACCACTGCGGATTTTTATTTTTAATTGTGGGTTTAACGACCACCGTGAAGAACTCTATGGGCTGTAAGCAGTCAGCCATCCCTAATTTAGGGCCACTGACTCCAGGTAAGGGAAAAAAGCCAGTGCCGTAAGACAAACACAACATCCATGCCTTACTGGGATTCAAACACAGCCCCACCTTGGACGAATGACCAGAAGCCATCCCTCAGACCACTGCACTGCCAAAGTGGCTTTTTATTTTTAATTGTGGGTTTAATGACCACCGTGAGCAACTCAATGGGCTGTAAGCAGTCGCCTGTCCCTATGTGTCACTGGTTCTAGGGAAGGGAGAGGGCAAGTGTTGTAAGACAAACACAACATCCATCCCTTTTTGGGATTCGAATCTGGACCCACCTCGGACGAATGACCAGAAACCATCGCTCAGACCACTGCGGATTTTTATTTTTAATTGTGGGTTTAACGACCACCGTGAGGAACTCTATGGGTTATAAGCAGTCACCCATCCCTAATTTAAAGCCACTGACTCCAGGGAAGGGAAAGTTAAGTTAGCTGTAATCCAACAAAGCCGCATTCAAGAAACTTCAATTTGATTTCTACAAAATAATATACATTTCGAAGTCTATCTAACTACTGGTTCTAGGGAAAAGAACGAAGAAAAAAAAAGTAAGAATAGTGTAACATATATAAGAAACTACATGTTAACTATATTAAACATCTAGCATGATATTGAATTGACAGCATATCAAGTTAAATGTAATATAAAGTAATGACAATCGTGAATTGTCTCCCCCTACCCAATCCTGCGGGCAGTCTTAATGAGAGATGGGTTTGCCTCCTCGGGGCACCCTGTGGCAACAATGGCACACAACAGCAACTAGGGCCTAAGTGAATCTTGGAGAGCTGCAAGCTAGTTCTGCGTGACATTGGCAAAAAGACCCCAACTCACTGGGTTTTGTTCCAGAATCCTTAGGTTGAATGACCAACTGGAACCCTCAGCTGTTGGCTAATCCCCCACACTGATGTACTTACCTGATTAAAAAGACAAAAAGAAATATTAAGAATGACTCAAGTGTGGGATATGGTGGACCTACCACACTTGAGAAGGACGGTCCACCACGGAATCGACCTGGACTTTCTAAACGGCGTATGAGAAAGCGATCTCGACTGAGTGAATGTAAGATTGGTGTATGGAATACTAGAGGTATAAATGGCAAGATGAGTGAGGTGATTGAGGAGATGAATAAGTATAGACTGGATATGCTGTGTGTAAATGAAACCAAAAACAAGGAAATTGGGGTAGAAGAAGTGAATGGCACGGTGAGTGTGTGGTCTGGAGTATTGGATAATATGAGAGGACAGGCTGGTGTAGGTGTGATTTTAAGTGAAAAAATGAACAACTTGATTCACTATAGTTGCATAAGTGAGAGAATTCTCTGGATTCGTTTGAAAGTGAAACTTCAGAGAATTGTATTTGTTGTAGTGTATGCTCCTTGTGACTCGGAACCTTCTGATAAGAAAGATTTCTGGAATGAGCTAAAAGCTGTTTTGAGCCAGTTTGGTGCTAAAGAAAAAGTTATAATAGCAGGGGATTTCAATGCTAGAGTAGGTGTGCAGAATGCAATTTCTGACAATGTTCTGGGTAAGTTTAATGATCCTTGTGTGAATTATAATGGTGAAAGATTAATTGAAGTCTGCATTGAGAATGGTTTGTGTATCCAACACATTTTTCAACCACAAGTATATCCACACATATAAGAAAAATCGTACTCTTGGCCAAAAGAGTGCGATAAATTTTGTTGTCTATGATCAGCATCTGAAACACTTAGTTGTTGACACTCGTGTGATGAGAGGTGCGGATGTTGGTTCTGATCATTACTTGGTAGTGTCACGAGTGAAACTGAATGTTGGTTGGAGGAAGAGGCCCAAGATGGAAAGAATAAAGGTTGAAAGGCCCTGAAAAGCATCAGCATTATTCTGACATACTCGGAGAGCGACTGAAGGAGCTGAAGTCTGGTGAGAGGGATGTAGAAAAGAAGTGGGAATGTTTTAAGAACTGTGTGGTCACTGCTGCTGAAGAGGTCTGTGGCACCACAATAGTGGGTAACAATAGAGGTGACGCTTGGTGGAATAGTGAGATTGAAGAAGCAGAGTAAAGAGAAAGAAGGAAGCCTATTTGGGGATGTTGCAAGGTAGTTTCTGTGGATGAATATCGCTATAAGAAGCGTGAAGCAGCTAAACTGGTTCGCCAGAGTGAGGCCAAAGATTGGAAGGAGAAGGTGGAAAGGCATGAATTGGCTTTTTGGAAAGATAGGAAGTCTTTCTGGAAGTACATGAGACTCAGGAAAAATAGGGGAAACAGTGTTAAGTTGTGTGAAGAATAGGGTTGGGGAAATAATATGGAAGCCCTATGAGTTAAGTGAAAGATGGGTTGAATACTTCTGTGAGTTATTAGATCAGGAAAGCAAAGATGATTCTGATGCAGATGATGGCATAGGGAAGGATGAAAGCACAGGAGCGATCTCAAGAGAAGAAGTGTGTAAAGCTCTAAAATCTCTTCAGAATGGTAAGGCTCCAGGAGTTGATGGCATAACTGCAGAGATGTTGAAATATGGTGGTGACTCTGTAATTGACTGGTTAACTGAAATTTGCCAGTTGTGCTGGAAGTTAGGAATGGTCCCTCGAGATTGAAAGGATGCTATCATTGTTCCCTTGTGTAAGGAAAAAGGTGATCAGACTGACTGCAGGAACTATCGTGGTATTAGCCTATTAAGTGTGCCAGGGAAAGTGTTTGGTAAGGTTGTTATTGAAAAAGTATGGCGTCATACATAACAGAAAGTGTGGGATGTTCAGAGTGGTTTTATGCCTGGTAAAGGCTGCACTAACCAAATTTTTGCATTACGCATAACGATTGAAAAGTATCTGGCTGTTGGGAAGAAAGTTTTTGCTGCATATATAGATTTAGAGAAAGCTTACGAACGAGTAAATAGGACCCTTTTGTGGAAGGTATTGAATGAATATGGTGTTACTGGGAATCTACTTAAGAGTGTAAAAGCCATGTATGCTGGTAGTAGAGCTTGTGTACGAGGGAATGGTGTTTTATCAAAATGGTTTTCCATTGGTGCAGGAATTAGACAAGGTTGTGTAATGTCACCATGGCTGTTTAATATATTTATGGATGCGTGATGCCAAAATAGATAATAGTGGTTTATGTCTTGGTGATATCCGTGTGTGCAGATTGCTGTATGCTGATGACACTGTCCTGTTGGCAGGGAACAAAAGTGAGCTGCAGAGTATGTTGACTCGGATGCACGAAGTTTGCATGAAATTCAAACTGAGTATAAATAAGGGGAAAACCAAAGTTATGGTGTTTGAGAGAGGAACTGTTAGCACTGAATGTAATGTAAGTATAAATGGCACTGTGATTGACCAGGTGAGTGAGTTTGTGTATTCAGGAAGCATGTTTGACAGAGAGAACAAATTGGATGGTGAAATTAGTAGGCAAGTGAATTCTTCATTGAAAGTCATGGCTGCTGTAGGAAGTTTTCACAGGAATGATGGGTTCTCTACAGAGTCCCACATGGCTGTGTATGAAAGTGTGATAGTTCCTACTCTTATGAATGTCAGTGTAACCTGGGTACTACAGAAGGAAAATAGGGGTCACTTGTGTGCTGGAGAAATGCGTTACTTACGGTGGTTAGTGGCAAGACACGATCTGAAGCAAAATGTTGTTAGCAAGGTGGAGACCAATATGCTTCGGTGGTTTGGCCATGTTGAAAGAATGAGTGATGAAATGCTTACTAAGAAAATCTTTTCAGCCCATGTGGCAGGAAGGAAAGGCAGAGGAAGGCCAAGAAAGTCATGGGAGGATCAGATTCAGGAGTGTCTGCATGAGAAAAAGATTATGAGTATGAAGTATAAAAGATCTTGTGTACGGCGTGTAATGGATATCAGTGAAGCCCGAGTTGTATGTCAAGATTGTTGTAAATGGCGAAGTTTGATACGACAACAATAAGTAAAAATATCTGGAAGTTTGTATTTCTTTTTGGAGCTAACCTCTGAATCTCAGAGAACAGCTTAGTGATATGTATGTATGTATGTATGTATGTATGAAAGAATGAGTGATGTAATGCTTACTAAGAAAATCTTTTCAGCCCAAGTGGCAGGAAGGAAAGGCAGAGGAAGGCCAAGGAAGACATGGGTGGATCAGATTCAGGAGTGTCTGCATGAGAAAAAGATTATGAGTATGAAGTATAAAAGATCTTGTGTAAGACGTGTAATGGATATCAGTGAAGCAAGAGTTGTATGTCAAGATCACTGTAAATGGAGAAGTTTGATACGACAACAATAACTAAAAATATCTGGAAGTTTGTATTTCTTTTTGTAGCTGACCTCTGAATCTCAGAGAACAGCTTAGTGATATGTATGTATGTATGTATGTATGTATGAAGTGTTAAAAGATAAAAAAATGACCAAGATCTTTCGGGTAAGTGAATGGTTGTTTTTATAGTATATCATTAATGAATTGCACGTAAATATACACACTTTGCTGGTGATTGATACCTAAAAAGGGCAAATATTATGATAAATCTTTGGGTTAATTATTATGTGTGTTCGAATTGTTTCATAAAACTATAACTTGAGGGGGTGGTAGTTACGTAAGCCCCTGATGTCACGATTCTTAAAGTCATTGTATTCTTCAAATGAATCCTCCTGCTCATCTGAAATTTCCTTTTGAAGAAGTAATGTTTTAACTGTGGTCATCAGTCAGGGAGCATTATTTCATTTACTCTTCTGTATTTTAAATACGGTCATTGTAAGATTAAAATAAAAACAACACAATAGGAACAAAAACATAATAAAACTGAAAGGATTTGATCGGCAAAATTTGGATTCACTTAATGGCCTTAAGGCCACAGTATGCCTGTGAAAATTTATAATCTTCAGCTAGTGTAGTTGTTAGTTTCAGAGCATGTTTTGAAGTCCATGTTTAGCTTCCACGCAAATAAATTTTATATTTCAGAGAATAAAATAAAAAACTGTTTGCAAATATAAAAAACAACTAATATTTTTTCCTTACAACAGGTTCTACTTTTACTTTGGAAATGCACAAATAAGACTTACTGTGCTACCACTGGAAGAATTATGGGTGTCTCCTCTACCTTCCCACTTACATGTGTTGTTTTGACAGGGTGTGAGTAATTAAAAAAGGACAAAATGAAGAGAAGCTATAAAAGTTGAAGATACAGGAACTTTAAAACAAGTTTATTTTCTCACAATAACTTTTTTACATGTGGAAAGGAAATGATAACTGAGCCTTAACACAGGCATTTTTTAATACACAGCCATTCAAAAGATCCATTAAGCTTATTAATATACAAGATAAATTTTCACTAATGTTATTTTTAACATCATAGAAAAATAAGCTCTGAAACAGACATTGTTTTAAATTATGATGGCATGCCAGAATAAACAGAAGCTGCATCCAAAAAAATTTCATTTGACAAGTTTACCTTTATTTATTGTAACTGAATGATTGTAGTATGGAAGACTGAGAAATCGTGCGACAGATTTGTACCATGTCTGGAGACAAGATGATCTGAAACTTTCTTATACAAAATGATTAGCATTAAAGAACTAAGTCCCATCATTTCTGTTAAAAATTTGCTATAACGATTATATCATTTTACATTTTTTCTATGTTAGTAGAGAATTTTATCAATACAAATGAGCACAATGACAGCCTGTTGTAGTAGCAGCAGTGTTCAAAGCGGGGTGGAACGTTGTTAAAAAATGTGAACAAAAGCATCCAGGAAATATAAATACAATTTAAAACAAACAATAATTGTTATTTTGATTTTGCAGGTCATGTTATTAAAAGAAACACCAAAACAGGATTAAAAGAAATATAAAAGGACAAAGATTTGTCAACGGGTTTAAAGCCTGTTTCCCCATCAAGGGCAAGGGAAGTAGGGTCCACTGGGTGGCAGACGTGGAGCCCAAGGCCTTCAAGCACTCTGTGAGGTGTAAGACACTGAACTTGGGTTGGTCAGTGCTCCGCCCAAAGGAATTTTTGCGGGAGGTCAGGTGCTTTCGGTGCAATGGTTTCGGCCATTTCCGAGGCAACTGCCCCGAGTCAGAAGCAAGGTGTGGCAATTGCGGTGAAGTTGGGCACCAGCACCACCAGTGTGCAGCCGCACCAAAGTGCAGCAACTGCACTGCTGCGAATGCCAAGTTCCGCCTGAAGCTGGATGTCTCTCACTCCAGCTTCAGTAAGACGTGTCCCAGTCTTATTAGGGAACTTGAGCAAAGGAAAATCCGGGTCAACTATGGTTGACAGATGGTAGTACCCTCGGAGGCACGTTGCTCTCGATGTTGAGCTTTTAGGTCTGTTGACCAAGGTGTTTTTGATGACCCTCGCCCGGGGTCATCACCACAGCACTGGCCCTAGCGCTGTGGACTTGGTAAATATTTCTGTGTGAATAATGTGTTTTTAGTGCCTGAATATTTGCGAGAGGGGTGCACGAGACCCTCAGTGTAATGTGCATGTATTTTGTCTCCATAGATACCTAATAAAGGACTTTTGTCCCCAAAACTCGCGTTGGCGGGCAATCTCCCAGCCACGAGATGGGATAATTATTGAAAAGTTGCTTGCCCCAACTGCCCATAGCACGTCGCACACATGGGTTATGATAGAAGGGTGTAAGGTACCGGTCCTGTGGGGAGGCAGATCCCCACAGGTCTCTAGACCGAATCTGTCCGAGTGAAAGACTGTGGTTTCCAGTGACTGACGGGCTAGCTGTCGCAACGCCGTCAGGGATCCTATTGATCCCAAACTATTCGAGACAGTTCCGCATTACCCTGCGAAGTCTACACTAAGACGGTGCAGGTAAAGCCATCAGCCTAGGTTATTATAACAAAAAAAAAAAAAAACAATGTCTTTTTTGTTATTAAAAAAGACATCTTTGTCATTTTCCTTTTTTGTTATTGAAGTAACAAAAAAAGAAAATACCAGATTTCTGAAATTACAAATTTAGCCTAACATTTCTTTTTTTATATCATAAAGTAAAAATCCGGGGGGGATTTGAAACATTACTGTATTGGGCATTCCATAACTAGGGTACTAATTTTTATCATGGGGGAAGCAAAATTCGACAAGCGATCACAGGGTAAATCGCAAAAAGCTTGCAGCTTCTCACAAAATTTTGGAATTTACCCTGAAATACTGTATTTTTTCAAATATTCAGCTTTTAGGCTCTTTCCCCATGCTTTGGATACGTAAGATGCATTGTCTGTTGCAAAATGTATTCATACGCACTCGAAGATTTCATTCAAAGAGGTTTCAGCAAGAATATTCAAATTTTCCTTTATTTATTGTAACTGAATGATTGCAGTATGTAAGACTGAGAAACCGTGAGACAGATTTGTACCATGTCTGAATGTAACTTGTACAAAAATCTAGCGGATAATGCTTACCTTGGCATTCCTTTCTAGCGATGGGAACATTTCACGCACGTGTTTTCCGGTCTTTGTTGATGTTATTGTCCTAAAGTCCGTGGTATGCGCTGACTGGCTTTACTTCTCACACTTTTCGCTGGGTATACTCATTGGATTCCAAACACATCAATTTTTACCGTTCTTTATACTCTAAATTTTCGCCCATCCTCTGGGCATCCTCAGGAGCGTGGAGACTTTACCACCGATGTTCGTGGTTAACTTCGCGCTAATGGAGTCCGATACTCCTTGTTGCTATTCGTCGGATATACTTTCCTGGATATATTTCATTATCAAGCCCGGCTGGCGCCATCTATGTTTCATTAAAGCAACTTTTTTTTTATTTTTTTTTTTTTTAAATTTTCTTCTCCTATCCTGGGTTTCTTGTCTTTTTTGCAGGTTTTTCTTTTGTTGTTGTTTTTCTTGTCTTATTAGTTCTTTCCACTGGCCCGATAATGTGCTAGGGTCGTTCTGGTTACATACCCTTGCTTTATTTTTATAGATTAATATTGCTTCTTCCCTCCTCATTTGCCTTTCCAATTTTTTATTCTTTTTTAGCATTTTAATTTCATCGAATTTCGGGAATGTCCGGTTTTCCATGCAGAATTGCACTAAAGCAGTTTTGACTTCTTTTTTTGCCAATTAGATATGTGTTGTTAAAGTCTTTTTGTAATCTGTTTTTCGTACTTCCAATGTACGATATTGGGGGTATGTGTGCAATTGGAATTTCGTAGGTTCCTGATTCTTCTAGCATTTTTCCTCTGTTTTTTTTTTTTTGACAGTCATACTTTTCACGGTGTGCACTGAGCTTCCTAGTTGTAAGTCATATTTAGCACAGTGCCTGTTGATTTCATTACTCACTCCTTCCAAGTATGGGAAAGCTCCTATTATTTCAATTTTTTATTCCTCATCTTCCTTTGGTTGTGCACCTCTTGGCCTTCTTTACTCTGAGTCATATGCTTTTTACTCTCGTGTATCCATTTATTAATTAGCTTGCTCGGGTACCCATACTCTTGTGCTATTTTCGAGATAAACTCTAGCTCTTGATTTTTTAGCCTGTTGTTAGATGTGTGTGTGTACGCTCGCCGTATCAAGTTTACTATGCTGTTTTTTTTTTTATGTAAAGAACTAATAAGACAAGAAAAACAACAACAAAAGAAAAACAGGCAAAAAAGACAAGAAAACCAGGATAGGAGAAGAAATTAATAATAAAAAAAAAAAGTTGTTTTAATGAAACATAGATGGCGCCAGCCGGGCTTGATAACGAAATATATCCAGGAAAGTATATCCGACGAATGGCAACAAGGAGTATCGGACTCCATTAGCACGAAGTTAACCACGAACATCGGTGGTAAAGTCGCCACGCTCCTGAGGATGGGCGAAAATTTCGAGTATAAAGAACGGTAAAAATTGATGTGTTTGGAATCCTAAGGCAAAGATCCAATGAGTATATCCAGCGAAAAGTGTGAGAAATAAAGCCAGTCATTGCATACAACGGACTTTAGGACAATAACATCAACAAAGACCGGAAAACACGTGCGTGAAATGTTCCCCTCGCTAGAAAGGAATGCCAAGGTAAGCATTATCCGCTAGAATTTTGTACAAGTTACTTTGAAATATCGCACGTAAAAGAGAATAGTAGAATGATTAGAGCTATATAATAGTCAGAATTAGAACTACTAATTGGAAATGTCTGAATGTACTTATCTTCTAAATCAGTTGTTTCATCTGTTACGATTCTTACACCAGATACTGATTTAAAAAAATAATTTGTTTGTGAATATCATATTTTCTGCATCCAATTTGCATTTGGAATAACACCAATATCTTTCAACGAATTTTTTAATGTGAAGTTATCCACTTTGAGAAGGGGGATGTTAGCTGCACAAAAGGCACCAGGTAATTTCGAAACTTCAGTTGAGCTGGTCTTGTTTAGTTTTTTTTTTAATTAATCCACAAACACATTTCTGCATTATTTTCCATTCACTGTTCAGGCGCAAATTTTTTCATGCAGCTTGCTTGCTAAACGTTTTTCACAACTGTCCTTTCATGTAAATTCCATGCAAAAACACAACAATGGATTAACAAAAAGAAATACGTTATTCTACGGAAGTATACCATGTTTACCTCCACTAAGCAATATTATAAGAAAAGAATGCCAGAATTACAATATTGAAATTGCAGAAATAGTTACTGATAATTCTAAATTACTGACAAACAGTGGTTACAATAAAAATCCACTAAATAAGGCACGCGTATACATGATTCCTACAATAGACCCAAAGGAAAATAAGCAGGACAAATATTACATCGGTAGTACTAAAAGAAGGTTTAAAACGAGGTTGAATGAGCACTATGATAATTGGATTAAAAAAGAAGAAAAAAACATCACTTATACAACATTGTATGATAAATGAATTAATACCAGATTGGGAAAATAGTAAAATCTTAACTTCCCACAATAAACATAATCAAATTTTGTGGTCTGAAGCTATAACAATTGAGAAAACCCAAAGATCCAATTGCAATACGTCTACTCCGAAAGATATCCCGTATCCGTGGAAATATCTAATACAACAAGAAAATAATACGAAATATAACAACAAAAAGGAAAATAAAAGAAATAACATATACTTACGAAATAAAAACAGCGACAGCAATTCCGGAATTAACCCAATAGATGGCGTGGATGTGACTCACACATGAATACACGTACATGTAACGATGACGGAAAACGTCGACGTGGAACAACTATAGCGGAGGTGATGCCGAGGTGACCTAGATATATGACAACTTTGAACATTGATCCAGGATGCATACCGTTGATAATGGCCGAAAGTCAGTCGTGCCAAAACATGTCCGGTGGTTTACGTGGAGTTGTGTGCGTGTTACAGAGATTGTCTGGCATTGTTCAATAATGCACGAAAATTTTATTTGAGGTCTGTTTGTAATGTCATTGATGTTATCCATTCATTCTTTTAAAGATTGACAATACCTGTTGAAGGTATAGGTTTTTTTTTTAAATTACATTGTATATAATTCTTTCACACTCTCTTTGTATGATATCCATAGTCGTGTTTTATTTGAATTTAAACCCTGGTCGCAAATTTTCAACCGGGCCTATTTTTAATACGATGATTCTACGTGGCTAATAACACACTAGATAAACATATTTTTCAAGATACAAGAGGAAGCTTACTAAGCTGGAATGCCGATACAAGGTGAGTCCTTGATAATATAATAATTAAAACTTATAATATTATTCCTATTCATATGATATATAAATGCCAGGATGATTTTGCTGCAAATGTGCACAGAACGTATATAACGTGTGAAACAGTAGTGAATATAGTATATAGCTATTATCCTATTATGAAAATTTCGCTGGTATATGTTGCAACGCGAACAGAACAATAGATACTAAAAACGCTGAAATCCCTTTTATTGGTGTAGTATTAGAAACACTAGTACAAACACGCTAGCTTTCACCACCACGGGTGGCTTCTTCAGGCATAAGTATTCCAATGCAAAAACAAAAACAAACAAAAAACAGAGTTTCAGTTATGAATTCAAAAATAGAAGTTTGTTATAGTTATTATAGAACGTGCGCGTCATACTCTAGATGTGTGATTAGGAGCGCGCGTATTAATGAGCGTGCGCCATACATGTGGGAGGTCCACTGAAGTTTCCTCGTTACATATCCCGTGACTGGATAGGATTTCTATAGTTTCTCTGAGGAGGGTGACTCTGGCGGTTGTGTATCGTGCTATTTTCTTTATTTGTCTCCAAAGAGGTGTTGCAGAGTTGTTGGCTACTTCACGCGCTAGTGCCGTAGTGAGAAGTCCTCTTTTGACATCTCTTTGATGTTCCTGGAGTCTTAGCCTCAGAGACCTCTTTGTCATGCCCACATAGTTCTTGTTTGTTCCGTCCGGGTACAAGAGGGGTATAGTGTATACTCCCGCATCTTCCAGGTCCACGCCGCCGTTTTTTGTTGATGCGAGACAAGATGCTATTGTCCTAGGTGCGGTAATCCCTATGCCGAAACCAAGTTTTTTAGGAAATATGTGAAGCCTGGTACATACTGGCATGAGCCTATATATTGTAGTTTTTGGGTGGGGCATATGGTGCCACGGGATGCGAGTTTAGACTTCGTCTGGTGTATGATCTGATCTACCATGCTGGGTGAGTGTCCTGCAGAAAAGGCTAAAGATCTTAGGGTGTCAAGCTCGGCGTGGAGTGCGGCGTTGTCTGATGAGTGGGTAAAAGCTCGCCTAGCCCTGTGTCGGAAAAGTGCTAGCTTTCTCTCCTTGGGGCACGATGAGGAAGGCAGTATGACATTAGGAACATAGGTAGGTTTGTAGTGGACACTAGTGCTGAGGTACCTGGATGGAGACTTCTTGACCAAAACATCCAGGAACGGTAGGGATGCATTTTTCTCTCTCCATAGTGAACTTTATTGCAGGGTGTTCCAAATTGATTGTGGTGAGAAACCGATTTAGTTCCTCCTCGGTGTTTTCCCAGATGAAGAAAACGTCATCTGCGTATCGTAGCCATGTACATGGGGTTGGTCCAGGTGCACTGAGTATCCGGTCTTCTAGGGGTCGTAGGATTGCTTCGGCCAGTACTGCAGAGAGGGCGGAGCCCATTGGGACCCCTTTGGTCTGCTTGTAGGTATTGTCCTGGAAGCTAAAATAGTTAGCATCTGCAACTATTTACTCGATTCTTCCGTTAGAACAATAGATTTTTGTTCACAAGAAACGTTCCCTTGCCGTACTGCTTGCATCTTTCAGATGCACTCATTTTACTCACACGGCTCATTCTCAAAAATTAACGAATGATATCTAGAAACTTTATAAACTAATTACTCCCATGAAAGCAAAAAAATTTTCTAAGCTAAGCAACTGCGACACTCGCTCTTTTCTGCGTTTCCCAGTTAAAACTAGCGATACAATTGACATCCGGCGTTTATGCTTTACCAATGGTGGGGCAAGGGCAAGTCGTCAAGGTCATTCAACAGTAGCAACGGGTGGAAAGAGCACACGTGCGCTCTTCAGAGGAATTACCTGTCAAGCTAGTTCGACAAGTCTCTTCGTAATGAACAATCTTGCGGGTTCATCCAAGGTTTAAAGTTCTGGTTTTGACTTTGGAGTAGGATTACTTTGCGGTATATTTTTTGCGTAAATTCTAATTAATGCAATATTAAAATTATTTAAATATAAAAAATAAATCTAAAAATTATAATAGAAATTATACGCAAAAAAGGAAAAAGAACTGAAATTCGTGGATATATTTGATGTTTGCCATATTACAGAAACCCCCTAAAATTCGTGCCAAAAAAATATTGGCCTATCGTAAGTAATGCTGTATTTCCGATGTGGTCGCAATGAATGCCAACAGATGGCACAAGCATGGCAGATCTGTAGGGGTATATATATTGCTGGATAGGGCAATATTTACATGTTCAGGTTCAATTCCAGGCAGATATGAATGCTCAAACCACTAAATATGCATTGGATGGGCAAGTTAAGCCAATGGACCTGGGGTACTGACCCCCGGTAATAAATAAGGGTGTCTTCCTACCCCTTTCTACCTCGCTTTCATGTGACTTTCGTATCTGGCCCACTAGCCCAAATCTCCTAGCTTCCTATTTCTAAGGGTAATTTAAGACCTGGGGTCAGACACTCCCTTCCTAAAATCCTCTCCTGATAATCTGAATATTAGCATGTTGGGCCACGGATGGCCTAGTGGTTAATGTTCCTGACTGCCATGGAGAAACCTCAGGTTCGATCCATCGAACCACTAAATATCCGTAGTGTTTCAGATGGGCAAGTTTAGTTATTGGGCCCATCTGACATACATATTATATATATATATATATATATATATATATATATATATATATATCCCCACCTATTTAGAAAAAAAGGATATCACTAAGCTGTTCTCTGAGATTAGCTCCACAAAGAAATACAAACCACCAGATAAGTTTTTAACTGATTATTTACTTACTGTTGCTGTATCAAACTTCTCCATTTACAGCAATCTTGGCACACAACTTGGGCCTCTCTGACATCCATCACACGACGTACACAAGACCTTCTCTTCTTCATGCAGACACTCCTGAATGTGATCTACCCTTGACTTCCTTGACCTTCCTGCCATTAGGGCTAAAAAGGGTTTTTTTAGTAAGCATCTCATCCCTCATTCTTTCAACATGGGCAAACCAACGAAGCATATTAGTCTCCACCTTGCTAACAGCATTTTGCTTCACATTACAGAACCCGCCTGAATCCACCGTCTTTTCGGCAGAGATGCGTGCGGTACACCTTGCTTTGTGCCACATACAGTCTCGATCACATCGTCGCGCTATGATTTGCTCCGATTCCCAGTCCGTCATCCAAGTCCTTTCTTCTCCAGAGGACACGGACTCACCTGTCATCCGTGATGTCCGTCGTCTTCTTGGAACTTTGGAGGGTAATGGCTTCCTGGTCCGATTCTGTTGGGTTCCTGGCCATGTTGGGATCCGGGGTAACGAGCTGGCAGATCTCTCTGTCAGGTCTGTTTTCTCCATGTCGCCAGCTCGGCTGCCACTGTCTTTCCGCAATTTTAGACCTTTGATCCGGACATTTCTCCTGGATGAGTGGCAGTCCCTGTGGTCTCAGCAGGGCAGCAATAAGTTCCATTCTATCAAACCACAGATCGGACTTTGGAAGTCTAGTTTAAGGAAGAATCGTCGTGAGGAAGTTGTTCTTGCGCGTCTCCGCATTGGGCACTGTCGTTTTACTCACCGCTTTTTGCTGTGTGGCGAGAGTGTCCCGGTGTGTGAGGCGTGCAACTGTCGTCTCACTGTCCTTCATGTTTTGTGTACTTGTGATCATCGTTTTCGTCATTTTCACTCTCATCTGTTGGACGAAGGAGCAGCTACGCTCCAAGTTATTATTGGCGTCGCCTGCGACATGAAAGCAGTGTTTTCGTTTTTACGAGAAATTGACTTTTTTAAACTTATCCAGCTTTTAACTTGTTCACTATCCTATTTCATTTTTACCACATCAGCCTGTTTTTAACCTTGTGTACGTTTTTTATTGATTTTGTTTTGTTTTGATGTCTTTTGTTTGGCGCTCTTTGGCCAACCATGGCCCGTGCGCCATTAAACTCCATCAACCAACCAACCACATTACAGAACTGCAACACATATTCATTCTTCATGCGATCAAAACATGTCTTGCACCCCCTCCCCCCCCCCGATACACACAGGACTCTCTTGAGAACCCATCATTCCTGTGAAAACCTTCTAAAGCAGCTATGACTTTTCAATGAACTCACTCGCCTACTAATTTCACCATCCAATTTGTTCTTTCTGTCAAACATGGTGCCTAGCAAATTCATTCACCTGGTCAATCACTGTGCCATTTAGACTTGCACCAATGACCCATTACATTATGACCACCAACCTAATAAGCTGTAGGACCCCTTTAGCCTGCAAAACAACGGCCACTCGGCGAGGCATAGATTTGACGAGGTGGCGATAGGTAACCAGTTTTATCTGATACCATAATGTCAACAGCAAGTCCTTCAGTTCCTGTACATTTTGGGGTGGTGGCGATTTAGCGTGAACCCGCTTTTACAACTCAAACCACAAATGTTCGATTGGGTTCGTGTCAGGTGAATTTGGAGGCCAGCGCATTAACAGAAAATCGCCAGCATGTTCCTTGACGATTCTGGCAGTGTGGTACGGAGCATTATCCTGTTGGCAATTGCCATGAATGGGTGAACTTGGTCCGCGACGATGTTTCGATACCCGACAGCTGTTGGGGATTGCGCTATTGGGGCCAAAGTGTCCCAAGAAAACATCGCCCACAGCATAACACTGCCGTCGCTAGCTTGTTTCCACTCGACAGTGCATCCAGGTGCCACAGCCTCGGTTGATAATTGGCATTTCTGCACTCGGCTGTCTACGTGATGCGCCAGGAATCTTGATTCGTCGGACCAGGCCACTTTCTTCCAATCGTCCACGATCCAATCTCGATCTTGGGCCCATTTCATGTTTTGTTGGCGATGACGTGAAGTTAGCATGGGGACCCAGCTGCGCAGGACTCATGCAGATAAGACTGCGATGAACTGTGTGCTGTGACACATTGCCCTGATCACCACTCTTGTAGCTGCAGGCGATTTGTCACACTGTGGCCCTGAGGTCGCTGTGAACAATGCGCAACCGTCTCTGCTCCACTCTGGCATCGATGAGCTGCGGACATCACATGGCTGGACGACGGTTCGTGGTTTGGCCATCTGAGCACCACTTTTGATACGTACTCAACTACAGCGGCACGTGAACAAGCCGTGCCGTTTCCGAGATCGTAGTTCCAAGGCGCCATGCCATAACAATTTGTCCTTTATCAAATTCCGATAAATCAGTAGCTTTTCCCATTCTGACTGACAACTGTACTAACCAAAAGCCGGTCCTTGGGTTGTATATACTATACCGTGCAAATTAATTGGGACAAGCTATTTTATTCTGATCGCCAGTTGATGTCGGAAACCCACGTAAACCGGTTTTCTCAGCTGCGAAATGGTGTGATAGTTAGAACTTGATAATAAGAATGTTGTTTGACCAGTTTTAAACAGGAAATACACATTTTTTTTTTATTGGAGGTTTAACAACCACCGTGAGCAACTCAATGGGCTATAAGCAGTCGCCCGTCCCTAATTTAGGGTCACTGGTTCCAGGGAAGGGAGAGAGCCAGTGCCATAAGACAAACACAAAATCCATGCCTGTACCGGGATTCGAACCCGGACCCCTTACGGACGAATGATCGAAGGCCAGTGCCTTAGACCACTGCGCCACCGGGGAGGCGGAAATAGACACTTCAGCTTCAGTTGTGAGCTTTCGTGTGTGACAGGTGGATGTTAGTTTTTGTTCTCTGTGAGTACGTGTTGCTTTCGTGCATTGAAAAATGGACATTTCCCCAAGGAAGCGTGCAAAAATAATTACTCTGAAGGATTACACTTCTATGACAGTGAGAGATCGCTTCTGCAGTTGGTGTAGGCAAATCAAGTGTATCGAGACTGCTTACGCAATGCAATGCACCTGGATCATCGTCTCCAAAAAGGAGAGGTAAATGTGGAAGAAAACGAAAAACAACTCCACGAACCGATAAATATCTAATCAGAAATAGTAAAATGAATCCAAAACAAAGAAGCTCTGACTTTCAAAGAAATTTATTGGCTAGTGGTTGTGATGTTAGTGATTCAACTGTACGCCGTAGGCTTCTGGAAGTTGGCCGGAAGGCAAGAAGACCAACGAAAAAACAATATTTGAATGCGAAAATGAAGATAAAACGTTTAGCTGGGCCAAAAAATATAAATCATGGACTGCTGACGACTGGAAAAAGGTAATTTTCAGTGATGAAACTCATTTATTTGTGCAGGGTTACCAAGCAAATGTCGTTAGACGAAGCAACTTAAGACCTGAGCATGTGAAACAAACTGTAAAACACCCTCTGAAACAGATGTTTTGGGTTTTTTTCACATCAAATGGCACTGGAAGCTTAGTTCCTGTTCAAGGTATGATGAATTCAGCCAAGTACGTAGAAACATTACAACGTAGGATTTGTTCCATTCTTGCAAACTTTTGACGGGACATTTCAACATGACTTGGCCCCATGTCACAATTCGAAATTGGTCAAGCTGGAAAATCAAATTCATTTGCTTGATTGGCCTGGAAATTCACCAGACTTAAATCCCATGTGGAATATTTTGAAGAGACGTTTAGGTAAAATGGACTGTACAACCAAAGAACGCATGATAACGAATGCTATAAAAGTGTGGTTTATGAAGTCAAAAATATGTGCACTCAATTAGTGGAGTCAATGCCAGAACGAATTCAAGAGGTCATTTCTGCTAAAGGAGGACATACTTCATACTATCACAGGTATTTATCAGTGTATATCAAGGCATAGAATGATATAAAGGCATAGTTTTGGGAAAAAAGAGTGATTTTTTACTTTGTCCCAATTAATTTGCACAGTATAGTATACTGCTCTGTGAACTTCACCTGCGCCAGCATTCCGTCTCCAGGCACACTCATTACTCTAGGCTGGGGGGTGGTCATAATGTAATGGCTCTTCGATTACATTCAGTACTAACAGCTCCTCATTCAAAAACCATCATTTTAGTTTTTCCCTTATTTATACTCAGTTTGAATTTCATGCAAACTACATACATCCTGGACAACATACTGTGCAACTCACTTTTGCTCTCTGCCAACAGGACTGTGTCATCAGTATTAAAATAAGCTTTATAAAGAAAGTGATTGATTTAATAAGTTTTCAACAATAGGCATAATAACGTATAAGTAATTGCCGATTGAATTTAAACTGCTGTACTGAATTCTATACTCGTCAACTAAAACATTTTTCAAACCCTG
Source organism: Macrothele yani (assembly GCA_039090855.1). Taxonomy (NCBI): domain Eukaryota; kingdom Metazoa; phylum Arthropoda; class Arachnida; order Araneae; family Macrothelidae; genus Macrothele; species Macrothele yani. The sequence goes on from CM077034.1 coordinate 1,856,644, forward strand.
GCTATGAAGCGTGAACGTCGAATGTACAAGAGGTTTTTTGATAATTTAGTTTAAAAAGCTGCTGTACAATTGTCAGAATGACTTGTTATTACACAAAGTATGTGCTGCATGGTCACTCTCAATTACGTATACCATTTTGAATTTCTAACTGCTATCAGTGTTAAGAAAAAACAACAACAACAACTTGCAGTTTCTCTCACTTGATATTTGTCCACGGTAAATATAGGCATCTATACAATATTTTTTAAGTGACTAAATGACAATAGGGACTAGTTTACCTCATTGTACTGTATAAGGAAAAAGGATTATGAATAAACATTTACACATTAAAACAAAAGTAAATCAATATGAACATTTCTCTAAAACATAATATCCTGGAAAATACAACAGGAAATAAAACTGGCAATATACAATGATTTTTGTAACACTAGGTCTACGTCTAATTTCATTCATAGTATTCTGAACCACCACAGAACTGTCACATTTGCCAAAAAAATAAGCTGCAAGAGACTTACATTGTATACCTACAGATTAACTAAATTTCCTGTACCATTGAACTAAAACAAACTTAACGATTAAAAACAACAGGCTTCACACAACAATAACCACATGAGAATTAAGTACAGTAACTGAATTCTTATCAATGGAAGCTTTCTGGTCAAATTAGAGGACTGCAACTTGAAGATGCAGGAACTTTTGCCAGATCTTAGTAGAGAGATCCAAATAAATGGGACTTGGTGAGGGATATGTGAATTGCCGTTTTTAGGTAGCAATATTTCTGTACTTTACAAACAAAGCATCTGTATATTTTTACAAAAGGAGGCAAGTTTTGTTTGTTTGCTTGCTTGCTTCTTTCCAATAAATACATTGCAGAAGTGTCTTCAAGGAGTAGTGCTGATAATGCTCTTCTTTAAAGACCATTTGACACATCCTGCTTATGTTCATGTAGCCTTGTGTTGATGCTTCGGTATGTGCTTCCAACTATACTGAGAATCCATTGAATTGTATAATATATGTTCTTTCCCATTAAATTATGACGATATGAACTTGGAACTTACCAAACTACATGCAAATATTGAAAAGTTAGTGATGAAATCCCATAAAAAACACTTCAAGAAAGTTGAGAATTTAATTGACTGCAAAGATCGTTAGACGCCCAGACCACCCAACCTGCATTTATGAGCAAATCGAGTTTGCAATTGACTGCCCTCCAAGTGAAAGCATTAAACCGTGGCACGAAATTCGCCTACGAATGCGACACCCCCAAACAGAACGAATAATCCCTAAACTCGAATGCATAATAAGCAAACACTGCGAAAAGGCATACAAAACCCACTCCGGTTTAAAATTCTGAGATCTATGAATAACTCCAGTAACAGTAAAACCGCAAGACCAGTAATCAAGTATGAAAGACAAGCCCTCGTGGACCTAAAAATGAATCCAACTATCAAATGCTTCTTAGCAGACAAAGCTAAACAAATTGTCATCTTAAACAATGACAAATATAACTCAAAGATGGGAACAGCAATCAATGATTTAAGGGCAAAAGGCATAACTAATGACCCAACAGATAACATCATCAGACGTGCCAACTCTCCGTGTTTAGGCCGGTAATGCCGGATTTTATGACACTTCCCGGAATTCCGGATTAGAAAATAATATTTCCGGATTCCATCATAATTTCTGTAGTGTAAATTAAAAAGTAATGAGAAAAGCTCGAAGTTATCCAAGGCATCGGATAACTTCGATGATAGCGTAAATTAAAAAGCAATGAGAAAAGTTCAAAGTTCTCCAAGGCATCGTTGATTACCGTAGCATAAAAAGTAACGAGGGAAAGTTCGAAGTTCTCCGAGGCATCGGTTCATTAGCGGAGAAGCGACCTTTCCCTTCTGAGTCAGCAGCCAGCAGTTTTGCTCTGCCTTTGGCAGCAATGTTTACTCTTCTGTCCGGTAATGATCTCCGGCGCTGCCCGCACGGAGTAGGAGCGGGCTTGACCTTGGCGCGCACCGTACGTACTGACGCAGATTTCTATCGTAAGCGCGCGGTAGTGTTTTGGTTTGTTTCATGTACTTCGTCTGTCTTAACAGGAATTTCTGAGAATTTTTTGTGCACGCGTTTAATCAAGCGATGGCTGGTAGAAAATATCAGTCTGTTTTTAAGAAGTATACGACAGATTATCCGTGTATAATCGAATCAAGGAACCGCCAACGATTTGCCTTTTGCTCTATTTGTAGGTGTGATTTTTTCGTTGTCCACAAGGGCAAAGGAGATATCGTTAATCACATTCTTACGCAAAAACACGTGGCCAATTCTAAGTGCGTGGAAAATAACAAAACATTAAATTTTGCTCGAGATAGTTCATCTTCTGATGCGATTATCCATGCTGAGTGCTTGGTTACTTCATTCCTCTTGTAACATAACTTACCTTTAAGCTGTGCTGACCATGCAAGTGTGCTTTTTAAGAAAATGTTCCCAGATAGTAACATTGCAAAAACATATGCATGTGTGACAGGACAAAAACATTGAGCGTTGTTGCCGAAATGAGGAAATCTTCAAAAATAGACTTGCATACTTGCCAACTTTTACGGAGATCTGCTTAATTTTACTGATTTACGGATAGGTCCTTTTTAACAGATTTTTTAATATTTAGATTGCTCAATCGAAATATTTCAACCCCCTGCAACCATCCACTTAGATTTTCTTACAGACCTTACGAGCGATGATGTCATCTTTGACTCGCTGGCTTTGTGACATCGTGCGGTAGCTCTCTCTCTCTCCACGGGAGTGTGCTCAAGTGATGTTCCGACCAGAGTTCGCCAAAACGCGTAATTGCGTGTTTAGTCTGCATCGAAATTTTACCAACGCGTAAAAATACGGATCGGGAATTTTTCCCGATGCGTCATAATATGCGTCGGGAACTTTTTTCTCGGTGCGTAATAATATGCGTCGGGAACTTTTTTTCGGTGCGTCATAATATGCGTCGGGAACTTTTTTTCTCGGTGCGTAATAATATGCGTCGGGAACTTTTTTCTCGTGCGTAAAACTACGCATTGAATAATTTTACCAATTCATAAAAATGCGCATTGGGACGGTACAGAAACGGAAGTAAACGAAATAAAGGTTTTCTCCGTAATCAATAATTTTTTTCCCTGTGATGCTGCCTTTGTCCAGTATTGTTGTTATATATCATTTTATTCCATAAATATTTGTATTTCAGTTTAAAAATAAAGGAAAAATTTCCGAAATCAGAAATTCGACGGCATGAGAGTCCGACAATTACCACCCAAAATTTTTCGCTTTAGGCATGAGAGTCCGACGGCTTCGAGGAATTTCTCCTTTTCCATCATAATTTTAGTTATCCTCCAGATCGATGCATAACATAATTTTTTTAAATATTTGTTAACAGAAATTGTTTTACATTTTTTATATACCTTAACGTAACATTAGTGCTTCAAATTATGTCCATTGATATTTCAAACGTACGAAAATAAGCTTGCAGGATTTTTCTCTTCCTAAAGGTTGGCAAGTCTGCATCATTAAACAGTTAGCAAAATATAAAAACCACAGTGAGTTACCAACAAGTATAAAGATGAGAACATTTCCCCCAGTAGGAGCAGCTATACCTGTAATATTTGGTAGAATTAAGACACACAAGCCTGACAGCCCCATCGGGCTAATTGTAAATAAATGTCTTGCCCCAACTATCAACAAGGAAAGGGCTATCTTCCAGTTTCTGAAGCCATTCTTTAGTAACCACCCATACAATGTTGACAACTCCATTGAAGTCATTAATAAGATCAAAACTATTAACAATACTAATTTCACAATGTATAGCATGTACATTATATCACTCTACCCAAATATCCCTGTTAAAAAATCCATTGTGCTTATAAACAACAAGCTACAATCTGAAGGTATTAACAACGCAGAACGTGACAGCACCATCAGTGCCCTAGAATTTGTCAAAAACAGCAACTTCTTCAGATATGGAAAAACAATATACCAACAAGGACTATGGTGCATCCATGGGTTCACCCATTTCAGGGTTATTGGCTGAAGCCATACTGCAAGATATGGAAAACCAACTCCTCGGCAACATGAATGATGTACCCGTCATATACCTAAGATATGTCGACGATATCCTCATCTTCGGGCACCACAGTGAACCCGAACTGCAAGACTTCCTGTGCAAATTCGACAATTACCACCCAACCATCAAAGCAACAATAGAAAAAGAGGTTGATCAGTTTCTTAGACATAACCATACATAGCAGCAAACACAAAATTGAATATTCAGTGCACAGGAAACAGGCATATGTGCCGACAATTATACCATACGCATCTAACCACCCATGGAAATATAAAATATCAGCATTCCAATTCTTTGTCAGAAGAGCTATATCCTACTCATCTGATACGGCTGCTAAAAGGAGAGGTTAAATGGATCCGGGACACCGCCACTGAATTTGGCTACAGTAAGAACTTGATAACACCAATTTATAATAAATATAACAACAACAGCCAACATCCAGTTGATAGGAAAGAAAAAGTGTACTGTGGGAAACTCCCATATATGCACCCAATCAGTAACATCCTTAAAAATGAATGCAAGAAACAATTGTACGAGTGAATGGTGTTTTATCAAAATGGTTTTCCATTGGTGCAGGAGTTAGACCAGGTTGTGTAATGTCACCATGGCTGTTTAATATATTTATGGACTCATGCATGCGTGAGGCCAAAATAGATAATAGCGGCTTATGTCTTGGTGATATCCGTGTGTGCAGATTGCTGTATGCTGATGACACTGTCCTGTTGGCAGAGAGCAAAAGTGAGTTGCAGAGTGTGTTGACTCGGATGCACGAAGTTTGCACGAAATTAAAACTGAGTATAAATAAGGGAAAAACCAAAGTTATGGTGTTTGAGAGAGGAACGGGTAGCACTGAATGTAATGTAAGTATAAATGGCACTGTGATTGACCAGGTGAGTGAGTTTGTGTATTTAGGAAGCATGTTTGACAGAGAGAACAAGTTGGATGGTGAAATCAGTAGGCGAGTGAATTCTTCTTTGAAAGTCATAGCTGCTCTGGGAGGTTTTCACAGGAATGATGGGTTCTCTAGAGAGTCCCGCATTGCTGTGTATGAAACTGTAATTGTTCCTACTCTGATGTATGGCAGTGAAACCTGGGTACTGCAGAAGAAACATAGGAGTCGTTTGTGTGCTGGAGAAATGCGTGACTTACGTGGGGTTTGTGGCAAGACACGATCTGATTGTGTGAGGAATGAAGATGTATTGCAGTTGTGTGATGTGAAGCAAAATGTTGTTAGCAAGGTGGAGACCAATATGCTTCGATGGTTTGGCCATGTTGAAAGAATGAGTGATGAAATGCTTACTAAGGAAATCTTTACAGCCCAAGTGGCAGGAAGGAAAGGCAGAGGAAGGCCAAGGAAGACATGGGTGGATCAGATTCAGGAGTGTCTGCATGAGAAAAAGATTACGAGTATGAAGTATAAAAGATCTTGTGTACGGCGTGTAATGAATATCAGTTAAGCACGAGTTGTATGTCAAGATCGCTGTAAATGGAGAAGTTTGATACGACAACAATAAGTAAAAATATCTGGAAGTTTGTATTTCTTTTTGGAGCTAACCTCTGAATCTCAGAGAACAGCTTAGTGATATGTATGTATGTATGTAGAAACAATTATGAAATTGTTGATACTGTTAAGGACATATAAAAGTTTTTGACAACTGACTACAACAACCAACCCACGCTAGAAGCTGCAGGAGTATACTCCATCCCTACTAGAAAGGCAAACAACAATCGCACCGATAAAATATACATAGGCAGCATGAAACGACGATTCAAAACTCGCCTTATGGAACATGTCAAGAATTGGAACAGGAGAGAGATGAAAATGGCATTAATCCAACACTGCCAAGAGAATGATGTTATCCCAGATTGGGAAAACGCAAAATTTTTTAACAATACACACCAACAAATCCTAATGGCAGAGGCAGTATTGATCGAGAAAACTCGTGATATAAATTGTAATAACAACACCCCCTACGACCTGCCATATGCATGGAAATTCTTGGTGGAACGTGAGAAGAAAATAAAAAAGATATCCAAACAAACCCACGACCATAATACGCATGCGCAACAACGACACGGCAGATAATGAGAACGATCAGTGACCCAGTGATACAACGACCTCTTTGGAAACGCAAACATCGTACGCTACTGAGGATGACTCGCAAAATGAAGAGTTGAAACTAGTTTAGTTAATGAAACAATACAACGTGTGGAGCAGTAATAAGTAACATTGTATACCAATGTGCATAATGCCATCCCCCAGGAGGTTGAAATAGGTGTGACTAACTCCAAGGGAGGGACAAAACCTCTGTATTTCAGCAGACACTTTATTATAGGGGGATTAGGTCTGACAGCAATACAATTATAAGCTTACACTAAATTGCTCTTATATTAATAAGGCACGGAAAAAGCACGCAATAAATTTTATCAGTTTCGTAGAAACGTGTACTTTCTGGTTTTAACTTTTTGCACATTATCTCTTCTTGCTGCTACTTGTCCCATTCGTCATATCTAAATTAAAATGGGAAACTTGCATTAAAAACATATTGTAATGTGAATAAACTGTAAAAAAATATGTTTACTTGTCTCAATGTCATTCGTTATCCATTTAATAAAAATTTCCTGCAATGTTGGCTGACAGGCACTATGGAAGATGTGGTCAGTCAAGATGTAGTTGAATTAAAAGTTATCAAGATGCAGTTGACTCAATGAATCTTATCTGGAATGACAGTTCAAAGTCAAAGACAAATAAAAAACAGTGAATGGCTATGGCACGAAGTGAAGAAAAACGTGTTACACCAGTTAAAATAAGGCAAAGTTCATTAAACACAAACCTTACTGTAACAAGGTTCTCAAAGGAAGAAGTTTAGGAATGAAAATTATACTCACTACAAACAATGGAAGTCACTAATGTAATGAAGCATAAAAAACATGAATGTTAAACAAATGGAATGCCCTACTAAAAACGAATAAAAAACTATAATTTTGGACCAAAAACAATATCCAATGAGGGCACAGGAACTCTAAGAAATTTCACAAAACTCGGCATATTGTAGATATCCTCCTGTGCATTTTGGTGAATGACTCATTCACTATCCTCAGGGAGCGTACAAAGTCCAGCTTACTCTCAATGTCATTCGTTATCCATTTAATAAAAATTTCCAGCAATGTTGGCCGACAGGCACTTGGAAGATGGTCGGTCAAGATGTAGTTGAATTAAAAGTTGTCAAGATGCAGTTGACTCAATGAATCTTATCTGGACTGACAGTTCAAAGTCAAAGACACAAATAAAAGACAGTGAATGGCTATGGCACGAAGTGAAGAAAAATGTGTTACACCAGTTAAAATAAGGTGAAGTTCATTAAACACATACCTTACTGTAACAAGGTTCTCAAAGGAAGAAGTTTAGGAATGAAAATTATACTCACTATGAACAATGGAAGTCACTACTGTAATTAAGCATAAAAAACACAAATGTTAAACAAATGGAATGGCCTACTAAAAACGAATAAAAAACGATAATTTTTGACCAAAAACAATATGAAACGAGGGTACAGGAACTCAGAAATTTCGCAGAACTCAGCATATTGTAGATATCATCCTGTGCATTTCGGTGAATGACTCGTTCACCCTCCTCAGGGAGCGTACGAAGTCCAGCTTACTGTCCTCATCATCTTTCAGACACTGCCACACCCATCGGGGCTGCTGTCACCATGCATACACAGACCTTGATGTCTACACACTGTGACAGCAGCCCCGATGGGTGTGGCAGTGTCTGAAAGATGATGAGGACAGTATGCTGGACTTTGTACGCTCCCCGAGGATGGTGAACGAGTAATTCACCGAAATGCATAGGATATAGACAATATGCATATTATGTTTATACATACACCCGCAAGCACCCTCGCCCAAATCATTTCACAGATTGATGATGCATGCGTTGCACATGTGAAAGATCTTGCATTTTTATCATGTATATATTTTAGGATTTATTAAATGCTTTGAGACCTGCATTGTATATTTGCATCGTGCTTTGCCAGCTGTTTGATTTGATTATTAAGTTGTTAACCAAGAACTGCAATTCAGATATCTCTCACTAAATCCCATTTATTTTTATCTCTACTAAAATCTGGCAACAGTTCATGCACCTCCAATGCAAGCTTTAGTTCTGGCAACAAGTCTTCTTATTCAGTTGATCGCAGGTGATCAAGAGGATCGAAAGCCTCGGCTTATAAGAATTTAATTACTACATGAAACTCTGTGTTTTTACTTAATTCTCACAGAAACTTAACAATAAAGGTAGCAACACATTCAATTAAAAATTAACATTTTAAAGAATTATAAAAACAATTAGCACAATGAATACACAAATTAAGGGAACTGTAGCTCTGAGAGAACACAATCCTGTGTTTTTATGAAGTTCTCTTCTTGCATATAAAATATTGGCACCATGAATGAATGACATTTTTTGGATTTCAATATGATATGTAAGTGCTTTCAACATGCTGTTGTTAGGAATTCCAACATATTGCTATGAAAACAAAGTTCTCAGACTGTTACGTTGCAGCAAACTTAAGTATTCTTAAGAATAACTGTTTAAAAAATAGGTTTACTGTTTCCCTACACCTTCACAAAGAATTTTGAGAATAACAGAAGCCAAACTTTTGATTTTAAAACTTCGGCAATACAAAATTTAAAGATGTACAAAGACAGATTTATGTACTAAAAAAGGATACAAATTCCTCGGCTGCAACTGATACTGTACACCATATGCGCTCACAGTGAAATTTGCAAAGAACATTCAGTTTCTTTTATTTTTTCTACAAATTAAAAAAAAAATTTAAATTGCAGATTTTTGGAGAAAAGTCTTTTGCTACATAAGGCAGTCACTTGTCTCTCTTTTTTCACTGTTACTATTGTGGTTACAGTTGTTTTTCACCAGATCTTGGGCAGTGACAAACCTCTGTAGTCATTGATGATTAATTCTGATTCTTCTCAATTTCTATTCCTTCTTTTAATTTTCTTTTTAGATAGTTGCTTTGAAAACTGATGACTTTAAGGAAATCCCAGTCACATTGTGACCAGTTTCTCTAACGTGCCTATCTAAGCCTGCTTTGTTGGCGCAATTTTTTATAGCTGCATATGTTCTGCTATTTGAGTTTCTAGTCTGCAACCTGTCTCACCTATGTAAGATAGTCCACAACTACATTTTATCCATAGATTACTCTGTATTTTTTAAAATATTTTCTTCTTTTTAAACTATCTTTGGGAAAAAATATTTTAATTTTGTTCTCCAAACTTGGAGCCAGTATTATATTTCTTGCTAATTCTCTCTGATGATTCGAATAAACCATTGTAATTAGTAATTTTTCTAGTGAATTTTAGGGCACCCATCGCTGAATGTTAATTATTTATATGAATTCCTGTGGAGAGAAAAGGTGAAAGCATCAAATAGTGATGCCTTTGATCAAATTTTAACTGATATTGTATCGTATTGGCCTCCTCATGATCATCTATAACGAATTGTTTACTTCTGTTATTTAATGAAAGTTTAATTTCGCATATGTTTTTATATGATTTTATTCTGTCAATCTAAAAAATAAACCTATATAAAATTTTCACTCTTTCAAGTGTTGCTATTTTGTTCTTTGCAATGGTTATTTTTAGAAGGAAAAAAAAAAAAAGTTGTGGAAATGAATGTATTAGAAAAAAAAATGTATTTAATGAAAACGACTTTTGTTTGTGCTTACGAATCGGACAAATTCTGTAAAAGAATACTAATCATCGATAATTTCACGAAGTTAAACTCAAACATATTTTCAGGCGATTCGCTGTGAATTAATGATAAATGTATGGGCAGGAAATTAATATAAAAGGTAAAGAAAAAAGTGCTATTGTAGACACTCCATTGTGCAATAAAAATAAACCTATACTATTAAAAATGATATACTATTAAAAAGCACCAATCACTTACCCTAAAGATCATGGTAATTTCCATACACAACACACTTCTAGCAAAAAAAAAACAAAAAAAAAACGATGTTTCATCCCCGGAAGAAGGAATCGTAAGCAAGATGTCTGTAAACCTTTGAAGGCCAACAACATTACGATAATTGACGTGCTTAAAGTGTTTTGTGGATGAAAATGACCATGATCTTTAGGGTAAGTGATTGGTGATTTTTAATAGTATTTCATTTATGAATTGCACGTAAACTATGCGCACTTTGCAGGGGTTTAATACCTTAAAAGTGAAAATATAATAAAAATAAACCTGTTTTCGTAGTAAATAGTAACACTGTACTAGTGATCTGATTTATTGGCGTGGGCAATAAACACATAAGCGTTTCCAAGCTTTCCATCAACCAGATGGCTTTTTCAAGGAAGTTAGACAGAAACTGCAAACTGAAAAATAGAACGCTTAACAATTTGACCGTGGGAACTCGTTATAAACCTGTTTTCAATGAAGAATTAAGGAATTGTAAACGTCATTGAAATTGGGAGGAAATTGGTAAAAGGTGAGAAATCGAGAGAGTTGGCAGCTGCAAACATGTCTTATTCAGATCCCATCCCCCCCCCCCCCATTGCTTAAATATTCACAGCACCATCAGAACACTGTCCAAGTGCAAAGATGTATCATAACAAATCATACAAGGGGCATCCTGAAAGTAATGCCTCCTCCTGAATAATTTTTGAAATTTTAAAGTGATTTTAATGAAACTGCACTGACATGCACTATGATATGTTACCAACGTGGGAACAAATTTATTTCAGAACCAGAGGTAAAGATCATGAAAGACAGAGAAAAGCAGTGAGCCATAATTGAACTCCTGGAAAAAAGGGGATATGAGGCTCCAGAAATCCACAAGACCCCTGGCGGTGTATGGAGCTGCCACAATCGATATCAGTCATGTCCAAAGATGGATGAAGAAATTTTGAGAGGGAGAAAATTCAGTGTCCGAAAAACAATGGATTGGAAGACCCGTAACTGCAGTGACAGATGCCAACAGGCAACGAGTGAATAACATCACAGCTGATCGTCATGTCACCATCCAGGAGTTGTAACAATAAACAGAGCTCACTATGTGCAGACATTTAAGAAGCTAAAGGAAGCTATCAGAAGGAAAAGATGTGACATTCCACTTCACAGTGTTGTTTTACACCATGATAACGCACGTCCCCACATTGCAATGGAGACTTCACAGGCTATTTGCCAAAACGGGGTGGACGGTGATGCCTCAAATCCCCTTCCTCTTACAGTCCTGATTTGGCCCTCTCAGACTTTTCCCTGTTTGTCCCTTTGAAAAACATCCTTTGGGGAGAACATTTTGACAATGTGACAGATGTTAAACTGGCTGTGAATTCATGGGTGAAAAGACTGCTTCAGTAATTTTTCCAAAATGGATTTTACCAATGGGTTCAAAGATGGCAAAAATGTATAGAAAGTGATGGACAATACTCTGAATAGGCTAGCATTATTAACAATGTAAGGGTCACCTGCAATCAAACTGTCAATTATGAATTTATTTAATTTCAATGTTGTGATGAGCACGTGCGGACAGACGTTTCATTCCGCCATTTTGTTGTTTCTACTAAGAACTGACATTCTTCACCACCCACGTGGTACAATTTTAATCCTATGTGAGGATTAAGGGAGTGGTGCATGAACACCTGAGGCACCTGACCTTGAAGAGTCGGCTGCTCGAGTGCTTCTTTTTTTTTTTTTGATTGGAGGTTTAACGACCACCGTGAGCAACTCAATGGGCTATAAGCAGTCGCCCGTCCCTAATTTAGGGTCACTGGTTCCAGGGAAGGGAGAGAGCCAGTGCCGTCAGACAAACACAACATCCATGCCTCACCGGGATTCGAACCCGGACCCCGTTCGGACGAATGATCAGAGGCCATCGCCTAAGACCACTGCGCCACCAGGGCGGCCGAGTGCTTCTGTTAAAACAAGTCGTCGTACCGCTTTTGTATACGTGCAAGGTTGTAGTCGCCTGCGGGCATCCGACAACATTACCGAGCTCAGGTATTTCACGTGCTGATCGGGGTAACGAGGTTTTCTTGGGCATGCGTGGTAGAGGACCGGAAGGGCCAAGAGATTTTAGTGAGACAGTTGAGCTTCGGTCGTCAAGGAGAGAGGGTCCTAGTTTGGACACCGGTTTTTGACGGAAGGGCTGTGGGTATCGCATAAGTACAGCATGGTGAACGGGAAGGAGGATTCCTTCGTCCACCGGGTATCGCAGAAAGAATTGTGAAAGAGTAGCACATGGACCCTGAGCGGGAAGCCATCGGAAACCCGTGAAGCAAATGTTATTGGAATAATAAAATCTTGCTGTTTTTTATTTCCATGTACTGGACTGAGTTTCGTCAAGGTAATTACATACATGAGACCGGCCGATGACAAAAAAAGCTGAACTTTTTAACTGGGTGGAAAATTGGGACACGCGAACGCGCGGTGAGCAAATACAGCATATATACAATATTTAAGAGTACGCTAGCCATATGGAATTATTTTCTGTAAATTATGTAAGTAAATATTAAAGTGAGGCACATTATTATATTCACAATAGACAAGTAGGGATTTAAGAACAAAATAAAATGAAATATTTAAAAAATCAGATTTAAAACTTACATGTGAATCTTTACTAGCTAAATCCTGAGGTGAAAAGTATTTGTCTAGGAAAGTTTGTGAATTTAGTCAAGCAATTAGAAACTTGCAAGAATTAGAAACATATATCCACAGCTTAGTTTTTAGTCATTGAAGAAGTCAATAAAGTATTTCTCAATGTAACCTTATAAAATGGCTTGCAAAATTTTTTGCTTGCATTGTGAATATGGTGACATGAATCTCCATCAACGTCAAGCAAGTGGGGAGATTTTCTCTGCTGAATTCTTGTTTTTCACCCTGTTTTTGAGCCTCCCATGACACATTCTTTCCATTTAGCTTTCAAACAAGCAAAACAAATTCCTTCTTAGAGAGAAAGAATGGAAAAAAAAAAAACGGTAAGCTGCGTCACGAACGTTTTAGAGGCTTCGGCCCGACGTAATACTGGCCCAAAGCCGTGCCTCCCCCCCCCCCACTTAGCTTTCAAACATGCAAAACACATTCTTCCTTAGAAAATAAAAAAAGGAAAGAAACAGAGTTGCGTCACGAACTTTGTTCAGCGGCTTCGGGCCGACGTTATCCTAGCCGGGCACCGTGCTTTCTTTCCACTAAGTTTTCAAACAAGCAGAACACATTCCTCCTCCTTAGAAAAAAAAAAAAGGTTCGTCACGAACATGGTTCAGAGGCATCGGGCAGAAGCAATTCCGGGCAACAGCGAAAGCACGTCCGAACCAACGTAATTCCGGATCACGGCAAAAGAAGACCAGCAGGCCTACATAATCCTGCGGCGTGGCGCCATTCTTCCTTTCCACTTAGCTTTCAAACAAGCAAAACAAATTCCTTCTCTTCGGGGGGGGGGGGGGGATAGAACGAATTTAAGAAAAGAAAGCTGCGTCACAAACTTTATTTAGACGCTTCAGGTCGACGTAATCCCGGGCCACGGCGAAAGAAGCATGACAGGCATTTTTTTTTGTTCACACTTTGAAACAAGCAAAACAAATTCCACTACCTGAGAAAAAAAAAAAAAAAGACAAAGGGCTGTGTTACGAACTTTGTTCAGAGGCTTTTACGTCAATTATTTACAAAATCAGTAAAACTTTCTTAATAACAGCGAAAATCTGAATATCCATAATTTTTTTGTTAGTCACCCGTAATCCCGGGGGAAATCCGTAATAATTACGGAGATTCCGTATTTTTTGGCATCCTCCGTAGGAAGAGGATTCACGAGAGCTTTGATTCTCGAACGATCTCAGAAAAGCGGGAACGCATTCGGGTACATTTGCAAATTACAAGAGAGAGTTTCTGGCGATGACGTCACGGATAGAATCAAGCGGATAGTTTGGCCCTGATAGAATGCAGAGTGGCGATTTCCCGCAAGACACGGAAAGGGCTGCGGGAGTTTCCCTAACGCACGAAATAGGCGGAGCTTCCACCCTTTGCGCTGCGATGCTCAAGTGACTGACAACCCATCCATTGTTGACAGCATTAAACGAATTGAGCTCCTGACTCCACCCTCCAACATTTCTTCTTGCTCCCCGCGTCTGCTCCAAAAGCAACGCTTTCAGCTAGAAAGCGCTTAGTTCTTTTACTCCACAAAAAAAGCGGAATCGCGGAATTCCGCTTTTTTTTTTTTTTCTATAGAACGACGACCCCCCCCCCCCCCCCCCCTAAAAAAATCCTGAAAAATTTCTCTTCATTTTTGCAATGACCTCGAGAATGACCAAAATGATGCCGAAAAAAGCGGAATTCCGCGAATTCGCGGAAGAATCTCATGTATGTAATTATTGATCTATGTAAGGACGCCTTCAGCCTCCTTGATTGCCAGATCCTATAGTAAAGGTGAGGCGGTAGCTCGCTACACGGTGGGAAACAAAAGGTATTATCTAAGAATTGATATGCCTGGCCCTACAAACAATATGTCCAAGTATTTTGCCACCAAGTTTCACATTTTTGCAGCTACAGATAAAAGCCTTACTTTCAGGATGTCCTTTGTACTTCTGGAAAAATTAAATAAATTCCAGTACTGTTACATTTTTTACTTATATTCATCATGTGTGTCTGAAAACAATTCTTTTGTACATATTATAAATGGAGAAGTGTTTCACAGGACTTTGAACTGAAAGGCATAAGTGCTCAGTTATCGAGTAGTACAGGCTCTAAGAGTCTGTTTCCTCCATGTCGCCAGCTCGGCTGCCACTGTCTTTCCGCGATTTTCCGACCTTTAATCCCGACATTTCTCCTGGACGAGTGGCAGTCCCAGTGGTCTCAGCAGGGCAGCAATAAGTTCCATTCTATCAAACCACAGATCGGACTTTGGAAGTCTAGTTTGCGGAAGAACCGTCGTGAGGAAGTTGTTCTTGCGCGTCTCCGCATTGGGCACTGTCGTTTTACTCACCGCTTTTTGCTGTGTGGCGAGAGTGTTCCGGTGTGTGAGGCGTGCAACTGTCGTCTCACTGTCCTTCATGTTTTGTGTACTTGTGTTCGGTTTTGTGATCATCGTTTTCGTCATTTTCACTCTCATCTGTTGGACGAAGGAGCAGCCACGCTGCAAACCATTATTGGCGAAGCCTGCAGCATGAAAGCAGTGTTTTCGTTTTTACAAGAAATTGACCTTTTTAAACTCATCTAGGTTTTAACTTGTTCACTCTCATCTTTCGTTTTTACCACATCAGCCTGTTTTAACTTTGTGTACGTTTTTTATTAATTATGTTTTGTTTTGTTGTCTTTTGTTTGGCACTCTTTGGCCAACCATGGCCCTTGCGCCATTAAAATCTACCAACCAACCAACAGGCTCTAAGAATATACACTATCTGCCAACAAGTAATTGGACACTATAAAGTAAACTGTCTCATATCCAAATTCTAATCTCATATATTATTATCAAACTAGTGATGAACTGGACATCCAAACAGAAAGAAAAATCCCATCTGCCGGCAATAAGGGAAATTTATTTATTTATTGGCTAATTATGAAGCATATCCGGAAAGTAACATATGTCAGACCAAGCAAGAACTGGATAAAGAATAAGAATGCATGACAAGAAAGTGTGAAGATAATGTAGCACGAGATTGAATTGTTCACCGTAATTTATTTATGCAAATATTAAACTGCAGCACATCACTATATTCTGAATAAAATTGACTGAATTCAAAACTAAATATGGTTTTAAAAGACATTGCAACAAAATCAGTGTTTTGTTTTGTTGATGTACTTCAGCTCAAGTTTCCACTTTGTATTGCTTTCTTCTCAGCAAGTTCCGCAGCCGTATTTGTCTCTTGTTGACTATGCAGATGCACAGCATTCATTGCTCAGTTTTATTTTCTGTTAAAAACATTCCCTTCCCATTTCTTCATTGCTGCTTCCTTTTTCATTCCCTCAGATGACAATTTTATTTGTCATGCTAAAAGAACTTTCAGTCTGAGAACCATGAATGTATGATATCAAAGCTTTAACAATTTGATGTATGTATGTACATGTGCATACATACATATCACTAAGCTGTTCTCTGAGATTCAGAGGTTAGCTCCAAAAAGAAATACAAACTTCCAGATATTTTTACTTATTGTTGTCGTATCAAACTTCTCCATTTACAGCGATCTTGACATACAACTCGGACTTCACTGATATCCATTACACG
Organism: Macrothele yani; assembly: GCA_039090855.1. Classification (NCBI taxonomy): domain Eukaryota; kingdom Metazoa; phylum Arthropoda; class Arachnida; order Araneae; family Macrothelidae; genus Macrothele; species Macrothele yani. The sequence goes on from CM077034.1 coordinate 1,872,976, forward strand.
CCGTACAGAAGATCTTTTATACTTCATACTCATAATCTTTTTCTCATGCAGACACTTCTGAATCTGATCCACCCATGTCTTCCTTGGCCTTCCTCTGCCTTTCCTTTCTGCCACTTGGGCTGAAATGATTTTCTTAGTAAGCATTTCATCACTCATTCTTTCATACATACATACATATCACTAAGCTGTTCTCTGAGATTCAGAGGTTAGCTCCAAAAAGAAATACAAACTTCCAGATATTTTTACTTATTGTTGTCGTATCAAACTTCTCCATTTACAGCGATCTTGACATACAACTCGTGCTTCACTGATATCCATTACACGCCGTACACAAGATCTTTTATACTTCATACTCATAATCTTTTTCTCATGCAGACACTTCTGAATCTGATCCACCCATGTCTTCCTTGGCCTTCCTCTGCCTTTCCTTCCTGCCACTTGGGCTGAAAACATTTTCTTAGTAAGCATCTCATCACCATAAACATACCTTATGCAAATACTCATTTGCTCGTACATACATACATACATATCACTCAGCATTCTCCGAGATTCTGAGGTTAGCTCCACCAAGAAATACAAACTACCAGATAATTTTTACTTACTGTTGCCATATCAAACTTCTCCATTTACAGCGATCTTGACGTACAACTCGGGCTTCAATGACATCCATCACACGCCGTACACAAGATCTTCTATACTTCATACTCATAATGTTTTTCTCATGCAGACACTCCTGAATCTGATCCACCCATATCTTCCTTGGCCTTCCTCTGCCTTTCCTTCCTGCCACTTGGGCTGAAAACATTTTCTTAGAAAGCATTTCATCACTCATTCCTTCATACATACATACATATCACTAAGCTGTTCTCTGAGATTCAGAGGTTAGCTCCAAAAAGAAATACAAACTTCCAGATATTTTTACTTATTGTTGTCGTATCAAACTTCTCCATTTACAGCGATCTTGACATACAACTCGGGCTTCAATGACATCCATTACACGCCGTACACAAGATCTTTTATACTTCATGCTCGTAATCTTTTTCTCATGCAGACACTCCTGAATCTGATCCACCCATGTCTTCCTTGGCCTTCCTATGCCTTTCCTTCCTGCCACTTGGGCTGAAAACATTTTCTTAGTAAGCATTTCATCACTCATTCTTTCATACATACATACATACATATCACTAAGCTGTTCTCTGAGATTCAGAGGTTAGCTTCAAAAAGAAATACAAACTTCCAGATATTTTTACTTATTGTTGTCGTATCAAACTTCTCCATTTACAGCGATCTCGACATACAACTCGTGCTTCACTGATATCCATTACACGCCGTACACAAGATCTTTTATACTTCATGCTCGTAATCTTTTTCTCATGGAGACACTCCTGAATCTGATCCTCCCCAGACTTCCTCTGCCTTTTCTTTCTTCCACTTGGGCTAAAAATATTTTCTTAGTAAGCATTTCATCACTCGTTCTTCCAACATGGCGCATATTGGTCTCCATCTTGCTAACAACATTTTGCTTCGCATCACACAACTGCAACAAATCTTGATTCCTCACACAATCAGATCGTGTCTTGCCACCCCCGTAAGTAACGCATTTCTCCAGCAGAGAAACGACTCCTATGTTTCTTCTGCAGTACCCAGGTTTCACTGCCATACATCAGAGTAGGAACAATTATTCTTGTACACAGCCATGCAGGACTCTCTTGAGAACTGCCAAACAGCATTCTGCTCCATTTAACAGTTATGCATGCAGTCTCAGTACTTTTGGGCCATCCTTCATATAATAAAGAAAGAGTAAGAGAAAGAAATATGCAGCAGAAGAGCAAAACAAACTACACCTATAAGACTACCAGGTATTGACACCAGAGCAAAACACTCCACACTCTGATCATCTGATCCTGCCCAATCAGAGGACACCAATCAATATAATGGACAGGTGCTGATGTGGAACCATGGGATAACAGCCACTAGGTCATTTCTAAGTTGGGTACAAAGAATTCACTAAAATTCAATACCTTTGCAAGTGTGGTATGCCTTCCAAGCATTACTTTTAGCTGTTTTCTTTTTGTACTGCTATATGCTTAAAAAAGAAACATACTTCCACATTAATAGTTATTAAAGCAATAACTAGCTGCCATGCATCTATCAGGCATGAAAGACCATAAAAAATGCGGAAATCCTTTTTATTCTGTTCCGTTTCGGTGTTACCGATATTTTTTTTAAACGCAATAAAATTTTTATGAGGGGGGTGGGGGTATGCCTCGCTCTTGTGGAAAGCAAAATCGCAAAAGACTCCGAACGATGGGATGGTTACGGCTAGGGATGGCTTCACCTCTTTCAGGGATGGCGATTTGGCGCCGAAGTGTGCCAAAACAAAAGTCTTGTGCCATCTCGCTACAAATCACGGGTTTTGTGCCGTTGGGCGCCAGGACCTCTGTGCCCCGCCGTGACTTCGGTACAGTAAATTCTCCGTGCGCACTTTTCCGCTTGACGCCGAGTAAGTCCACGTTCTGGGAAGAATGATTCAGCGACTCCAAGTACTAGGCATTTTACTTAGTTACTGTGGAAGTCATCGACGGAAAACGTCGAGAATGCTATGGAAATTGTCGGTGCGGTAAGGACGACGGAAAGCATCGAGCTACGGAAATCGTCGGCCTGCTAAAAACGACGGAAAACGTCGAGTGCGCAACGGAAATCGAAAATCTCAGTGAAATAACGTTATTAAACATTTGTGTAAAGTTTATTTTTTGTGTTTTCAAGATTCTAACACTTGTTAAATATTTTCGGAATGTTCCTTGGGTGTTGAGAATGTCACGTTGTTTTCCGTTTCCTCACATTAAATTTTTTCGACCAAGTCCCACCCCCTCCCCTCTCTCTGCCTGATTATATTTTTATTTTTGATGTTTTCGTGTCATATTCCTTGTTTTTAATATCTTCAATAATAGTGAAAAGAAGCCACTTCGTTTGTTTTTTTTAAGAATTTTTTCTAATGAAATGCATGTTACCCTATTTCTAATACATACTTCTTCAAAACTAATCAATAGAGAGCAATCTTTTTCTCTCTTTTATTAAACAAAATAAAATTTTTAGATCGGTATTTAATGCTCTCGTGGTGGAATCCGTGCCGTTTTAGTGTCCCGTAAAATTGTTTCACGGCAGAGTGAGCTACGCAGTATCCATTTTTCACTTTCATTTTCTATAAAATTATCGTGTTTTTCCATTTCTTAGTTATACTTCTTACTCATACATGATATTATTTCGTGGATTCGCGGAATTCCGATTTTCCTGTCATCCTTTGGGCCATTCTCGAGATCGATGTGAAACTGCAAAGAGGCTGTTTTCTTGGGGGAACGGAGGGGTCTTTTCCGTCTGGGGACAGTATTTCATCTTTCAAAACTTTCGAAAATGGAAGTTAAACGGAGTGAAGATTCCCCCCCCCCTCCCATAATCCTAATTTATTTTTCTCCCAAAGTTTCTTCTGCCCAGTATTGTTATTAAGTTTCATTTTAATGCATAAATATTTGTATTTTAGCTTGAAAAAAGGAGAGAAAATGCCCGAAAACGGAAGTCAGACGGAGCGAAGATTTCACCGGGAATCGTAATCCCCGCTCGCGCAACGTTACCTCTACCCTGTGTTGTTGTTAAATGTCAGTAATTTTATACTTTGGATACAGTGATGTGCTCCAGTTTAATATTTACATAAATGAATTTCAGTGAATCCCAAAACATGCAATTTTAAAGTTAAAAAAATTCAGTGCCCTCTCAGAAATAATGAAGGCATTATTGAGTTGTTTTCCTGGCTCTGAAGTGGAAAATTCCTTTAGTATGATAGGGATGTACTTGATAAAGAATCCATCAACATGAAAATTGAAACATTTTCACCTGTTCAAACCATGAAATATAAGCTACTGAATCCGAAAAAGTCAGCCTTGAAATTTTTAAAGAAAAACGATTATTTGCATGACCCTGTAAATAGAGATTTATGCCAAAATATGAAATCATCATATTCAGAATATAAGAAAGAATTACAAGATAAAGAAGAAGAAATTAAAAGAAGATGAAAAAGAGCTAAATATCTCTAATAACTTATGCAGCAAATTAAAATCAAATGAATTAGTTCAAGAGAAAGAAAACTCTATCCGGCTCATTCATAAAAGGTTAGAACAAATTGTTAGACAGAAACAACTTAAGAAAATGAAATTGCATTAGTTGTGAATGACTTTTATTATTTATCTACAAAATATCTAACGTTTTCGCAAGTATTTATCATATTTCTTCATTAATAATTTTGTTTCAAATCAAGAATAAACATTTATTCTTCATCAAACTTTTATTACTTATCAACAAACATGTCTGAAGTTTTTCAAACCTTCAAGATTTCATTTCCATACAACGTTGTATTTTATAAAGACATTTGATTAATTTCCTCATTTGATAAAAGACATCGTTCTGTACTAAGGTGAGTGATTTTCTATGCATATGACCTCATCAGCAATTTTTCCCATTACATTATATTGTACTATATATTTAATTTTCTTGAAACAAAATACATACATTAAATCTATTTAGTTGGCAGGCATGTGACCAATACCTAAATGGCATGGTTGTATACATTAGAGAGTGAAATGCAAGATTCAACACTTTACCCCCCCCCCCCACGTGGAAGTTCAGCTTTTCCTATCACTGCTCACTTTCATGCCTGATCTATACGTAACCCTTTGCCACCAAAATTTGCATGGGAAATGCCAAGGTCAACAGCCTTTCCATTAAAATCAGGCTTAAAGAATAAATTACAGGAAAAAAAGGGAAACTGACAAGACGGACTGGTACCTTAATTAATGAATACAAGGCTTGGGTATCACAATGTGAGTGGCAACAGCTACTTCACTGACATAGTCTTGACAACGAGCAAGCATACAGCTCAAAAAATTGACAAGTTCAAAAAGTAAGCAACCTCAATAATGTCTCTAAATAAATTATTTATATCACCTATGCTATCTGAAAAAATTGATAAGTTCAATGAGTAAGCAACCTCAATAATGTTAATAAATAAATTATTTATATCACCTATGCTATCTGAAAAAATTGATAAGTTCAATGAGTAAGCAACCTCAATAATATTAATAAATGAATAGTTTATATAAGCTGCATTATAGCTGCAAAAATTGAAGAGTTCGATCAGTAAGTGACTTCAATAATCGTTAAGATGAGCTACATTAAAAAAATTGACAAGTTTAAAGAGTAAGCAACCTCAATAATGTCTATAAATAAATTATTTAGATGAGCTATAACATCTCAAAAAATTATCAAGTTCAGCAAGTAACTTCAATAATGCTAATAAATAAATCATTTAGATGAACTAGATTATAGCTTTAAAAAATGACAAGTTCAATGTCTAATTAATCTCAATAATGCCATTAAATAAATCGTTTGGATGAATTAGACTGTAGTTCCAAAAAACAAAAACGGACACATTTTTGAGCTACAATCAAGTTCACAGAGTAAGCAACTTCAATAATGCCAATAAATTAATCATTTATTAGATGACCAAGGCTGGAATGAATGATTCACTCAGTAAGTACAATAACATGGAAATGAGATAATTTGTTTGAATGATCATTTTTGAGTGACTCTTGCATGAATGAACTTCCAAGAACAAATAGCTTATGCCACCACTACAATATGCAAATAAAAAGACCCTTACCAGACCATACAATTCAACCAGCCAAATCTTTTGCTGGGATGAATATGGCATGAAATTCAACACCACAAATGGAGGCTCAGAATACAACTGCCAATGCCAAACGCAAGTGCATCCCGCAGTTGGAAACGGAACTTCCGCACAAGATCACAGCATGCTAATCACTTGCACTTTGGGCAAATCCATTTATACTTTTGCTTCACAGGGTTGCCATATGAAAATTTTGATTTAAAGCCAAACAATACTAGAAAAAAGCCAAATATTATTAAAACGTGTTTTTCATCCTCACATAACATAAAAAGTGCTAGATCCAGTTTATTACAGTCATCCTCACTGGACAAATAGAACCACAGCATAAGCCTTGTCAGATGTAGTCTTTTAGCACTTTTGCATATGGAGTGAAATCCTTACAACATTTATTTAAAAGCAACATTTCTGCTCTGATTCTCACAAATAGCATCAAGAGAATTCAGCTGCATTTTGTTTCTTGCTACTGGGGTTACAAGAGAGAATATATCCTCCCAACTACATCATTACTAACGGGTTATTAGACACGTAAGGGGAAAAAGTGGGAGCTTTTTAAACGTCTGATGTTGAAGCATGTTCACTGTCTGTAGGGAGTCTATCTTTCTTAAATGGAATTTCTTTTCAACTGACAAAAAAATATTTTTCTGTATTGTTCTTCTATAGCGCTGGTATTGTTTTCTGCAAGATGCGAAGGGTAACTCTGAGAGCATGGTCCTCGAAACTTGATTTAAAATGACCTCGGGGCTCAATTTTGAAATATATCACTCACCGGGGGAAGTCTACATGTAACTGAGAGATTCTTCTAACATACACATACACCTTTCTTTGACATTTTTTAGGCTTTCCAACCGTAGGTTGTAGAAGCATATATGCTACAGCTTTGTCCGTCTGCACGATAACTAAGGTAAAAATGATTAGATTTTGATGAAATTTTAGTATGTGGTAGGAGACAACCTAGGGAAGAACCCTATTGAAAATGGAAGAAATGGTGTCAAAGGTCAGAACATAGGAGCGGGATCCATTCCATCGCCCTTATGCGTCATAATTTACGTTAAAATGCTTCAATTGTGACAAAACTTTAGTATGTTGTTCCGGAGATATACTGAACCAATTCTGTCGAATATCATCGAATTGGGGTCAAGGTCAGGGCACAGGAGCGAGATTTATTCCACAGCCATTATCCTTATAACTTGAGTAATGATTCCTGTTATGTTGGAAAGTGTATCATAATCAATACATTGCATGATTTTACTAACTTGTTTTTTTTTTTTTTTCTACATGAGCCTCAGTACTGTTGTTCTTCTGCAGGAACATACATTTGTTAAAATTTGATACCAAAATCAACTTGAGGAATATTTTTTTTTTCTGCTCATTGGCATCATACACTCTGCTCCAAAGACTTTTTCTGGTGCAAGAATAATAAAAACATTTTAGAGGGAAATTATTTAAAAAAGAGGATGGTATGAAATTTTTGTGCAACTAATGTTTCCAAAGTAAGCCAAATCAATTCTCTGATGCCAATTAAACTGAAAACAAGCCAAATTTCGGAAATTTGGTGTCAAAAAAGCAAATATGGTGACCCTGCTCCAGAAACCTGAAAATTCAATTTTCAGCAAAGATTTTTGGATATGAGAGAGCTCATTTCCTTGTAAATCTTAAGAAACCAATAGTTTGCACATTATATTCAAAAACATCAAGAGAAAAAATGGCTGCATTACTGAGACTTTAACACATATCTGCATAAAGGTAGGCATTTACAGTTTCCTGAAGTCTGACTTAAATAAGTCTGTGAAAGACTATGATAGTTTATTTCTTCTTAGGTTTTGGTATCTACAATAGAAATCTAGTCCATACTTTCAGGTAGTTTTTGTGTTATTCCACTTAACGCCCTCTGCAGCTCAGCATTAACTTCTGATGTCTCTGGAATTTCTGGAAGCACCCACGAATCATCTGTACTTTCTAAGGTCTCTCGACACACAGGGCAAGTCTTGTTTGCAACATTCCTGTTAAAAAAAATGAATAATCAGTTTGCAAGATAATGAATACAACACTTTCCAAAAAAAAAAAAAAAAAAAAATCTTTAAGAGCATTTTATTATATTTTTTCCAATGTGTAACAGACTTTACACTGAAAAGTCAATGTATTGTACACTCAATGGACAAAATATTAGAGATACTGATTTAATAGCATGTTGGTCATAACAGCCTGTACAGTGGTGGACAAAAGTATTGCATCACTTGCAAAAACCGTGAATTTTTAAGTTTAACTTTTTTTAACTAACTAATTTTCATAGTTATTTCATTGTTTATATGGCATTACATGCAAAATTTAATGGAGATTTCATAAATGTCTTAGTTTTTCCTGTAGCTACTTCTGTTCTTAAGATATGACATAAAATATGGGGTTTGACAAACACATTGAAATCCATGTTAGCTGAGTAACAGTTGTTAGCCGCCCCGGTGGCACAGTGGTCTAAGGCGCTGGCCTCTGATCATTCGTCCGTCTGGGGTCCGGGTTCAAATCCCAGTGAGGCATGGATGTTGTGTTTGTCTTACGGCACTGGCTCTCTCCCTTCCCTGGAACCAGTGACCCTAAATTAGGGACGGGCGACTGCTTATAGCCCATTGAGTTGCTCACGGTGGTCGTTAAACCTCCAATCAAAAAAAAAAAAAAAAAAAAAAAAACAGTTGTTACAGCCAATCACAGACATTATTTTACCTGATTGGCTGCTTCTTAATCCTATCCTAATCCTACTCCAGCCTTTATAAGGGTTGACGTAGAGCTACTAAAGCATTGTATTGGTCACTTCCTGTTGTTATTAAGATATAATTTGTGTACATTCTCAATAATGGTTAAAACTGTGGAATTGTCCACAGCAGACAGAGTAAAAATAGTTGTTCTACGTGAAGAGGGATTTCTTCAAGGCAAATTGCTGAAAGAGTGGACTGTAATCAATCTACAGTTATTAGACCACTGAAGAAAGTAAAAGACACTGCCGATATTAAAAATATGTGTCGCAGTGGAAGGTCCAGATCCACTACAACCAGGCAGGATAGAGGGCTAAGAAAGCTAAACTTGGCAGACAGGAGGCTCAATTCTCCTGAATTGCTTCAGAGACGGTCTGAAGAGACTGATGTTACTGTTAATACATCTACTGTTAGGAAGAGGCTGCTTCACTATGACTTGGCAGACAGGAGGCTCAATTCTCCTGAATTGCTTCAGAGACGGTCTGAAGTGACTGATGTTACTGTTAATACATCTACTGTTAGGAAGAGGCTGCTTCACTATGACTTGGCAGACAGGAGGCTCAATTCTCCTGAATTGCTTCAGAGACGGTCTGAAGTGACTGATGTTACTGTTAATACATCTACTGTTAGGAAGAGGCTGCTTCACTATGACTTGGCAGACAGGAGGCTCAATTCTCCTGAATTGCTTCAGAGACGGTCTGAAGTGACTGATGTTACTGTTAATACATCTACTGTTAGGAAGAGGCTGCTTCACTATGACTTGGCAGACAGGAGGCTCAATTCTCTTGAATTGCTTCAGAGACGGTCTGAAGTGACTGATGTTACTGTTAATACATCTACTGTTAGGAAGAGGCTGCTTCACTATGACTTGGCAGACAGGAGGCTCAATTCTCCTGAATTGCTTCAGAGACGGTCTGAAGTGACTGATGTTACTGTTAATACATCTACTGTTAGGAAGAGGCTGCTTCACTATGACTTGGCAGACAGGAGGCTCAATTCTCCTGAATTGCTTCAGAGACGGTCTGAAGTGACTGATGTTACTGTTAATACATCTACTGTTAGGAAGAGGCTGCTTCACTATGACTTGGCAGACAGGAGGCTCAATTCTCTTGAATTGCTTCAGAGACGGTCTGAAGTGACTGATGTTACTGTTAATACATCTACTGTTAGGAAGAGGCTGCTTCACTATGACTTGGCAGACAGGAGGCTCAATTCTCTTGAATTGCTTCAGAGACGGTCTGAAGTGACTGATGTTACTGTTAATACATCTACTGTTAGGAAGAGGCTGCTTCACTATGACTTGGCAGACAGGAGGCTCAATTCTCTTGAATTGCTTCAGAGACGGTCTGAAGTGACTGATGTTACTGTTAATACATCTACTGTTAGGAAGAGGCTGCTTCACTATGACTTGGCAGACAGGAGGCTCAATTCTCTTGAATTGCTTCAGAGACGGTCTGAAGTGACTGATGTTACTGTTAATACATCTACTGTTAGGAAGAGGCTGCTTCACTATGACTTGGCAGACAGGAGGCTCAATTCTCTTGAATTGCTTCAGAGACGGTCTGAAGTGACTGATGTTACTGTTAATACATCTACTGTTAGGAAGAGGCTGCTTCACTATGACTTGGCAGACAGGAGGCTCAATTCTCTTGAATTGCTTCAGAGACGGTCTGAAGTGACTGATGTTACTGTTAATACATCTACTGTTAGGAAGAGGCTGCTTCACTATGACTTGGCAGACAGGAGGCTCAATTCTCCTGAATTGCTTCAGAGACGGTCTGAAGTGACTGATGTTACTGTTAATACATCTACTGTTAGGAAGAGGCTGCTTCACTATGACTTGGCAGACAGGAGGCTCAATTCTCCTGAATTGCTTCAGAGACGGTCTGAAGTGACTGATGTTACTGTTAATACATCTACTGTTAGGAAGAGGCTGCTTCACTATGACTTGGCAGACAGGAGGCTCAATTCTCCTGAATTGCTTCAGAGACGGTCTGAAGTGACTGATGTTACTGTTAATACATCTACTGTTAGGAAGAGGCTGCTTCACTATGACTTGGCAGACAGGAGGCTCAATTCTCCTGAATTGCTTCAGAGACGGTCTGAAGTGACTGATGTTACTGTTAATACATCTACTGTTAGGAAGAGGCTGCTTCACTATGACTTGGCAGACAGGAGGCTCAATTCTCCTGAATTGCTTCAGAGACGGTCTGAAGTGACTGATGTTACTGTTAATACATCTACTGTTAGGAAGAGGCTGCTTCACTATGACTTGGCAGACAGGAGGCTCAATTGTCTTGAATTGCTTCAGAGACGGTCTGAAGTGACTGATGTTACTGTTAATACATCTACTGTTAGGAAGAGGCTGCTTCACTATGACTTGGCAGACAGGAGGCTCAATTCTCCTGAATTGCTTCAGAGACGGTCTGAAGTGACTGATGTTACTGTTAATACATCTACTGTTAGGAAGAGGCTGCTTCACTATGACTTGGCAGACAGGAGGCTCAATTCTCCTGAATTGCTTCAGAGACGGTCTGAAGTGACTGATGTTACTGTTAATACATCTACTGTTAGGAAGAGGCTGCTTCACTATGACTTGGCAGACAGGAGGCTCAATTCTCCTGAATTGCTTCAGAGACGGTCTGAAGTGACTGATGTTACTGTTAATACATCTACTGTTAGGAAGAGGCTGCTTCACTATGACTTGGCAGACAGGAGGCTCAATTCTCCTGAATTGCTTCAGAGACGGTCTGAAGTGACTGATGTTACTGTTAATACATCTACTGTTAGGAAGAGGCTGCTTCACTATGACTTGGCAGACAGGAGGCTCAATTCTCCTGAATTGCTTCAGAGACGGTCTGAAGTGACTGATGTTACTGTTAATACATCTACTGTTAGGAAGAGGCTGCTTCACTATGACTTGGCAGACAGGAGGCTCAATTCTCTTGAATTGCTTCAGAGACGGTCTGAAGTGACTGATGTTACTGTTAATACATCTACTGTTAGGAAGAGGCTGCTTCACTATGACTTGGCAGACAGGAGGCTCAATTCTCTTGAATTGCTTCAGAGACGGTCTGAAGTGACTGATGTTACTGTTAATACATCTACTGTTAGGAAGAGGCTGCTTCACTATGACTTGGCAGACAGGAGGCTCAATTCTCTTGAATTGCTTCAGAGACGGTCTGAAGTGACTGATGTTACTGTTAATACATCTACTGTTAGGAAGAGGCTGCTTCACTATGACTTGGCAGACAGGAGGCTCAATTCTCTTGAATTGCTTCAGAGACGGTCTGAAGTGACTGATGTTACTGTTAATACATCTACTGTTAGGAAGAGGCTGCTTCACTATGACTTGGCAGACAGGAGGCTCAATTCTCTTGAATTGCTTCAGAGACGGTCTGAAGTGACTGATGTTACTGTTAATACATCTACTGTTAGGAAGAGGCTGCTTCACTATGACTTGGCAGACAGGAGGCTCAATTCTCTTGAATTGCTTCAGAGACGGTCTGAAGTGACTGATGTTACTGTTAATACATCTACTGTTAGGAAGAGGCTGCTTCACTATGACTTGGCAGACAGGAGGCTCAATTCTCCTGAATTGCTTCAGAGACGGTCTGAAGTGACTGATGTTACTGTTAATACATCTACTGTTAGGAAGAGGCTGCTTCACTATGACTTGGCAGACAGGAGGCTCAATTCTCCTTGAATTGCTTCAGAGACGGTCTGAAGTGACTGATGTTACTGTTAATACATCTACTGTTAGGAAGAGGCTGCTTCACTATGACTTGGCAGACAGGAGGCTCAATTCTCCTGAATTGCTTCAGAGACGGTCTGAAGTGACTGATGTTACTGTTAATACATCTACTGTTAGGAAGAGGCTGCTTCACTATGACTTGGCAGACAGGAGGCTCAATTCTCCTGAATTGCTTCAGAGACGGTCTGAAGTGACTGATGTTACTGTTAATACATCTACTGTTAGGAAGAGGCTGCTTCACTATGACTTGGCAGACAGGAGGCTCAATTCTCCTGAATTGCTTCAGAGACGGTCTGAAGTGACTGATGTTACTGTTAATACATCTACTGTTAGGAAGAGGCTGCTTCACTATGACTTGGCAGACAGGAGGCTCAATTCTCTTGAATTGCTTCAGAGACGGTCTGAAGTGACTGATGTTACTGTTAATACATCTACTGTTAGGAAGAGGCTGCTTCACTATGACTTGGCAGACAGGAGGCTCAATTCTCCTGAATTGCTTCAGAGACGGTCTGAAGTGACTGATGTTACTGTTAATACATCTACTGTTAGGAAGAGGCTGCTTCACTATGACTTGGCAGACAGGAGGCTCAATTCTCCTGAATTGCTTCAGAGACGGTCTGAAGTGACTGATGTTACTGTTAATACATCTACTGTTAGGAAGAGGCTGCTTCACTATGACTTGGCAGACAGGAGGCTCAATTCTCCTGAATTGCTTCAGAGACGGTCTGAAGTGACTGATGTTACTGTTAATACATCTACTGTTAGGAAGAGGCTGCTTCACTATGACTTGGCAGACAGGAGGCTCAATTCTCCTGAATTGCTTCAGAGACGGTCTGAAGTGACTGATGTTACTGTTAATACATCTACTGTTAGGAAGAGGCTGCTTCACTATGACTTGGCAGACAGGAGGCTCAATTCTCCTGAATTGCTTCAGAGACGGTCTGAAGTGACTGATGTTACTGTTAATACATCTACTGTTAGGAGGAGGCTGCTTCACTATGACTTGGCAGACAGGAGGCTCAATTCTCCTGAATTGCTTCAGAGACGGTCTGAAGTGACTGATGTTACTGTTAATACATCTACTGTTAGGAAGAGGCTGCTTCACTATGACTTGGCAGACAGGAGGCTCAATTCTCCTGAATTGCTTCAGAGACGGTCTGAAGTGACTGATGTTACTGTTAATACATCTACTGTTAGGAAGAGGCTGCTTCACTATGACTTGGCAGACAGGAGGCTCAATTCTCCTGAATTGCTTCAGAGACGGTCTGAAGTGACTGATGTTACTGTTAATACATCTACTGTTAGGAAGAGGCTGCTTCACTATGACTTGGCAGACAGGAGGCTCAATTCTCCTGAATTGCTTCAGAGACGGTCTGAAGTGACTGATGTTACTGTTAATACATCTACTGTTAGGAAGAGGCTGCTTCACTATGACTTGGCAGACAGGAGGCTCAATTCTCCTGAATTGCTTCAGAGACGGTCTGAAGTGACTGATGTTACTGTTAATACATCTACTGTTAGGAAGAGGCTGCTTCACTATGACTTGGCAGACAGGAGGCTCAATTCTCCTGAATTGCTTCAGAGACGGTCTGAAGTGACTGATGTTACTGTTAATACATCTACTGTTAGGAGGAGGCTGCTTCACTATGACTTGGCAGACAGGAGGCTCAATTCTCCTGAATTGCTTCAGAGACGGTCTGAAGTGACTGATGTTACTGTTAATACATCTACTGTTAGGAAGAGGCTGCTTCACTATGACTTGGCAGACAGGAGGCTCAATTCTCCTGAATTGCTTCAGAGACGGTCTGAAGTGACTGATGTTACTGTTAATACATCTACTGTTAGGAAGAGGCTGCTTCACTATGACTTGGCAGACAGGAGGCTCAATTCTCCTGAATTGCTTCAGAGACGGTCTGAAGTGACTGATGTTACTGTTAATACATCTACTGTTAGGAAGAGGCTGCTTCACTATGACTTGGCAGACAGGAGGCTCAATTCTCCTGAATTGCTTCAGAGACGGTCTGAAGTGACTGATGTTACTGTTAATACATCTACTGTTAGGAGGAGGCTGCTTCACTATGACTTGGCAGACAGGAGGCTCAATTCTCCTGAATTGCTTCAGAGACGGTCTGAAGTGACTGATGTTACTGTTAATACATCTACTGTTAGGAAGAGGCTGCTTCACTATGACTTGGCAGACAGGAGGCTCAATTCTCCTGAATTGCTTCAGAGACGGTCTGAAGTGACTGATGTTACTGTTAATACATCTACTGTTAGGAAGAGGCTGCTTCACTATGACTTGGCAGACAGGAGGCTCAATTCTCCTGAATTGCTTCAGAGACGGTCTGAAGTGACTGATGTTACTGTTAATACATCTACTGTTAGGAAGAGGCTGCTTCACTATGACTTGGCAGACAGGAGGCTCAATTCTCCTGAATTGCTTCAGAGACGGTCTGAAGTGACTGATGTTACTGTTAATACATCTACTGTTAGGAAGAGGCTGCTTCACTATGACTTGGCAGACAGGAGGCTCAATTCTCCTGAATTGCTTCAGAGACGGTCTGAAGTGACTGATGTTACTGTTAATACATCTACTGTTAGGAAGAGGCTGCTTCACTATGACTTGGCAGACAGGAGGCTCAATTCTCCTGAATTGCTTCAGAGACGGTCTGAAGTGACTGATGTTACTGTTAATACATCTACTGTTAGGAAGAGGCTGCTTCACTATGACTTGGCAGACAGGAGGCTCAATTCTCCTGAATTGCTTCAGAGACGGTCTGAAGTGACTGATGTTACTGTTAATACATCTACTGTTAGGAAGAGGCTGCTTCACTATGACTTGGCAGACAGGAGGCTCAATTCTCTTGAATTGCTTCAGAGACGGTCTGAAGTGACTGATGTTACTGTTAATACATCTACTGTTAGGAAGAGGCTGCTTCACTATGACTTGGCAGACAGGAGGCTCAATTCTCCTGAATTGCTTCAGAGACGGTCTGAAGTGACTGATGTTACTGTTAATACATCTACTGTTAGGAAGAGGCTGCTTCACTATGACTTGGCAGACAGGAGGCTCAATTCTCCTGAATTGCTTCAGAGACGGTCTGAAGTGACTGATGTTACTGTTAATACATCTACTGTTAGGAAGAGGCTGCTTCACTATGACTTGGCAGACAGGAGGCTCAATTCTCCTGAATTGCTTCAGAGACGGTCTGAAGTGACTGATGTTACTGTTAATACATCTACTGTTAGGAAGAGGCTGCTTCACTATGACTTGGCAGACAGGAGGCTCAATTCTCCTGAATTGCTTCAGAGACGGTCTGAAGTGACTGATGTTACTGTTAATACATCTACTGTTAGGAAGAGGCTGCTTCACTATGACTTGGCAGACAGGAGGCTCAATTCTCCTGAATTGCTTCAGAGACGGTCTGAAGTGACTGATGTTACTGTTAATACATCTACTGTTAGGAAGAGGCTGCTTCACTATGACTTGGCAGACAGGAGGCTCAATTCTCTGAATTGCTTCAGAGACGGTCTGAAGTGACTGATGTTACTGTTAATACATCTACTGTTAGGAGGAGGCTGCTTCACTATGACTTGGCAGACAGGAGGCTCAATTCTCCTGAATTGCTTCAGAGACGGTCTGAAGTGACTGATGTTACTGTTAATACATCTACTGTTAGGAAGAGGCTGCTTCACTATGACTTGGCAGACAGGAGGCTCAATTCTCCTGAATTGCTTCAGAGACGGTCTGAAGTGACTGATGTTACTGTTAATACATCTACTGTTAGGAAGAGGCTGCTTCACTATGACTTGGCAGACAGGAGGCTCAATTCTCCTGAATTGCTTCAGAGACGGTCTGAAGTGACTGATGTTACTGTTAATACATCTACTGTTAGGAAGAGGCTGCTTCACTATGACTTGGCAGACAGGAGGCTCAATTCTCCTGAATTGCTTCAGAGACGGTCTGAAGTGACTGATGTTACTGTTAATACATCTACTGTTAGGAGGAGGCTGCTTCACTATGACTTGGCAGACAGGAGGCTCAATTCTCCTGAATTGCTTCAGAGACGGTCTGAAGTGACTGATGTTACTGTTAATACATCTACTGTTAGGAAGAGGCTGCTTCACTATGACTTGGCAGACAGGAGGCTCAATTCTCCTGAATTGCTTCAGAGACGGTCTGAAGTGACTGATGTTACTGTTAATACATCTACTGTTAGGAAGAGGCTGCTTCACTATGACTTGGCAGACAGGAGGCTCAATTCTCTTGAATTGCTTCAGAGACGGTCTGAAGTGACTGATGTTACTGTTAATACATCTACTGTTAGGAAGAGGCTGCTTCACTATGACTTGGCAGACAGGAGGCTCAATTCTCCTGAATTGCTTCAGAGACGGTCTGAAGTGACTGATGTTACTGTTAATACATCTACTGTTAGGAAGAGGCTGCTTCACTATGACTTGGCAGACAGGAGGCTCAATTCTCCTGAATTGCTTCAGAGACGGTCTGAAGTGACTGATGTTACTGTTAATACATCTACTGTTAGGAAGAGGCTGCTTCACTATGACTTGGCAGACAGGAGGCTCAATTCTCCTGAATTGCTTCAGAGACGGTCTGAAGTGACTGATGTTACTGTTAATACATCTACTGTTAGGAAGAGGCTGCTTCACTATGACTTGGCAGACAGGAGGCTCAATTCTGAATTGCTTCAGAGACGGTCTGAAGTGACTGATGTTACTGTTAATACATCTACTGTTAGGAAGAGGCTGCTTCACTATGACTTGGCAGACAGGAGGCTCAATTCTCCTGAATTGCTTCAGAGACGGTCTGAAGTGACTGATGTTACTGTTAATACATCTACTGTTAGGAAGAGGCTGCTTCACTATGACTTGGCAGACAGGAGGCTCAATTCTCCTGAATTGCTTCAGAGACGGTCTGAAGTGACTGATGTTACTGTTAATACATCTACTGTTAGGAAGAGGCTGCTTCACTATGACTTGGCAGACAGGAGGCTCAATTCTCCTGAATTGCTTCAGAGACGGTCTGAAGTGACTGATGTTACTGTTAATACATCTACTGTTAGGAAGAGGCTGCTTCACTATGACTTGGCAGACAGGAGGCTCAATTCTCCTGAATTGCTTCAGAGACGGTCTGAAGTGACTGATGTTACTGTTAATACATCTACTGTTAGGAGGAGGCTGCTTCACTATGACTTGGCAGACAGGAGGCTCAATTCTCCTGAATTGCTTCAGAGACGGTCTGAAGTGACTGATGTTACTGTTAATACATCTACTGTTAGGAAGAGGCTGCTTCACTATGACTTGGCAGACAGGAGGCTCAATTCTCCTGAATTGCTTCAGAGACGGTCTGAAGTGACTGATGTTACTGTTAATACATCTACTGTTAGGAAGAGGCTGCTTCACTATGACTTGGCAGACAGGAGGCTCAATTCTCCTGAATTGCTTCAGAGACGGTCTGAAGTGACTGATGTTACTGTTAATACATCTACTGTTAGGAAGAGGCTGCTTCACTATGACTTGGCAGACAGGAGGCTCGATTCACCTGAATTACTTCAAAGACGGTTTGAAGTGATTGATGTTACAGTTAGTACATCTACTGTTAGGAGGAGGCTGCTTCACTATGACTTGGCAGACAGGAGGCTCGATTCACCTGAATTACTTCAAAGACGGTTTGAAGTGATTGATGTTACACAGTTAGTACATCTACTGTTAGGAGGAGGTTGCTTCACTATGGGCTCGATTCACCTGAATTACTTCAAAGACGGTTTGAAGTGATTGATGTTACAGTTAGTACATCTACTGTTAGGAGGAGGCTGCTTCACTATGACTTGGCAGACAGGAGGCTCGATTCACCTGAATTACTTCAAAGACGGTTTGAAGTGATTGATGTTACACAGTTAGTACATCTACTGTTAGGAGGAGGTTGCTTCACTATGGGCTCGATTCACCTGAATTACTTCAAAGACGGTTTGAAGTGATTGATGTTACAGTTAGTACATCTACTGTTAGGAGGAGGCTGCTTCACTATGACTTGGCAGACAGGAGGCTCAATTCACCTGAATTACTTCAAAGATGGTTTGAAGTGATTGATGTTACAGTTAGTACATCTACTGTTAGGAGGAGGCTGCTTCACTATGACTTGGCAGACAGGAGGCTCAATTCTCCTGAATTGCTTCAGAGACGGTCTGAAGTGACTGATGTTACTGTTAATACATCTACTGTTAGGAAGAGGCTGCTTCACTATGACTTGGCAGACAGGAGGCTCAATTCTCCTGAATTGCTTCAGAGACGGTCTGAAGTGACTGATGTTACTGTTAATACATCTACTGTTAGGAAGAGGCTGCTTCACTATGACTTGGCAGACAGGAGGCTCAATTCTCCTGAATTGCTTCAGAGACGGTCTGAAGTGACTGATGTTACTGTTAATACATCTACTGTTAGGAAGAGGCTGCTTCACTATGACTTGGCAGACAGGAGGCTCAATTCTCCTGAATTGCTTCAGAGACGGTCTGAAGTGACTGATGTTACTGTTAATACATCTACTGTTAGGAAGAGGCTGCTTCACTATGACTTGGCAGACAGGAGGCTCAATTCTCCTGAATTGCTTCAGAGACGGTCTGAAGTGACTGATGTTACTGTTAATACATCTACTGTTAGGAAGAGGCTGCTTCACTATGACTTGGCAGACAGGAGGCTCAATTCTCTTGAATTGCTTCAGAGACGGTCTGAAGTGACTGATGTTACTGTTAATACATCTACTGTTAGGAAGAGGCTGCTTCACTATGACTTGGCAGACAGGAGGCTCAATTCTCCTGAATTGCTTCAGAGACGGTCTGAAGTGACTGATGTTACTGTTAATACATCTACTGTTAGGAAGAGGCTGCTTCACTATGACTTGGCAGACAGGAGGCTCAATTCTCCTGAATTGCTTCAGAGACGGTCTGAAGTGACTGATGTTACTGTTAATACATCTACTGTTAGGAAGAGGCTGCTTCACTATGACTTGGCAGACAGGAGGCTCAATTCTCCTGAATTGCTTCAGAGACGGTCTGAAGTGACTGATGTTACTGTTAATACATCTACTGTTAGGAAGAGGCTGCTTCACTATGACTTGGCAGACAGGAGGCTCAATTCTCCTGAATTGCTTCAGAGACGGTCTGAAGTGACTGATGTTACTGTTAATACATCTACTGTTAGGAAGAGGCTGCTTCACTATGACTTGGCAGACAGGAGGCTCAATTCTCTTGAATTGCTTCAGAGACGGTCTGAAGTGACTGATGTTACTGTTAATACATCTACTGTTAGGAAGAGGCTGCTTCACTATGACTTGGCAGACAGGAGGCTCGATTCACCTGAATTACTTCAAAGACGGTTTGAAGTGATTGATCGTTACAGTTAGGTACATCTACTGTTTAGGAGGAAACTGCTTCATGACTTGGCAGACTGGAGGCTCGATTCACCCTGAATTACTTCCAAAGACGGTTTGAAGTGATTGATGTTACACAGTTAGTACATCTACTGTTAGGAGGAATTTAGCACCACTATGGGCTCGATTCACCTGGAATTGCCTTCAAAGACGGTTTGGAGAGTGATTTAGTATGTTACAGTTAGTACATCTACTGGTTAGGAGGAGGCTGCTTCACTATGACTTGGCAGACAGGAGGCTCGATTCACCTGAATTACTTCAAAGACGGTTTGAAGTGATTGATGTTACACAGTTAGTACATCTACTGTTAGGAGGAGGTTGCTTCACTATGGGCTCGATTCACCTGAATTACTTCAAAGACGGTTTGAAGTGATTGATGTTACCAGAATTGATACATCTACTGTTAGGAGGAGGCTGCTTCACTATGACTTGGCAGACAGGAGGCTCAATTCACCTGAATTACTTCAAAGATGGTTTGAAGTGATTGATGTTACAGTTAGTACATCTACTGTTAGGAGGAGGCTGCTTCACTATGACTTGGCAGACAGGAGGCTCAATTCTCCTGAATTGCTTCAGAGACGGTCTGAAGTGACTGATGTTACTGTTAATACATCTACTGTTAGGAAGAGGCTGCTTCACTATGACTTGGCAGACAGGAGGCTCAATTCTCCTGAATTGCTTCAGAGACGGTCTGAAGTGACTGATGTTACTGTTAATACATCTACTGTTAGGAAGAGGCTGCTTCACTATGACTTGGCAGACAGGAGGCTCAATTCTCCTGAATTGCTTCAGAGACGGTCTGAAGTGACTGATGTTACTGTTAATACATCTACTGTTAGGAAGAGGCTGCTTCACTATGACTTGGCAGACAGGAGGCTCAATTCTCCTGAATTGCTTCAGAGACGGTCTGAAGTGACTGATGTTACTGTTAATACATCTACTGTTAGGAAGAGGCTGCTTCACTATGACTTGGCAGACAGGAGGCTCAATTCTCCTGAATTGCTTCAGAGACGGTCTGAAGTGACTGATGTTACTGTTAATACATCTACTGTTAGGAAGAGGCTGCTTCACTATGACTTGGCAGACAGGAGGCTCAATTCTCCTGAATTGCTTCAGAGACGGTCTGAAGTGACTGATGTTACTGTTAATACATCTACTGTTAGGAAGAGGCTGCTTCACTATGACTTGGCAGACAGGAGGCTCAATTCTCCTGAATTGCTTCAGAGACGGTCTGAAGTGACTGATGTTACTGTTAATACATCTACTGTTAGGAAGAGGCTGCTTCACTATGACTTGGCAGACAGGAGGCTCAATTCTCCTGAATTGCTTCAGAGACGGTCTGAAGTGACTGATGTTACTGTTAATACATCTACTGTTAGGAAGAGGCTGCTTCACTATGACTTGGCAGACAGGAGGCTCAATTCTCCTGAATTGCTTCAGAGACGGTCTGAAGTGACTGATGTTACTGTTAATACATCTACTGTTAGGAAGAGGCTGCTTCACTATGACTTGGCAGACAGGAGGCTCAATTCTCCTGAATTGCTTCAGAGACGGTCTGAAGTGACTGATGTTACTGTTAATACATCTACTGTTAGGAAGAGGCTGCTTCACTATGACTTGGCAGACAGGAGGCTCAATTCTCCTTGAATTGCTTCAGAGACGGTCTGAAGTGACTGATGTTACTGTTAATACATCTACTGTTAGGAAGAGGCTGCTTCACTATGACTTGGCAGACAGGAGGCTCAATTCTCCTGAATTGCTTCAGAGACGGTCTGAAGTGACTGATGTTACTGTTAATACATCTACTGTTAGGAAGAGGCTGCTTCACTATGACTTGGCAGACAGGAGGCTCAATTCTCCTGAATTGCTTCAGAGACGGTCTGAAGTGACTGATGTTACTGTTAATACATCTACTGTTAGGAAGAGGCTGCTTCACTATGACTTGGCAGACAGGAGGCTCAATTCTCCTGAATTGCTTCAGAGACGGTCTGAAGTGACTGATGTTACTGTTAATACATCTACTGTTAGGAAGAGGCTGCTTCACTATGACTTGGCAGACAGGAGGCTCAATTCTCCTGAATTGCTTCAGAGACGGTCTGAAGTGACTGATGTTACTGTTAATACATCTACTGTTAGGAAGAGGCTGCTTCACTATGACTTGGCAGACAGGAGGCTCAATTCTCCTGAATTGCTTCAGAGACGGTCTGAAGTGACTGATGTTACTGTTAATACATCTACTGTTAGGAAGAGGCTGCTTCACTATGACTTGGCAGACAGGAGGCTCAATTCTCCTGAATTGCTTCAGAGACGGTCTGAAGTGACTGATGTTACTGTTAATACATCTACTGTTAGGAAGAGGCTGCTTCACTATGACTTGGCAGACAGGAGGCTCAATTCTCCTGAATTGCTTCAGAGACGGTCTGAAGTGACTGATGTTACTGTTAATACATCTACTGTTAGGAAGAGGCTGCTTCACTATGACTTGGCAGACAGGAGGCTCAATTCTCCTGAATTGCTTCAGAGACGGTCTGAAGTGACTGATGTTACTGTTAATACATCTACTGTTAGGAAGAGGCTGCTTCACTATGACTTGGCAGACAGGAGGCTCAATTCTCCTGAATTGCTTCAGAGACGGTCTGAAGTGACTGATGTTACTGTTAATACATCTACTGTTAGGAAGAGGCTGCTTCACTATGACTTGGCAGACAGGAGGCTCAATTCTCCTGAATTGCTTCAGAGACGGTCTGAAGTGACTGATGTTACTGTTAATACATCTACTGTTAGGAGGAGGCTGCTTCACTATGACTTGGCAGACAGGAGGCTCAATTCTCCTGAATTGCTTCAGAGACGGTCTGAAGTGACTGATGTTACTGTTAATACATCTACTGTTAGGAAGAGGCTGCTTCACTATGACTTGGCAGACAGGAGGCTCAATTCTCCTGAATTGCTTCAGAGACGGTCTGAAGTGACTGATGTTACTGTTAATACATCTACTGTTAGGAAGGAGGCTGCTTCACTATGACTTGGCAGACAGGAGGCTCAATTCTCCTGAATTGCTTCAGAGACGGTCTGAAGTGACTGATGTTACTGTTAATACATCTACTGTTAGGAAGAGGCTGCTTCACTATGACTTGGCAGACAGGAGGCTCGATTCACCTGAATTACTTCAAAGACGGTTTGAAGTGATTGATGTTACTGTTGGTACATCTACTGTTAGGAGGAGGCTGCTTCACTATGACTTGGCAGACAGGAGGCTCGATTCACCTGAATTACTTCAAAGACGGGTTTGAAGTGATTGATGTTACTGTTAATACATCTACTGTTAGGAAGAGGCTGCTTCACTATGACTTGGCAGACAGGAGGCTCGATTCACCTGAATTACTTCAAAGACGGTTTGAAGTGATTGATGTTACTGTTAGTACATCTACTGTTAGGAGGAGGCTGCTTCACTATGACTTGGCAGACAGGAGGCTCGATTCACCTGAATTACTTCAAAGACGGTTTGAAGTGATTGATGTTACTGTTGGTACATCTACTGTTAGGAGGAGGCTGCTTCACTATGACTTGGCAGACAGGAGGCTCGATTCACCTGAATTACTTCAAAGACGGTTTGAAGTGATTGATGTTACTGTTAGTACATCTACTGTTAGGAGGAGGCTGCTTCACTATGACTTGGCAGACAGGAGGCTCAATTTCTCTAATTACTTTCAGAGACGGTCTGAAGAAGTGTTGGTACTGATCATTACTGTTAATACATCTACTGTTAAGTTGGCTGATGTTACTGTTAATACATTCACTGGGGAGAGGCTGCTTCACTATGCACTTGGCAGACAGGAGGCCTGACTCACCTAAATTACTTCAAAGACGGTTTGAAGTTATTGATGTTACTGTTCATCTACTCGTTAGAGGAGGCTGCTTCACTATGACTTGGCAGACAGGAGGCTCGATTCACCTGAATTACTTCAGATGGTCTGAAGTGACTGATGTTACCACAGTTAATACATCTACTGTTAGGAGGAGGCTGCTTCACTATGACTTGGCAGACAGGAGGCTCAATTCTCCTGAATTGCTTCAAAGACGGTTTGAAGTGATTGATGTTACTGTTAAATACATCTACTGTTAGGAGGAGGCTGCTTCACTATGACTTGGCAGCGAGGGAGGAGGCTCAATTCTCCTGAATTGCTTCAGAGACGGTCTGAAGTGACTGATGTTACTGTTAATACTATCTATCTGCTAGGAAGAGGCTGCTTCACTATGACTTGGCAGACAGGAGGCTCAATTCACCTGAATTGCTTCAAAGATGGTCTGAAGTGACTGATGTTACTGTTAATACATCTACTGTTAGGAAGAGGCTACTTCACTATGACTTGGCAGACAGGAGGCTCGATTCACCTGAATTACTTCAAAGATCGGTTTGAAGTGATTGATGTTACTGTTAAATACATCTACTGTTAGGAGGAGGCTGCTTCACTATGACTTGGCAGACAGGAGGCTCGATTCACCTGAATTACTTCAAAGACGGTTTGAAGTGATTGATGTTACACAGTTAGTACATCTACTGTTAGGAGGAGGTTGCTTCACTATGACTGGGCAGCAGACAGGAGGCTCGATTCACCTGAATTACTTCAAAGACGGTTTGAAGTGATTGATGTTACAGTTAGTACATCTACTGTTAGGAGGAGGCTGCTTCACTATGACTTGGCAGACAGGAGGCTCGATTCACCTGAATTACTTCAAAGACGGTTTGAAGTGATTGATGTTA
The DNA here is from genome assembly GCA_039090855.1 of Macrothele yani. Lineage (NCBI taxonomy): Eukaryota > Metazoa > Arthropoda > Arachnida > Araneae > Macrothelidae > Macrothele > Macrothele yani. The sequence goes on from CM077034.1 coordinate 1,897,417, forward strand.
CAGTTAGTACATCTACTGTTAGGAGGAGGCTGCTTCACTATGACTTGGCAGACAGGAGGCTCGATTCACCTGAATTACTTCAAAGACGGTTTGAAGTGATTGATGTTACACAGTTAGTACATCTACTGTTAGGAGGAGGTTGCTTCACTATGACTTGGCAGACAGGAGGCTCAATTCACCTGAATTACTTCAAAGACGGTTTGAAGTGATTGATGTTACAGTTAGTACATCTACTGTTAGGAGGAGGCTGCTTCACTATGACTTGGCAGACAGGAGGCTCAATTCACCTGAATTACTTCAAAGATGGTTTGAAGTGATTGATGTTACAGTTAGTACATCTACTGTTAGGAGGAGGCTGCTTCACTATGACTTGGCAGACAGGAGGCTCGATTCACCTGAATTACTTCAAAGACGGTTTGAAGTGATTGATGTTAGAGTTAGTACATCTACTGTTAGGAGGAGGCTGCTTCACTATAACTTACGTGGCTGCAAAGGCAGGTGTAAAGCACAGTTAGCGGCAAATCAAAGACAGCATAGACTTCAGTGGTCAAAACAACATGTCTCATGGACAACCAAGCAATGGGAAAATGTTCTTTTCAGTGATGAATAAGAATTTTGCCTTAATGGGAATAAGAGTAATGCATATGTAAGGAGATTCAAGAACAAGGAATTCCATCCAAGTTGCTTAGTGGCTACTGTTAAGCATTAGGTGAAGGTTATGGTTTGGGGCTGCACGTGTGCACATGGCGTTGGGAACCTCCATATTGTCGGTGGTACGGTAAATGCCCTGAAATACATCTGAATATTAGAAAACAAGATACCACCAACATCTATTGGGTTGTCGGAAAAGTCGTGACGTATTTTATCCATGTTTTGCAAAGGTCATTTATTCATAGAAAGAACAAAGATCAATCAATGATATAATGCCCATTTTGTTTGATAACCTTTTGCCATCTTTCAGTGAGCTGCAGAATGCCTCGTTCATAGAAGGACCTGTCTTTCGTGGCGAAAAACTCAACAAGGTGCTGATTTACAGCCTCGTCTGAATTGAACGTTATACCACGCAAGGACTGTTGAAGAGAGCGAAACAAGTGGAAGTCTGACGGCGCAAGGTCAGGCGAGTATGCTCGGTGTGGCAACACATCCCACCCAAGCTCCAATAATTTTTGGCGGGTGATCAAACTTGTGTGTGGTCTCGCGTGGTCGTGATTAAACACAACACCTTTACGATGAACGAGCTCTGGATGATGGATTCGTTCAAACTGTCCAATTACCGACAGTACAGATTCGAATTGATTCTTTGGTTTCGTGGTAGGAGCTCAAAAAATACGACACCTTTAATAAAATCGCACCACACTGAGACAGAACCTTCCGCTGATTAATGTCTGCTTTGGATGTGGTTTGAGGCAAAGCAGCACGTTGGGACCAAGACCGTTTGCGCAGCACATTGTTGTTGTACACAATCCACTTTGCATCACTGGTTATCAGTCACTTCAAAAAAGGATTGTTTTCCTCACGTTTAATGAGCATATCGCAGATGTTTATACGCGCTGTTAATTGAGCTACTTTGAGTTCATGAGGAACCCACACATCGAGCTTGCTTACGTATCCCAGCTTCTTCAGGTGGTCGTGAACACTTGCATGATGGATGTGCAGTGTGTCTGCAATCTCTGGTGTCGTGTAACGTGGGTTTGACTCGATCAATGCCTTGATTTGGTCGTCATCAACCTCGGTTGGCCTCCCGGACCGAGGAGCATTGTTGAGGTCAAAATCACCAGCACGGAATTTTGCGAACCACCGCTGGCACTGACGTTCTTGTAGAGCATCATCACCGTACACTTTACGCAACTTTTCACAAGCTTGACGCGCGTTCTTCCCTTTACAGAAGTAAAATACGGCGAAAATGCACAGTTTGGTCTTCCATCTTCAACTTGATGTCAAATGAACCAAATCGCTCACTATTCCTTTTAGACTGCAGCTAGAACTGGCACCTGCCGAATGCCATAGCGATCACAGAGCTGTGCATGCCTCTAGTACTTCCAAAACCACCCAACCGCCATCGGGTGCCATAATACGTCATGACTTTAACTACAACCCAAAAGAAGACTTTATGGTGGCAATATTATTTTTCAAGATGACAATGCTCCCTGTCATGGTGCTAAAGTAGTGAAAAAGTAGTTTCAGGAAAAAAAATGTTTAGCATCTTGATTGGCCACTACAGTCACCAGACTTAAACCCAATGGGAAATTTATGGTTCAAAGTGTCACATGAGCTATCAAATAAGAAGCCAACAACCAAAATTCTATTCATTGAAGATGTAATTCAAATTTGGAATCGTATTGTTTAATCCAACCTTTTACAAAACCTTGTTCACACTATGCCACAGCAAGACGCAAAGCTGTGATGAAAGCTAAAGGCTGGGCAACAAAAAATTAGGTACATTTTATAATTTTGCTTCATTATATTTCTGTATTTAAATGTTATTTCATTCCTTATAAATTACAAAAGCGATTTATTGCTGTAAACCTAATTATTGCATAAATGATCCTTTTCATAATAATTTCGACTTGGTCATGATTTTTGTAACATATCTTGAGAACAGAAGTAGTTACAGGAAAAACTAAGACGTTTTTGAAATTGCCATTAAATTTCGCATCTAATGACATATAAATGATGAAATAAGTTACGAATTTGTTAAACAAAGAGTTAAACTTAAAAATGCATGGCTTTTGTAGGTGATGCAATACTTTTCCACAACACTTTAAATACCAAGGCATTGACTTCATTAGATGCCGGAGAGTTTTCGGAGGTAATGCCAGCCATGCTTGTTGCAGCATTGTCCATAACTATGCTCGAGACATCAGTCCAAGATTCATGGACCTGACGTTCCACTCCATGGCATCCTAGACAGCTTCTACTGGGTATTAATCCAGGACCACTGGGGGGGGGGGGGGCACTGGATGGTTCCAAACTCAGATGAGTATTCCTCCAGCCATTTCTCTGGGTCATTCCGTGTTAAATCATCCAGGCCATGTCACCCACAGACTCTGATTTGAATGACACTCAACTGGTAGGTATACCTAATAAAAATACATAATATCTAAGGTGTTGCTTACCTGATATTGTCAAAGTATTTTGTATGTTGTTGCTCTGTGAGGCACATGCTCCCGGCCCGAGAGGTCTTTTATGTTACGGGTTTTTGGTTAGTTATAAAAAAAAAAAAATTTAGAAATAAAACAATTAGGTTATATATTTTCAGTTCTACATCCATTCATTCGCACAATCAAACGTTTTAAATTTACTATTAATTTAAAAAAAAAAAAGAATGTGTTAAAAACAATGTCTGAATTGTCGGAAGAAACCCGCGCATGCATTTCAAATAATTTTACTTATTTGCGACAGTACACTAATACTCACCATTTTTTTCCCTGAATAAGTTACAGGATGTGTCAAGGATCAGTATAAAAGAACAAGTTAGTAAAATCATGCAATGCATTGATTTATGATACGCTTTCCAACATTACATACCAAAAATCATTACTCAAGTTATGAGGATAATAGCTGTGGAATAAATCTCACTCCTGTGCCGACTTTTGACCCCATTTCGATGATATTCAACAGAACTGGTTCAGTATATTCCCGGAACAACATACTAAAGTTTTGTCGTAATTTAAGCATTTTTACGAAAGTTGTGACGCATAAGAGCAATGGAATGGATCCTGCTCCTATGTCCTGACCTTTGACTCCATTTCTTCCATTTTCAATAGGGTTCGTTCCCAGCTGGTCCTCTACCACATACTAAAATTTCATTGAAAATCGAACCATTTTTACGCGAGTTATCGTGCTGACAGGTGGACGGACGGACAAAGTTGGAGCATATACACTTCTTCAACCTATGGTTGGAAAGCGTAAAAAATCAGTTACATTATGCTAGAGCAATATTCTACACAGCTTGATATAAAATACCTGAATTTCGTGGTACTTTTTCACTTCACCACTAGGTGGCGCTTTTTCATCTAGCGTTTCCAGTAAAACTGAAGTAGTTTTGAGGTCTGTGAACCCTTTTCCATGAACTCCTCAAGTTTTGTCTTCCTAAATTCACTAGAATAGCAGTTACAGCAAATTTTGTAATAAGTGGCATGTTGGTGCACTGCTACCGAAGTGAGTGCTCAGCTAAATTTTGGAACACTGTATATTAAAAACTATGGGGTGAAAAAACTAAAACTTAGGATTTTTTCCATAACTTTATCAGGTATACCTACCAGCTGAGTTTCATTCAAATCCCAGTTGATGGGCGACATTTTGCAAAAAAATTAGATTATTTGACATGGAATGAATGATCCCTCGGTGATTGTGGCCTGGTGCATTGTTCTGCTGTAATAGACCATCAGCCAGCACATACTGGTAGTGCACAGTGGTTAAGAACATCTACAGACACACTAAGGTATGTATGTCACATGAGAAGGCTCCCTCACCCACACAGAGCCACCACCGTCTTGAACAGACATAATCTGGCCCGACAGGAGTATGGCCTCATGATGTCGACGCCACACCCGCACCCTCCTCGTCAGCCCTGTACAGCTGAAAACGGGATTCATCAGACCACATGACGTGGTGTCACTCTGCAGAGATCCAGTTTGGATGTTCCTGGCACGAGAGACGAGGCGTAATTTACGATTCCAAGCAGTTAACAGTGGCACACGAGTATGGCGTCTGTTCCTGTAGCCAAGGGTATGCAGCGTACCGCTTGCTCGCCGACACTGCTTAGGCCTCTGACACTTTTTTGATGAGTAAGTAGTTTGGTAGTGGAAAGACGTGTGATTACAATGGTGGTATCAGTGGAGATTACTCGTGGGTGTTGGTTATACAAATTTAAACTCGGTTCATCTGCTGCAGAAACAATTCGTCACATTTGCTCAGCACTCAGGGCAGATGCTGTGAAGGAACGCAAAATTTGGAATTGGCATGTAGTCGAACAAGCTCAAAGACTAATAAAATAAAAATCTATTATGGGAATTCTTACTAGGAATTTTTTATTTTAATTGCAAATTTTTGGGAAACTCTTCTTCTTCAGGCTGTCTTTTGTTGTTCCTTTTTCTTGTCACTATCGCGGTTACGGTTATTTTTCATCAAATAACCGCGATAAGTAATGGAAAAAAAGTGACAACAAAAGTCAGCCTGAAGAAGAAGAATTTTCTCTGAAAATTTGCAATTAAAAAAAAAAAAAATCCTACTAAGAATTCCCATATTAGTAATTGAATTAAGAAACCAGGAAGCCAATTTTCAACATGAGCTTTATTAAAAAAGCTCAAAGAGTTGATACTGTTCAACTACAGCATCAAAAATGTTAACAATACAGGCCAACATAGAGTAAATAGTGTTCAACACACATAGCGCCGTTTCTTGTTGGCCACCGTAGTGTAAGGCGAATGCAATTGGCTAGATATGGAAAGATCTGGGATTCGGATCCCCAGCGGTGACAAAATAACAATTTTGTGGTTGCTAGGTGTTGATAAATGTGGAAAGAGCGATGTCTTTGTTTATTCACTGACACCACGTATTTAGAAGATTTTCACTTTGAATCTGGCCCTTTGGATTTAACTGCTATAATTAATACATATCCAGCGCTGTTAATGCCCGCCAGATGGAAACATTCCTGCTGAGCCCATCCTACGGATATGTGATGTCAGAAGCTGACAGATAAACACACATAGCGCCGTTGATTGTTGGCCACTGTAGCGTAAGGTGAACGCACTCTGCTAGATATCAAGAGATCTGGGACACGATCCAAACGTGACCAGATAACAATTTTGCGGTTGCTATGTGTTGATGAACATGGAAAGAGCGATGTCTTTGTTTTTTCACTGATGCCATGTATTTAGAGGATTTTCACTAGTGTTCACATTGTCACCAGGAGCATTGGAATTATTTTTTGAAAACAGGGTCAAGATATCAGGATATGTAATTTTTGGTCAGATCATAAAACCTGTTGTGGTGAAAAACAAAATGTGATGATGTCATTCGAACAAGCTATAAGTAAAATGATTTTATCAAAGTCTAAACCAATATAAAACTTGGATTTTATATCTATAGGACAGTTTTCTGATATGACATTTTACTCACATTATAAACATTGTTAAACTGGATTGGTTTGGACACTTATACATTAGCATGAATTCCACAAGAACCATGGCTCTGACACATACATCAAACAATATAGTGTAAATTCTCTCTTCTCACTCTTTTTTTCTCTATCATTCGTTTCTCTCCCTTCCCTTTCTATTTTCTTTCTTTGAAGAAAGACTGATTTCAATATACTTAAATGAAATAGAAAGCGTTCTTGCGCTATTTATAAAAACACAATAGTTTTCAGGATAATCAGTTTTTGATAATGTTGGTACTGTGAGATGTTTTTTTTTTTTTTTTATCCTGCGGATAACTGAAGACTTTTTTTTTTTCTTATGCTGGACAATCAATCACACTAAGTTGTTCTCTGAGATTCAGAGGTTAGCTCCACAAAAAAGGAAAATCCACAGAAAAATGTTTCACTGAGTATTATTTACTTCATGTTTCCGTATCAAACACCTCCATTTACAGCGCTCTTGGCACACAGTTTGAGCATCACTGACATCCATCACACGAAGTACACAAGACTTTCTGTACTTCATACTCCTAATCTTTTTCTCGTGCAGACACTCGTGAATCTGGTCCTCCCATGATTTCCTTGGCTTTCCTCTGCCTTTCTTTTTTACCACTCGGGCTGAAAATATTTTCTTAGTAAGCATCTCATCACTCATTCTTTGAACATGTCCAAAACACCTAAGAATATTATTCTCCATCTTACTAACAACACTTTGCTTCACATAACACAACTGTAACACATCTTCATTCCTCACATGATCAAAGCGTGTCTTACCCCCCCCCCCCGTAAATAATGCATCAAACCTGGGTACTGCCTCTTCTGCAGTACCCAGGTTTCACTGCCAAACATGAGAGTAGGAACAATTACACTTTCATACACAGCCACACGGGAGTCTCTTGAGAACCCATCATTCCTGTGAAATCCTCCCAAAGCAGCTATGACTTTCAATGAAGAATTCACTCACCTACTAACTTCACCATCAAATTTATTCGCTCTGTCAAACATGCTTCCTAAATACACAAACTCATTCGCCTGGTCAATCACTGTGCCATTTAGACTTATATTACATTCAGTGCTACCAGTTCCTCTCGAGAAAACCATTATTTTGGCTTTTCCCTTATTTATACTCAGTTTGAATTTCATGCAAACTTCGTACATCTGGGACAACATACTCTGCAACTCACTTTTGCCCTCTGCCAACAGGACAGTGTCATCAACATACAGCAATCTGAACACATGGATATCACCAAGACATAAACCAGTATCATCTATTTTGGCATCATGCATGCACACGTCCATAAATAAATTAAACAGCCATGGTGACATTACACAACCTTGCCTGATTCCTGCACCAATAGAAAACCATTTTGATAAAACACCATTCACTTGTGCACAAGCTCTACTGCCAGCATCATGGCTTTTACACTATTAAGTAGATTTCCAGTAATACCAGAATTATCGAGATAATTTAATTTGTGTCTTAAGAATGGCATAAAAAAAAAATCAGAGTTCTAGATGGTTATTAATTAAAATAGAAAATAATGTTTTGTTTTATCAGAAGGAATTTTAAATGGCAGGAAACAAAAAAACGTCCGAACATTTATTCAATTTCCGATAGACATAATTAAAATGGTAGAAAAGTGAAGGGACAAATTTGATGTTTCACCCCTGCACACAAATCAGTATGGAGGCATTGCCCCTGTGGTTCCAATGCCACTGATTGTCAAATGTTAAAGACTTGACACTGCTGGTGATATAATAGGAAGAAAGGAAAAGATTAGTACAAACACAAATTACTTCCTTAACACAGCATCATGCAAACAAGACACCTGCAACATCTGAACGCAATTACGATAAACAGACAGATAAAAATGGAAGCTCTTCACTTATGACATAAGTGCTGGGTAATGGTGATACAGCAGAGTGGTCAATAGATTTTCTGGTGTAAGTAATCGCATGGTTAATCTCTATTTGGGAAACCTATATATATATGACACAATGGCCTTATCACTGCAGCTAATGGAACACAGATTAAATCTCTGATCCATTAGGTTTGGTGATAAGCTCTTCCAAAATTGCATGGCTGATAAAGTGACAGAAAGAAACTTGGGAGTTAAAGGTGTGTTACATGTTCTTGATTAAGAAACATTTACTGATGGCGAAGAAAGGTTGCCATAAAAGAAAATGAAGCACCATTTAAGGATTAAGTAAAGTTCAAGCACACATAAAAATACCATCATAAAGAAGGGCATAAGACAACTTACCCAAGTTTCTAAAAGAATAAGGAAAATCATATGCAGCAAGAACTGTGAAAAGGAAAACTGAATTTATGGTTATATTGAATATCTTCAATTATTTGAAAAATCTTAGCGTTCGATTTTGCCACGTTATATTCTGGACGTCGGAAGTTGAAAAATTCCTTGCATCTGAAACATGATATTACTATAAAATAAAAAAAAAAAAAAAGGTTCTACTCAAAATGTTTTTTGGTGGTCCTCTCCTTTTTATTGTTTTCAATTTTTGAAGTTAAAATATCATGGTTCATGCCAAAAATTTTGGTAACATGTCACACTTGCAGGTACCCTGTTGGCGAGTATGCATAACTGCCAACTTTCAGAAACCGAAAACAGTAAAAAAAATTAATCGATATGTTCAATTAAAATTTTAATCGATATATTAAATGAAATTATTGTCGCGCATATTGATTAAATGTACTGAACATATCGATTAAAAACCGATATGTTACCTTTGAAACAAGTATCAACTTTTAATCGATATGACTACAGATGTTTGAATTTATCGGCACGTTTATTTCGATTAAAATAGAATCTATACATAATTTCTCATTACTATGCTATCATTATGATATATAAAGAGATAAAAATTTATTTTTTATGGAGGTTTGCATCTCAAGGGAAGGATGTTCCACCCTTTGACCCCCAAATCCAATAGGATCATATCCCACGCCGTCACTGAACAGACTAAAATGTTTTCAAAAACGAACCATTTTCATGCTAGGATTATCTTATGGACAGATGGACGATGAGACAGTCAAATGAAATAAATGAGTGACACTAACTGGTAAATTATGCTCAACTAAAAACAAAGTGAATAAACACTTTGCATGAATCGCATCCAGTTTATTATAACTTTTAACAAAGGAAATTAATTTCGTATTTTTTTTTCACGCAGTCAACATTAAATTTATGCTTGGCGCTTTATGATTAGTAATATCATTCCTTTCACCATACGCGAAACGGTGAAATTACATCGACACGTAGAGCAAAATGCATATTTTTCATTTTTTGAAGATTTTGCAATACACGGGAAACTCCGCAGAATATGCATTTTTATATTGCTGCTCATAGCGAATCCCTAACACTAAATTTATTAACACTTGAAAAAATGCAAGTAAAACTGCTATAGTAAAACAGTAACAGTTTAAAGAGATGCAATTTGCAGAGGAAAAAATAGTACTGCAACATATCAATTTGGTTGAATCAAGGCAAAATATTTTTACGCACTCCAGCAAAAACATAAGTGCGGGGAAACTGCTGGCCACCAGCTGGCAGTGATGGGTCACTGCTGGCTGAAATCTGCCGCTCACGGTCCGGTAGTGGTCCGTTGGTGGCAGCGCTATCAGTTGGCGAGCCATTGAAGGCCCTGCAGCATCGCCGTGAAAGTACCACTAGTGGCCCGTTGCTGGCAACCAATGCAACCCCCCAACAGCAGGTGGAAGCATCGGGACTGCGCATGCGCAGAAGCAACACTTACTGTGTCTCTCATGGTACCAGTTAGTTGAAGACGACGCCATCGTGTTATTTTAGTGGATGTTAAGAAAAAATCCATATGTGGAGAGGCGAATTAATTTCCTAATGAAATTTTACGTCGACGAAGATATCAGATTAAGCCGTGAAATACTAGATTACAGCCATGAAATACACCCACTCCTTTCCCATGAATAACAATTCATGGAATGGAGTGGATGAATAACAAGAAAAAATTTGAAACCGCTTGAAACACATATCCTGGAAAACCATTAAAATAGCGTTTGTTGGGGAAAAAAAAAGAATTATACGCGTACAAAATTTATTAATTATTTGAAAGATAAAAAAAAAAAAGCAACGCTATGTGGTGTACTCATCCATGGGTTGAATACACAAGACTGGGAGGAATTCGCTTCTAAAATTAACGAGAAGTAAAATAAAATATCTTTTACTCTTTAAAACAAATGTAGCTTTGGACAACGGAAAGGAAAGACACAACGTTAAAAATGTAACAGAATGTGACATGAACCCGGGTAAATATATATTTATTCAACAATCTCTATTCAAGACGGCAAGGACAGTACAAAACTTTGGAAAGCAACTCTAAGTATGTACACACCTTGAAAATGAGTGAAGTTCCCTTAAGGTAAAAAAAAAAAAACTATCGTTACGTTGAAAAAATTTATTTATCAATTATATGAAACTGACTTTTATGAAAAATACCTCGCAATATTGTAAAATGAAAGAGGGAAGCATTCGATTACAAATTGGATACCAAACAGATAGCTTCCAGCACATATCCGGGCGTAGTGAATTAGTCCGGTCGGTAGTGAACGCGGCTTTCATGCAAACGGCCCAGGATCGAATCTAGTCAGATGCAAACGGGCGTTTTTCCGGTCTGTCGAGAAAATTTCCACAGCGCAGTTTGTTAATTCACAAGCTTCGTAAGGGTAGAAAAAAAAAAAATTGTAGCTTTAGGAAACTGTGGTTTTCCTTGCTTTCTTTTTTAATTTTTATTGTTATGGCTACTACTGGGAAATTGGCGGACAAGATTCGGCAAGCCACCCGTTACGTCACGTGGTTGCTGGCTGCCACTAACGGCCCACTAGCGGACCACATTAGGCTAGCCATCATTTCTGGCACGTGCTTGCAGGGCCACTTGTGGCAGCTACTGCCTGTGATGGCCCACTGATGGCCCTGTTGTGGCATATGACAACTGTTGGCCAGCTGTTGGCCTGAACTGCTGGCCCTTCTGTTGGCCGCCCGGACATTTTATTGATGGTTCGGCAGCGGCAACATAGTGCTGGGCCATCGCTGGCAGTGCTGGCTGCCAGCAATGGCCCACTGCTGGCCCAGCAAGACTGTTTTTGCTGGGACGTTATCGAGAGACGAACAAAGCATTGGTTGGAAAACGTACAAACTTACTAACGGACGAGCAAAATAAATCATTGCTGGAGAAGCACTGGCTCCAATGAACATTGGACTTACTTTTTCTTTTAACTTCCTAGTAGCATTCTTCCGTTAGGTCAAATTTATTACCAGAGAAGAAGTTACGAAACCATGACCCAATGCATTTTTAATTTCACAGAACTGACAGTTTTTGCTTAATTTCGTCATGTTGGGTATCGATCTGGGCTTAAAAATGACAGATTTAAAATCCGTTTGAATTTTTTTCTACGATAACTACGTTCTGAGATCGCATTTCGAACTAGGAGCAGTAAAGACACCTGCTCCCAAGTGTGTGCTGCAATGCAAGTCACACCCACTTTGGCCTCCTTAGAAGTTGCGACCCGGGTGGACGAAGAATGCATGGGGACAGCGAGAGAGAACCAAGCCCAAGGTTAAACAAGCCCAGCTGGTTGTTATATACTTATCAGTCTACGCGCGGCATAAATTTTAGTGTTTGAAGCAATGCAAAACCTAACACGTGGGGGAAAACTGAAAACTGCTGCAAATGTTCCCACAAACAAATTACAAATAAGCTTATTTATAATAACTAAAAAGTGGTTCGCAACTTACATCGGCGCTTTGCTTTGAATGGATTAAGTTAAATAAAAAAAGTTTAAATAGCGGGTGCAAAATCATCAAAAAAAGGAAAATAAATCTCGGGAAACCACCAAATCCGTAAAATTAACATTTTGCCCGTAAAACTAGTCACGTTTCCGTAAACTTTATGAGAAAATCGTAAAACCTGGCAGGTATGAGTATGGCTTAAAAAATGGTCTTGGTTCTTTTCTAAGGTGAGTAGGGCTTAAAAACGAAGTCTTGGTTAAAAACTCATTGAACAAATGAAGTCTTATTTACAACCTAATGACCAAATGAAAATATTCGAAAAACCTGGCCCTATATTGACTTTAAGTATTTAAAAAAAAATGATGTCTTGGTTCTTCTTAGGCGAGTATGGCTTAAAAACAAAGTTTTTGGTTAAAAACTCAAATGAACAAACAAAGTCTTAGTTAAAAACCTAATGACCAATATGAAAAATACTTGAAAAACCTGGCCTTATATTGACTTTAAATATTTTAAAAAACTGAAGTCCTGGTTCTTCCAAGGTGAGTATGACTTAAAAACGAAGTCTTGGTTAAAAATCAATGAACAGACGAAGCCTTTGTTAAAAATCACCGAACAGACGAAGTCTTCGTTAACTTAATGATCAAATGAAAAAACATCCGAAAAACTTGGCCCTACATTGCCTTTAAGTATTTTTTCATATAAAATCACATAGGTGAGCATTCAAGCCTTGAGAAACAAAGAAATTCTGGTTAGAAATCATAATGAAACAGATAAAAAATTATAATATCTTAAAAACCTTGGGGCCGTTGTCTCTCAACCCTTCAAACACTTCCGGCCGTCCTCCTCGCTCTTCGTGCTGTGTCGCAAAGGACACTCCCACTGGGGTGGAACTTGCACGTGTTTCAGGCATACACGCCCATCTTCAGAGTTAGGAAAGATTGCAAATGGCTGTCACCTGCAATCCTTTGGAGTTTTCTTCACTCGGTCCCTCCTCCCCTCTTGCTTGTCGATTCGTTGGTGGCGTTACGTATTTTCGTTCGTATATCTTTGGTGGTGTCCTCTGGTGTCATTATTGGGAAATTACATTCTATTCTATTTTTTTCTCATCGGTAATACATTTTTTTCATTGCACATGTGATTCGTTGGGTTGATTAATGTTGCAATCAGTACTTTCAGTTTTTTCAATAATTACCGATTCTGTGATTCTAATCTCTCTCCGTTCTGTGGGATTTTAGGTGTTTGATGTTTTCAAATTCTGGTTCTGTATTATTATGGTATCGCACACAGGGACGAAGAAGTGCAGACATCATTAAACAAATGAAGAAGTGCAATCAATTCAGAAGAGCATCATTGTTGAATTGTGAAAAGTTATAAAGTTGCAAATGGTGTACGAAAAAGCAAAGATGACAGAACAAAATAGCTATAGATCCAAGTAAATACTAAGTGAACTAAGGCATTTTGACTTTTTATAGATGCTTAAACAAGTGCATTATCACTTTTATAGATGCTAGTTCAAATGCAAACAAGCACATCAGCACTTCTATAAACACTAGTCCAAGTGCAAAGAAGTACATCTACACTTCTGCAAGCACTAGTCCAAGTGCAAACAAGTACATCAACACTTCTACAAACACCAGTCCAAGTGCAAACAAGCACATCAATACTTCTATAAACACTAGTCCAAGAGAAAACAAGTACATCAGCACTTCTGTTAACACTAGTTCAAGTGCAAAGAAGTATATCTACACTTCCACAAACAGTAGCCCAAGTGCAAACAAGCACATCAACACTTCTACAAATACTAGTCCAAGTGCAAACAAGCACATCAACACATCTACTAACACTGGTCCAAGTGCAAACAAGCACATCAACAGTTCCATAACACTAGCCCAAGTGTATTATGATTATCACTTCCATAGATGATCACGGTGAATAAAGGTGAAGCTTTGACAATACTTAAAAACAATTTTCAGCACTGATGAAAAACAAGTTAAGAAAAGTCAAAAGCAAAAAGAACTGACAACAGCAGGGGACATCAAACAATATCCTACTGGCAAAGAAATATTGCATTTCAGATGTGTTTCAATATTTACTTTAGTACTGTGTGGTTTCTTTAAAATAGGTGGAATTGAGAATTTACTTTTTCAATTCGCCTATACAATAGGTTGTTTTAACGTGCTACATTACATTAAATTTTTTGTAAGTTTATTTTAGAACTATATTCTATTAATAATATAGCAAAAAATATCTCATCTCAAAATCCTGCAATTTTTTCACACACATTTTACGAACAGTACACTTTTGTCCCATGCTCAGTCTCTCACATAAGGTACTGAATATATTCTTTTTAGTCAACTTGTTTTTTTAAGGTGGCGTGTTATATGCATCAATGTATATACACAAAACCTAAATTTATAACTTTTTAAACACATAATTTGTGGATTATACACAGTGCGTCAAATAATTTTTAAGACTGGCGCTAGATTTCAGCCTACGGTGGCACCACCAGTGTAATTGCGAATGAGTTATAAACCATGACCATCTGCTTGCTTTCTGCCAAAAATACTACGCAGTTGTTAAAGTAACTCAAACGAAACAGGTGTTCATTAGAGAAGTAAAATTTTTTCCATGTTGAATTATTAAGATGGAGCAAAGGGCTGTTATTAAATTTAACGCAAAACTTGGTAAAAGTGCCTCGGAAACGTGCCAAATGATAAAACAAGTTTACGGTGAGTTTTGTTTAAGTAGATCAAATGTTTTCCTGTGGCACAAACGTTTTTTGGACGGAATAGATATGCTAGAAGATGATAAGCATACCGGAAGACCAAGTTCATCTAAGACACCTGAGATTATTGAAAAAGTGCGTGATTTCGTGGCAAACAATCGATGTGCGCCACTAAAAATGGTGGAAGAGTCTTTAAACATCTACAAAGAAACGATTCGAACCATCCTGCATGAAGATTTGGGCAAAACAAAAGTCTGTGCTAAATTTGTTCCACACACGTTAACCAATGAACAAAAATCAAGGAGAAGTGCACATTGCAGAGACATCATTTCAGCTGCTGAAAATGATCCAAACTTCTTAAAATCGATTGTTACAGGTGATGAAACATGGTGTTTTCAATATGATCCTAAAACAAAGCGACAAAGTGCGGAATGGAAGCCAAAAAACTCACCACAAGCCAAAAAAAACAAACAAGAAAAGTTCCATCGAAAATCAAAACAATGCTCATTACATTCTTCGATAGTAAGGGTATTATCCACAAAGAATTTGTTCCAAGTGGAGAAACAATTACTGGTGAGTTTTATTTAAATGTTTTGAGGCGTTTGATGGGCAGAATTCGTCCAGAATATCGGAATGAAAACAGGGTGTTTGTTGCACGATAATGCACCCAGTCACACCTCACTTCTTGTTCGTAGATTTTTGGCAAAAAATAACGTCTGTGTGTTGAATCATCCACCGTATTCGCCTGATTTAGAACTCTGCGACTTTTCTTTATTCCCAAAACTTAAAATGACGTTAAAAGGGTGTTATTTCGATGATATTTCGACCATACAAACAGCTTCGACGCATGCTTTGGAGGCAATTCCGCAAGGTGAACTGGAACAGGCATTCGAATCATTATTAAATTGCTGTAACAAGTGTATTGAAGCCGGAGGGACTTATTTTGAACAACAAACCAAAACAAATTATAATTTCTTTTTTCTATTTCATTTTACAGACCCAGTCTTAAAAATTCTTTGCCATACTGTGTATGAAGAAAAATACTGTAATAGAATATAAAGTCTGTCGATGGGTTGAATCCAAAGGGAGTGTGGAAAAATTCAAGATATTAAGAATTCGATTAACAGAGAAAACATTATGCGTGTAAGACACACACAGAATTTCACTTTTATCGAGTCCAGTTTTTGAGAGAAGGGTTATTTTCTTCATGCATTAGGAATCTCCAGGGTACAAGAGCCAGGGTGAGTCATAAGTTTGTAGCATTTTAGGGTACGACGTTCAGTCCTTGACCACATATGGCTATTTGGCAAAATACAGTCCATCAGCATCTATGGTGAAGTCAGAGAATAAGCTGTCGGATGCATGATTTTTCAGATAAAACCCACTAAAAAGGGATGAGATCTTTCAGTGACCGCGTCGGTCCCTTCATCAGGTCATACACAAAGAACAATGGAAATGAGAAATTGGGTGACTTAAATACAGAATGAAGATGTCATAATACAAGTACACTACACATGTCAAAGAATCAGATTTACATAAAGTGGATACATCAATTAAAGTTCTGAACAACTTGAAGTTATGGTTTTAAAAGAAATTTCCAAGGGAGTGGTATGTGTACAGGTGTGTGGTCATTGCAACATCTGGGTCCATACCTGTAAATCCATAAGCTTTCAGACACAAATGTTGCAATACAGCTTTGGACCCAAATTTTGCAATGATGACAAACCTGTTCACATACCTCTCCCTTGGAAATTTCTTTTAAAACCAGAACCATAACAAGTTGTTCAGAAATTCAATTGGTGTATTCACTTTCTATAAATCTGATTCTTTGACGTATGCATAGTGTACTTGTATTATGACACCTTCATTCTGTATTTAAGTCACCCAACTTTCATTACTATTTCTCAGTGTGTATGACCTGATGAAGGGACCGACGCAGTCACTGAAAGATCTCGCCCCTTTTTAATGTGTTTTTACCATCATTTTCAAATATTAAAAATGGTTTTCTATTGGTGCAGGATTCAGGCAAGGTTGTGCAATGTCACCATGGCTGTTTAATATATTTATGGATGCATGATGCCAAAATAGATAATACTGGTTTATGTCTTGGTGATATCCATGTCTGCTGATGACACTGTCCTGTTGGCAGGGAGCAAAGGGAGCTGCAGAGTATGTTGTCCCGGATGTACAAAGTTTGCATGAAATTCAAACTGAGTATAAATAAGGGAAAACCCAAAGTTACGGTTTTTGAGAGAGGAATGGGTAGCACTGAATGTAATGTAAGTATAAATGGCACAGTGATTGACCAGGTGAGTGAGTTTGTGTATTGAGAAAGCATGTTTGACAGAGAGAACAAATTGGATGGTGAAATCAGTAGGCGAGTGAATTCTTCTTTGAAAGTCATGGCTGCTCTGGGAGGTTTTCACAGGAATTATGTGTTCTCAAGAGAGTATCATATGACTGTGTATGAGGGTGTAATTGTTCTTACTCTGATGTATGGCAGTGAAACTTTGGTACTGCAGAAGAAACATAGGAGTCGTTTGTGTTCTGGAGAAATGTGCTACTTACGGGGGTTTGTGGCAAGACACGATCTGATTGTGTGAGGAATGAAGATGTATTGCAGTTGTGTGATGTAAAGCAAAATGTTGTTAGCAACGTGGAGACCAATATGCTTCGGTGGTTTGGACATGTTGAAAGAATGAGTGATGAAATGCTTACTAAGAAAATCTTTTCAGCCCAAGTGGCAGGAAGGAAAGGCAGAGGAAGGCCAAGGAAGACATGGGTGGATCAGATTCAGGAGTTTCTGCATGAGAAAAAGATTATGAGTATGAAGTATAGAAGATCTTGTGTACAGCGTGTGATGGATGTCATTGAAGCCCGAGTTGTATGTCAAGATCACTGTAAATGGAGAAGTTTGATATGGCAACAGTAAGTAAAAATTATCTGGTAGTTTGTATTTCTTGGTGGAGCTAACCTCAGAATCTCAGAGAACAGCTTAGTGATATGTATGTATGTATGTACGAGCAAATGAGTATTTGCATAAGGTATGTTTATGGTGATGAGATGCTTACTAAGAAAATCTTTTCAGCCCAAGTGGCAGGAAGGAAAGGCAGAGGAAGGCCAAGGAAGACATGGGTGGATCAGATTCAGGAGTGTCTGCATGAGAAAAAGATTATGAGTATGAAGTATAGAAGATCTTGTGCACCGCGTGTGATGGATGTCATTGAAGCCCGAGTTGTATGTCAAGATCACTGTAAATGGAGAAGTTTGATATGGCAACAGTAAGTAAAAATTATCTGGTAGTTTGTATTTCTTGGTGGAGCTAACCTCAGAATCTCAGAGAACAGCTTAGTGATATGTATGTATGTATGTACGAGCAAATGAGCATTTGCATAAGGTATGTTTATGGTGATGAGATGCTTACTAAGAAAATCTTTTCAGCCCAAGTGGCAGGAAGGAAAGGCAGAGGAAGGCCAAGGAAGACATGGGTGGATCAGATTCAGGAGTGTCTGCATGAGAAAAAGATTATGAGTATGAAGTATAAAAGATCTTGTGTACGGCGTGTAATGGATATCAGTGAAGCACGAGTTGTATGTCAAGACTGCTGTAAATGGAGAAGTTTGACACGACAACAGTAAGTAAAAATATCTTGAAGTTTGTATTTATTTTTGGAGCTAACCTCTGAAACTCAGAGAACAGCTTAGTGAGATGTATGTATGTATATACGAGCAAATGAGTATTTGCATAAGGTATGTTTATGGTGATGAGATGCTTACTAAGAAAATCTTTTCAGCCCAAGTGGCAGGAAGGAAAGGCAGAGGAAGGCCAAGGAAGACATGGGTGGATCAGATTCAGGAGTGTCTGCATGAGAAAAAGATTATGAGTATGAAGTATAAAAGATCTTGTGTACGGCGTGTAATGGATATCAGTGAAGCACGAGTTGTATGTCAAGACCGCTGTAAATGGAGAAGTTTGACACGACAACAGTAAGTAAAAATATCTTGAAGTTTGTATTTCTTTTTGGAGCTAACCTCTGAAACTCAGAGAACAGCTTAGTGATATGTATGTATGTATGTATGAAAGAATGAGTGATGAAATGCTTACTAAGAAAATCTTTTCAGCCCAAGTGGCAGGAAGGAGAGGCACAGGAAGGCCAAGGAAGACATGGGTGGATCAGATTCAGGCGTGTCTGCATGAGAAAAAGATTATGAGTATGAAGTATAAAAGATCTTGTGTACGGCGTGTAATGGATATCAGTGAAGCACGAGTTGTATGTCAAGATCGCTGTAAATGGGGAAGTTTGATACGACAACAATAAGTAAAAATATCTGGAAGTTTGTATTTCTTTTTGGAGCTAACCTCTGAATCTCTGAGAACAGCTCAGTGATATGTATGTATGTATGTATGTAAGAGTGGTTTTATCTGAAAAATCATGCATCAGGCTTATTCTGCGACTTCACTTACTTAGCACGAGAACTTTATGACTTTAAGAGTCTATGGTTCTATGGGAACGTTCAGCCAAAGATGCAATGCAGTTGTGCTATCGGGCGACTTGCTTGGATGCAAAAACTCACTGATTCCATCTTTCACAGCCTCTAAGGAATGGAACTGTCTGCCGGTCAAGAAGTGCACCATGGAACGAAACAGGTAAAAATCCGAAGGGGGGTAAGTTACGGGCTGTAGGTTGGGTGTGGCAGGATTTTGATGCCATCCAAATCCTAATCTTCTGGTGGGCAATCCGTGACCTATGACATGGAGCGTTGTCGAACTGCAGGAGGACCTTCTTTCAGTTCAACACTGTGGGGCGGCAGTGGCGTAGAACATTGTACACGTGTTGCACCTGGTTGGCATACAGGTTCCAATCGATGGCCCGACAATGTGGCACAAGTAGATAGGACCCTCCAAATTCCACCACCACACACAACATTGTCTTCACTTCAAAATGCACTCTTTGAATCACTACTTGAGCCTCATCCTCTGGCCGCAGCCAGTGGTTTCCAGAATGACGATAACGTAGAAAGACCCACTTCTCGTCATTCGTTACGATCCTCCACCAAAACCGGTCGTCACGTGGATTTTGCAGCGATTCTCGATGCAGAGTGACATGCTTATCAGTTTTGCAGTTTTTTTATTGCCAGTTGGACTCACCTTCAGCATGGGGTTCTGATGTTTTAATTCTTTTAAAGTTCATAAGTCATATTTTAAACGACGAATCTGAAATAGTGATAATCACTTGCTGCTTTTTATCTACTTGTTTGAAGACTTGGTCACATTTACGCTGCCTTTTAAATATCCATATGAAGACTTCTTCCATATCCGTTTGACAACTTCAACTACTGAAAATCTGCAATATCTTGAGGACCACGTGAAGGAATGTGAGCAACATGTTGAAATTTTGGTCTATATTTATAATATTGACGTTTCCTGTGCTCAATTTAGTGATAACGCGAGAAACAGTGAATTATATGACAGCGCATTTGTTATTGTAACCACATAAAGAATTCGACAAATAGAAGTATTTCCTGAAAGACCACGTATACAGATTAATATCAAGCGCGCGTGCACACACACACACACACACACACACACACACAAATAAGAACTACAATAATAGTCACAGAATTAGTAAGTGAGATGATGCTACTTGTGATCTTTTATCAAGCTATCTATATTCGGCTGGATGACCGATGGGTTGATGTATAGAGTAGCTTCCACATCTAATCGATTTGTTTTGTTGCCTTAATTTCAACTACATTCAAAAATCCAAACTCGCAGTTTTAAGTCGGCGGAAACAGATCATGTTAAATAGCTGTATCTGATAGCTCTGGATATTCATCTTCAGCATGCACCCAAAAATTGAGGTATTTCTCGCATTCTTCATTAATTTTTCTTCTGAAATTTCCTGAAGTTCCTGTGGACCACTTGATAGCAGAGTTTGCCGAAAAAATAATTTGAAGGAGTAGTTTTACTCCTTTGGAAAAATTTAGGGAGTAATTTTTTAAAGTGAGGAGTATTTAAAAAAAATTAACGAGTGAAATAAAAAAAAAAGTTGCGAAAACACCAGGAAATTATGAAAAAAACCCTGGGTTTTTTTCATATTAAAAAATATTTCACTACTATTGAATGCATTTGGATGTTTTGCTTCTTTTTTTAGTTAAAAAAAAATATATATATAATCATACATGAGACCGGCCGATGACAAAAAAAGCTGAACTTTTTAACTGGGTGGAAAATTGGGACACGCGAACGCGCGGTGAGCAGATTCAAATACAGCATATATACAATATTTAAGAGTACGCTAGCCATATGGAATTATTTTCTGTAAATTATGTAAGTAAATATTAAAGTGAAGCACATTATTATATTCACAATAGAAAAGTAGGGATTTAAGAACAAAATAAAATGAAATATTTTAAAAAATCAGATTTAAAACTTACATGTGAATCTTTACTAGCTAAATCCTGAGGTGAAAAGTATTTGTCTAGGAAAGTTTGTGAATTTAGTCAAGCAATTAGAAACTTGCAAGAATTAGAAACATATATCCACAGCTTAGTTTTTAGTCATTGAAGAAGTCAATAAAGTAATTCTCAATGTAACCTTATAAAATGGCTTGCAAAATTTTTTGCTTGCATTGTGAATATGGTGACATGAATCTCCATCAACGTCAAGCAAGTGGGGAGATTTTCTCTGCCGAATTCTTGTTTTTCACCCTGTTTTTGAGCCTCCCATGACACATTCTTTCCACTTAGCTTTCAAACAAGCAAAACAAATTCCTTCTTAGAAAGAAAGAATAAAATAAAATAAAAAGCAAAAAAAAAAAAAAAACGGAAAGCTGCGTCACGAACTTTTTAGAGGCTTCGGCCCGACATAAAAACGGCCCGAAGCCGTGCCCCCCCCCCTAGCTTTCAAACATGCAAAACACATTCTTCCTTAGAAAAAAAAAGAAAGGAAAGAAACAGAGTTGCGTCACGAACTTTGTTCAGCGGCTTCGGGCCGACGTTATCCTAGCTGGGTGCCGTGCTTTCTTTCCACTAAGTTTTCAAACAAGCAGAACACATTCCTCCTCCTTAGAAAAAAACAAAAAGGTTCGTCACGAACATGGTTCAGAGGCATCGGGCAGACGCGATTCCGGGCAACAGCGAAAGCACGTCCGAACCAACGTAATTCCGGATCACGGCAAAAGAAGCCCGCCAGGCCTCATAATTCCGGCGTGGCGCCATTCTTCCTTTCCACTTAGCTTTCAAACAAGCAAAACAAATTCTTTCTCTTTGGGGGGAGGGGGAGGGTAGAACGAATTTAAGAAAAGAAAGCTGCGTCACGAACTTTATTCAGATGCTTCAGGTCTACGTAATCCCGGGCCACGGCGAAAGAAGCACGACGGGCATTTTTTTTTGTTCACACTTTAAAACAAGCAAAACAAATTCCACCACCTGAGAAAGAAAAAAAAAAAGACAAAGGGCTGTGTTACGAACTTTGTTCAGAGGCTTTACGTCGATTATTTACAAAATCAGTAAAACTTTCTTAATAACAGCGAAAATCTGAATATGCATAATTTTTTTGTTAGTCACCCGTAATCCCGGAGGAAATCCGTAATAATTACGGAGATTCCGTATTTTTTGGCATACTCCGTAGGAAGAGGATTCACGAGTGCTTCGATTCTTGAACGATCTCAGAAAAGCGGGAACGCATTCGGGTACATTTGAAAATTACAAGAGAGAGTTTCTGGCGATGACGTCACGGATAGAATGAAGCAGATAGTTTGGCCCTGATAGAATGCAGAGTGGCGATTTCCCGCAAGACACGGAAAGGGCTGCGGTAGTTTCCCTAACGCACGAAGTAGGCGGAGCTTCCACCCTTTGCGCTGCGATGCTCAAGTGACTGACAACCCATCCATTGTTGACAGCATTAAACGAATTGAGCTCCTGACTCCACCCTCCAACATTTCTTCTTGCCCCCGCGTCTGCTCCAAAAACAACGCTTTAAGCTAGAAAGCGCTTAGTTCTTTTACTCCACAAAAAAGCGGAATCGCGGAATTCCGCTTTTTTTCTATAGAACGACGCCCCCCCCCCAAATCCTGAAAAATTTCTCTTCATTTTTGCAATGACCTCGAGAATGACCAAAATGATGCCGAAAAAGCGGAATTCGCGGAAGAATCTCATGTATGTATAATACATAAATAACGTAAACACTACAAGTGCATGGAAAGTAATCCCTGGAAATTCTTTGTACCATTTTGGTAAAGAACAAGAATGAATTTCCAACTTTAATGTCGATGTAACACAACGCATTCTTCATTTTCTAATGAAGTGTCCATGTTTGATGGCTGCTTTCGTATTTCCACCGCTAGTTTTTTGCAGATTTCATTGTTTTCTTCCTCTGTGTTTTGTTTCTTTTCTACACCATTGGACCGAGTCTAGCCAAAAAAAGAAAAAAAAATAGACGTTAAAGTACGCTGTTTCGACACATCCTTCGATACTACAGTGTCTGATAAAGCTGTTTCAATCTCTACAAATCACGACTACGTGCCACTGTCGTGACGAAGTACAAATCACGACCACGAGGCGCTCCGGAAGTTGCAATTGCAAAAGCGTATTTCACTCATCTGCTCGAGCAGGAGCAGTGGCAGCAGTGACAGGAATTTTGAGATGCGATTGCGCTCCCGAGGAGCTGATGACGTCAAGGTAAGGAACAATATCTCCCTGACGTCACGCCCCGACTGGCTGGCTGGTCACGCCGCCATAGCTCCGGTGGTGCCAAGCAAACCACGGCCAGGTATGGATCGTCTACAACGTGAGATCTGGCCTGAGGTAACAAAGGATATCGCTGATCACATGTTTGAAATACAAAATTCGAATAAAAAGCTGAAAATAAAAAAATTTTCAGCTTAAAATTCTCGATTCGTATTTTTACGCGTTGGCAAAATTTCAATGCGTAAACACACTTTTCGAAATATATCGTTGTTCAATTTTCGCCAATTTGCGATGAACATACTTTTTACGTGGCTACGATATTTTAATTTGATTGACATTAAATGTCTGTAATTAATTACTGTTTCACACGTTATGCAAGTTCAGCAATCGGGAGATTGCTAAATGATGTTAACATAGTATTGGCAATTGAAATCAAGAAAAATAATAAGTATCTGTACTTAACAATATTCGTAGTGGCTGTCGGGGCTTCATACGTACGTCTTCAAAGAATGTGAATTTTTTTCAATTGTGAAGTTTAGATTCAAATTCATGATATTGTCAAATCTGTACCAGATAAAATTAAACAAGATGAATTTTTACAATGCAAAAATATTTCCAACATCGACAAAATAAGAAACTGAATTAAAACCTTGTTGAATTTACAATGCAAAAAATTGTTTAACATCGACGAAACAAGAAACTGAATTAAAACCTTGTTGAATTTACAATGCAAAAAATTGTTTAACATCGACGAAACAAGAAACTGAATTAAAACCTTGTTGAATTTACAATGCAAAAAATTGTTTAACATCGACAAAATAAGAAACTGAATTAAAACCTTGTTGAATTTACAATGCAAAAAATTGTTTAACATCGACGAAATAAGAAACTGAATTAAAACCTTGTTGAATTTACAATGCAAAAAATTGTTTAACATCGACGAAATAAGAAACTGAATTAAAACCTTGTTGAATTTACAATGCAAAAAATTGTTTAACATCGACGAAATAAGAAACTGAATTAAAACCTTGTTGAATTTACAATGCAAAAAATTGTTTAACATCGACGAAACAAGAAACTGAATTAAAACCTTGTTGAATTTTTTAAAAAACGAACTATAATCCCGAAGAGGAAATAATCTTGACTGCGAAGCACCTTGATACACAACGAAATATGAAGATGAATTATAATTTTGCTGAAATTTCAAAAACGAATAGTCTTGAAAAAGAAAATAATCCAAAAAATACAAATCTCCCGACTGCGAAGCACCTTGATACACAACGAAATATGAAGACGAATTATAATTTTGCTGAAATTTTTAAAACGAGCAGTCTTGAAAAAGAAATAATCATCCTGATTGCAAAGCATCCAAAAAATACAAATCTCCCGACTGCGAAGCACCTTGATACACAACGAAATATGAAGACGAATTATAATTTTGCTGAAATTTTTAAAACGAGCAGTCTTGAAAAAGAAATAATCATCCTGATTGCAAAGCATCCAAAAAATACAAATCTCCCGACTGCGAAGCACCAAACTAGTTTCTGCTAACACTCGTAGCCATCATCAGTGGTAGGTGCACGGACATTGGAATTACCGCACTCACTCGCTCAGGTATGCTGCTTAACCCTAATGTATGTTCAGCCCTGTCATGTAGATATTTGCTCATCATGGTTTGGGTTCTACTGCGCACATCAATGGTGTCGCCATCTGTAGTTAAACAAATATAAACAAGTAGCATTTATGTAGAAATATTCACCTGTATTTTTAAGTAATATTTGATGTCACTTGTTTTTTGTTAATGTTTTTCTTCTTGAAATGTTTTCTCTCCTGTTCAATAAGGTACCTCCATGCAAACTGAAGCTCTACTGGACTATTAACGTTACAGTTGTATCTTTTGGTTTTCTCAATGACTACAGCCTCGGAGGTTAGAATCTGGGCATGTGATCTATGCGATGTTAGAATTTTCATGTTAGTCCAATCAGGAGTTACATGATTTTTGATACAATGTTGTATTAATGAAGTTTTTTCATCTTTTCTTGTCCAATTCGTAACATGTTCATTTAATCTAGTCAAAAATCTTCTACGCGTACTTCCGATATATACTTTGTCTTTTTGGTTATCATCCTTAACTGTTGGAATGACATAAACGCCAGATTTACTTAGAATTGATCTATTATTAGTAGTAGTAAGTATGCTTCCATTGTCAATAACTGTTTCTGCAATGTTAATATTGTTGTTGTAACATTCTTTTTTAAAATAGTACTAATAGGAGGTAAGTATGGAAATTTTCCATAATATTGCTGTATTTCTTTTTCAATATTATTTTCGGAACGATGTATATTGACCGTAATGTTGTTATACAAAGATTTGACTAATCCTTTATTATATCACACTTTTCGATGCGTCCTAGATACGTAAGTACGCATTTTGGCGAACTTTGCATGATAGGCCTCCATGGACCTCCACAGTGGGACCACACTTTGAGAAACACTGGTTTAGATCAATGAGATGACTTAAGTATTTGTATAAAGAGACTGTTTCTAAGAAATAGTTTTCTAGTATTATGTTTTGGTGTACAAAATCATTGAACATGATTTTAGTTTTCTTGTATTTAGACCAACTTTTTTGCTTTCATTATACAGATCTTCTATCAATACGATACATACATGTCATGAAAGTTATCAAAATTAATAACTTCACGTTTCAACGTGCATTTCAATCAATTACAAGTAATACAGGTAACAACTAACCTCCAATTTGAACATATACGTCACGTTATGAGCTCGGCAGACACATGCTCACACCCTGAGAGAGGCCTAACATATGTAGCTATTAAAATGAAATATTTACAAGCTAAAACACTATTAATGATATTAACTTACAATACTTAATTAAATTATATTTACATACCTTAGATGTTTAAACTTCTAAAATATCCTAGATTAAAATGTACAAAACATCAAACCTAATTATCTCAATGGGCTGGGAGACACTGTCTGCCCAAATATTCTGTCATCGATTTGCGAGCGCTTTCGTCAGCACTGTACTGACATCTTCTAGCAATCATTCACATGAGGGTTCTCTCACATGTCCCCGACATTTGAAGTTGCACGCCAGAAAGAGGAAGGGGTGTGGCTCATTTGTTACGTATCCAAAATGCACGCATCTCAGTGCTGCCATCTATTGAAGAGCCGATGAATGTAGACATTGTAAGTATGTACTTTACTTTTATTATTTTATTTAATACATATTGAAATATATACGCCACCCCGGTGGCGCAGTGGTCTAAGGCGCTAGCCTCTGATCATTCGTCCGTAAGGGGTCCGGGTTCGAATCCCGGTCAGGCATGGACGTTGTGTTTGTCTTACAGCACTGGATCTCTCCCTTCCCTGGAACCAGTGACCCTAAATTAGGGACGGGTGCGGGTGACTGCTTATAGCCCATTGAGTTGCTCACGGTGGTCGTTAAACCTCCAATCAAAAAAAAAAAAAAAAAAAAAGAAATATATACCAAGTAAACCTATTAATGTTCATAATTTTTTTTTTTTTTTTTGGTCTTTTCTTATATGATTTTTTACTTTTTATGGATGACTTCCAAGCAGTATCTAATGTAGTTGGATACTGCTATGGATCTAATGTGGTTGGATACTGTGAACTACAAATTTTATCCTTTTTTTTTTTTTTATTCGGTTATGACACTGAGATCCTCAATTTATTTTCCTTAGGGTGAGCAGTTAACAGCTTAATATTTTCAAAATCAGGATGTTGGATACGATTAATACAATATTGGATAAGTGCAGTTCTCTCTTCTTTTTTTATTCCAGATTTTTTATGAGTTGGTGTAATCTTTTCGGTGTTCGAATTATCCAGCTGGCCATTGGCTAGTAAAAATTCCATCAGACCACTGGAAAATTTATGTTACTGGCCCTGGTGGTCAGTAACTTATTTTATTTTTGCAGCTTGTGTTTGGAATTTGTAAGTTTATAAATAATTGAACCAGATTTCAAAATATCCAGGTTTCGCTACGGTAGTTTTTTTTAAATAATGCAAGTTTCGACTACGGATTTCTTGCAATTCAGATATTTAATATAAAAAAAAAACGAATATCGGATTTACAAACCATATTAAAGTTTCATTAAAATTTTGGACTGTAGGAAATCAAGGTCTCCGATCAAAATATTCGGATTAAGACAGCGCCATTTTTTTTTTTTTTTTTTTTTTTTTTTTTTGCACAAGTAGTGACTATAGAGTCTGGATCTTTTATGTTTTCCAAATGGAGGGTGAAGAACCAATTATGCTCTGGCTTTGCCCATCTGTCTTTCTGTTCCACATAGGGAAAACCTCCTGCCTTTCAAACCGAAGCAAGGTATTCCATTAAAGTGGCTCTTGGTATGTTGCAAAGTACTTTATAATTAGTGCATTGTACTGTATTAAATGCACTGATAGTGCACAGTGCTTTGTATCAGTGTCCTTATAATCAGTGTACCGTCCCTAGATACTAGCATCATGTGCATATAAAATGTATTAATATTTGTGCCATTTCTAGACCAGTAAAAATGGGTAAACTATACCAAATTTTGGTATTCACTGGTCCTGCAGACTAATGAAGGTTTGTTTTTTTTTTGTTTTTTTTAATTTCTACCACTGCGTACAGTGGCGTATCTTGGTTTCGAGACCTGGGCTACTACCCCCCCCCCTCCCTCCGCGCCCAGTACTGTTTTTTAAAAATTGCGAAGTTTACTTTTTAATTGTTAAGTAATAGAACTAACATTTCTTTTCTAAATTTTACGTACATGTTATTGCTAACTTGATACCAAATAATTATGAGGATTAGGATTTGAACACTTAATTGTACAGGAACTCCATTCTTCTTTCCTTTTGTGTGAACTTGAGTGTTACGTCTTCACAAAAATGTTTCTTCCGAGTACTTTTTCTTATTTGAAAATAATATTTTTCTCTATTAAAAAACCAACCAAGTTGCTTGAATGTCTTTGTGTGGCTCTAAGATATATCTTGATTCCTTTTAATATGGAAAAACTTCTTTCGGCAGTTGCAGTTGCTGATGAACAGTTTAATGTTGATTTGCTAATTTGTATACCTCAATAAACGCGATGTCTAATGATTCAACTTTATGTAACAAAATGTCTCTTACTGATTTGTTTTGTATTCATCAAGGGAAAAAAACACCTTCAGTTCATTTTTTAATCGAACTGTATCAAAATTTGATGTTCAGGGAAGCTTTCACAAAATTTATCAAAACAGTTTAAAATCCAACAAAGCCACGAATTTAAGATATAATATCCCCGATTTTAATTCATTGACACTTCACACAAACTGAAACAACTCTCGCAAAACACGCGCTGGAAGCATGAAGGGACTGAGGTAGTCCGAAGTCTTCGTTTTTTCGGAGCGAACCCTTGGCCAAAGCAGTGGCCATTCACGAGCTCCATAGCTCATCCATGTTGTTATGGAAACACTAGCAGGAGATAGTATTGACGCTCTTCGCATCAGAACAGCAAAGTCTCTCGAAGACCTACTTGTGTTACGTTGATGCAGTTGATCATCGCTCGCCATACTGATTATCATAATCAAAAGAAGCGAATCCGCTTGTGTTTTCTTCGTACCGAAAGCATCGATATATCTTAATACCATTGATAATTGACTTTTATTTGTGTATATTTAATTGACTTTTGTTTGTGCACTCTCTGGGCTTCGCAGCTAGCTTTGCTAGCCTCGAATATACGCCACTGACTGTGTACATGTTTTGTGTTTTATTCATTAGTACTATTTGAATGAGTACATGTGCACATTGTTCTAAATTTGCGATATACAGCTCCAGTGAAATCATACCATATTTTATAAATACACTGTAAATGTGTAAGGTTTTTTTTTTTTTCTTTTCATGTGCATGGAGCAGTGGGCATTTCAGTGGACCAGTAATTTTGCAATTCGAGTGTTCCACCGGACCTGTAGAAGATTTATTTCTAACTCTAACATTGTTTTTAATTAATCAATTTTTTGTGCTACATTTTATCCAAGTTCTAATGCTGTTTATTTTACGAGGTTTTTGGGTGTTTAGATTGATATGGGAACACAATAAGTACAAAGGTTGGCTTACAAAAAACTTTACTTCCAATATGGGACTCTTTTTTAATATTAAATTAATATCTAAAATTGGTAACTGTTTATTATGTTCAAACTCCAACGTTAACTGAATCTCTGGGCGAGATAAGCTGTATATTTTGTTTTAAATATTTATAGTTCTTCAAGTTTAGTGACACAGTATATATTTCAATACGTATAAAATAAAATAAAAGATGTGAAGTACATACTTACGATGTCTACACTTCTCGACTCTTCAATAGATGGCAGCACTGAGGAGATGTGCGCATTTTAGACACTTAACAAATGAGCCACACTCCTTTTCCTCTTTCCGGCATGCAACTTCAAATGTCTAGGACATGTGAGGGAACCCTCGTGTGAATGATGATTGCCTGAGGATGGCAGTAGAGTACTGATGAAAGCGCTCGCAAATCGACGATGGAGTATTTGGGAAGACGGTGTCTCCCAGCCAGTTGAGATAATTATGTTTCATGTTTCGTACGTCTTAACCTTAGGATATTTTAGAAGTTTAAATGTTTAAGTTATGTAAATATAATTTAATTAAGTATTGTAAATTAATAGTATTAATAGTGTTTTAGCTTGTAAATATTTCATTTTAACTAACAAATAGCTATGTATGTTACACCTCTCTCTGCGTGGGAGCATGTG
Organism: Macrothele yani; assembly: GCA_039090855.1. Taxonomy (NCBI): domain Eukaryota; kingdom Metazoa; phylum Arthropoda; class Arachnida; order Araneae; family Macrothelidae; genus Macrothele; species Macrothele yani. Next base: position 1,927,527 of record CM077034.1, read on the forward strand.
TCTGCCGAGCTCATAATATGCCATATACACTATATTGACAAAAGTCACTGGACACCCTTTCAAAAGCAAATGAACAGATTCGCTGCATTGTTAAGGTGTGCGGTACAGCTGCAAATGGTATAAAAGCAAGCCTGCAACTGACAGCAATCATATCACACTGTGAGGTTGAATGAAAATGTCGCGGCAGGAGAGAACTGACTTTGAGAAAGGAAAGATTGTTGGGTGTTATATTAGTGGGTTGTCCATAAGAGAAACTGAGAGGCGTTTAAATATACCCAAGTCAACTGTTTTGGATGTACTGAATAAGTGGAAGACACATGGTGTGCCTGAAGCAGCAAAATGTACCGGCAGACCAAAGAAAATCAATGATAGAGAACGTCGAAGCCTCAGGAGAATCGTTACAGCTAATCCACGGAGAACTGAACAAGACCTCAGTGTACAGGTGAGTAAAAATTCTGGAACTTCTGTATGTACACGTACCATTCGCAGAGAACTTCATTCCATGGGTTACCGTGGTCGTGCGGCTGCTCATAAGCCTTTCATCTCCACTCGGAATGCTACTCGTCGTTTAGCATGGTGTAAACAACATTTATCGTGGACCGTAGATCAATGGAAACGGGTCCTATGGACTGATGAATCCAGATACACGATCCATTAGTCTGATGGCCATGTGTGGGTATGGCGGCAGCTGGGGGAATGCTATTTACCATAATGTACTGTTCCTACAGTCAAGTTTGGAGCTGGAAGTGCACTCGTGTGGGGGTGTTTTGCGTAGTATGGTCCTGGCCCATTGGCTATCGTGTATGAACCTGTTAACCAGCATGTCTAACTCGATATTATGGACAATTATGCCCTACCGACTCTGCGGCAATACTATGGAACCGAGCCTCTTTGGTACCAGCAAGATAATGCACCGAGCCATAAAGCAAGGACTATTAACGCGCGGTTTGACAATAATTCCGTATCGTGTGTAGACTGGCCAGCACAGAGCCCTGATCTTAATCCCATAGAGCACTTATGGGATGAATTAGAGCACCGCATAAGAAGTTCAGAACCAAAGCGTTCTACTAAGCAACAGTTAGCGGCAGCATTATGTACTGAATGGAAGCACATACCTTTCGCTGTGTTCCAAAACCTTGTCGAAAGCATGTCTCGAAGGGTCAATGCATGCATTAAGGCCAAAGGTGGACCGACACTGGACTAATGTATGTCAATAAATGCTATGTTGTGTTTCTCTTCTTGGTGTCTGGTGACTTTTGTCAATCTAGTGTATGTTCAAATTGGAGATAAGTTGTTACCTCTATTACTTGTAATTCTATCGTTACATTAAGGTCTCCTGGAGTGTTTGCAAAACAGATGATACCATCGGCATATCTTAGGTGTATAACAATTAATAACAAAGCTTAAAACACCTAAGATATTATTATATTTGCACTTTTAAGGTATTAACCTCTTGCAAAATGCGCATAGTTTACGTGCAATTCATAAATGAAAAAACCATTAGAAAGTACCACGTACTCACCATAAAGATCATGGTAACCTCCAATGACAACACACTTCCAACACGTCATTCATCGTGATGTAACTGGGCTTCCAAGGTTTACAGACTTCTTGCTTACGCTTCTTACTTCCGAGTGTGAAACATCGTTTTTCTTTCCTTAGCCTTATGAGATATTACTCTAAAGCTTGTCAATTCTATAAAAATCACACATACAACTCATTCATACAATTCAAGTAAAAAGTATGTACATAACCTTACATTCATAGGTGATTAAACCTTGGTCAACTGTAATTATCAAACTCCTCCTTCTGTTTCACAACCTCTGCTACTCCCACTGCAAGTGTCACACCCATTCAGCCCCTCACATCCAATCCTCTAGTATTTTCAACAGGCCTCTGTCATCTTCAGGAGGCAGGTGTGTCTCACCTGCCCACCACAGCTCAAGTGAGCAGAGCCATCGAGGCATGGGCCCCAGTCGCTATCTCTGAATCGTTGTGTCTCTGGCGCCATCTATTGTCCCTGCTGCTCTGTTTTCCCTCTTTCTTTTTACGCTGCTGTTCAATTTTTATTAGGGCTTTCCATTGTTCGTTTAGGTTACTTGGCTCATTAATGTTGCATAATCTTGATCTGTTTTTTTCAATTAACACTGATTCTGCAATTCTTAACTGCTTTTCGTTTTTACAGCTCTTAATAATTTTAATATCTTCAAACCCTTGGACATTGTTGATTTTCCATACAGTATTGGGTCAATGCTGTCTTAGCTTCTTTTTTATTCCAATTATTAATATGCTGGTTCAATCTATACTTTAATTTATTCTTGGTGCCGCCTATATATGGCACAGGTGGTTGCTGGTTTATTGGGATTTCATAAATTCCTGCTCTATCTAATTGGCTAATTTTTTCATTTTTAATCACTAAATTTTTTACAGTAAGTACCTGATTTCCTACCTGTATGTCATACTTGCCACAAAGTTTATTAATTTTTGCTGAAACATTTTCTATATAATGTTAAAAAAAATAAATAAAAAAATACTATGTTTCACACCCGGAAGTAAGAAGCGTAAGCAAGAAGTCTGTAAACCTTGGAAGGCCAGAAACATTACGATGGTTGACGTGTTGGAAGTGTGTTGTCATTGGAGGTTACCATGATCTTTATGGTGAGTATGTGGTACTTTCTAATGGTTTTTTCACCTAAGATATGCCGATTGTTCAATTACTGTAGAGAAAAATGCATTACTGCACAACAAAACATATGTGGTACATACCATTGTTCGATGCAGAAAAGGCAGTAGCTATGTGTACATGGCAACGTGATCTCTGGCTTCCTTTCCATGCAGATACAGCACTCATCCATGTCGGAAGCTGACCCTTCAACTCCGATTCTACACAAAATACATCAAACATTCACATTTAAATACACGATCATTGTTATTAAATCCACTCTTACAGAAAAGAACAGAACGACTCGGGAGAGTCCTGATAGGCTGTGTATATGAAAGTGCAATTGTTCCTACTCTGACGTATGGCAGTGAAACCTGGGTATTTCAAAAGACACAAAAGAGTTTGTGTGTCCAGCTGCAAATGTCAAAAAAGACATCTGAAAAGTACCGGTGGTTCGCTCCCCCCAAAAAGGACATATGAAAAGTGCAGGTGGTTTGCTCTTTTCAAAAAGGACATCTGAAAAGTACCGGTGATTCACTTCCCCCAAAAATGAAGTTTGAAAAGTACCGGTGCCCCCCCCCCCCAAGACATCTGAAAAGTAACGGTGATTTGCTCCCAAAAAGACATCTGAAAAGTACCGGTGGTTCGCTCCCCAAAAAGGACACATGAAAAGTGCAGGTGGTTTGCTCTTTTCAAAAAGGACATCTGAAAAGTACCAGTGATTCACTCCCCCAAAAATGACGTCTGAAAAGTACCGCTGGTTTGCCCCCCCCCCAAAGACATCTGAAAAGTACTGGTGTTTTGCTCCCCCTCCCCACAAAACGGACATCTGAAAAGTGCAGGTGGTTTGCTCTTTTCAAAAAGGACATCTGAAAAGTACCGGTGATTCACTCCCCCCAAAAATGACATCTGAAAAGTACCGGTGGTTTGCCCCCCCCCCCAAGACATCTGAAAAGTAACGATGGTTTGCTCCCAAAAAAAGACATTTGAAAAGTACCGTTGTTTTGCTCCCCTTCCCCACAAAATGGGCATCTGAAAAGTACTGGTGGTTCGCTCCCCCAAAAAGGACATATGAAAAGTGCAGGTGGTTTGCTCTTTTCAAAGAGGACATCTGAAAAGTACCAGTGATTCATTCCTCCCAAAAATGACGTTTGAAAAGTACCGCTGGTTTGCCCCCCCCCCCCCCCCCCCCCAAAAGACATCTGAAAAGTACTGGTGTTTTGCTCCACTTCCCCACAAAACGGACATCTGAAAAGTACCGGTGGTTCACTCCCCCGAAAAAGGACATCTGAAAAGTACCGGTGGTTTACTTCCCCCAAAAAAAGAACTTCTGAAAAATACCAGTGGTTTCCTAAAAAAAAAAAGTGGGGACATCTGAAAAGTACTGGTGGTTTGAGGACAGGGGTGGTGGAACCCCACTGGGAGTTTGGGAGCGTAGATTTCGTGTTTTTGAATTAAAAGTGTCTGTTTTGTGTTGAAATCTGTTTTTTACATGTTAAAGAAAGAAAGAAGTACATATATTTTTTTTTCAAAATGACACGCTCTTCACTTCTTATAGCCATTCCATTCCTCCCACAGTTTTAATTTCTTTTTTTTTTTTTTTAATATTTTTTAAAATTTATTTTCTACATTTTCAATTAATTGTACATAAATATATTCTACCATTGGTATACAAAATACGTATGAATTGAATACATTTTATTAAAAAGTTCAAGCCATTTAACTTTTCTAATGCACAACATATTTTTCCAAATAAAATATAAGCACATTATTTGTAATTGTATGCACCTGCCCTCCTGCTCTCCTGATAGCCACGCCCCTGGGAAGACCCCATACAGCTTTAACCACTCAGAGAAAATTGCTGGACACTGGATGGGAAAGGTTTCTCTCCCACCCCTCATATACCACAGGCCTCGCACCAAACGAAAATCTTTTTCAGTTGCTTCAGAACAACTTCGCTGGAAAAACCGCCAAGTTGAAGATGTTGAAACTGCATTACACGAGTTTTTGACTCCAAAACAGCGTTCTATAAGGGTCACCCAAATCAAAGTGAGACTCTTGTAATAGCATCGTTACAAACTTTGAAGATGACAATCCGTTTTTTGGTGTAAATACGACAAGGATGTCAAGTCAGATAATATCCGAAAACTTGAAAATTTCGTCGTCCTAGAGTGGGAATCGAACCCGCCTCTCCCAGATAGCGCCCAGGTATGCTAACCACTACACCACCCAGAATGACCAAGTCTCAAGTTTACAACTAATTTGAATATAACCATCACAGGATTCGCTGGTCAAGTCTGGAGGTTAACAATCCTATCCCGTGATTGCAAGGAGGAGCAAATAAAACATGAATGGAATATGGAATTGCACCATACATATATTACACCATTCAAATTAATCGGAAACTTGAGACTTGGTCATTCTGGGTGGTGTAATGGTTAGCATACCCGGGCGCTATCTGGAAGATGCGGGTTTCATTCCCTCTCCGGGATGACGGAATTTTCAAGCTTTCGGATATTATCTGACTTGCCATCCTTATCATATTTACACCAAAAAACGGACTGTCATCTTCAAAGTTTGTATTGTATGGTGTAATCCTGTATTACATTCATGATTTATCTGCTCCTCCAGGTAATCACAGGATAGGATTCTTAACCTCCAGATTCGCTAGACATGAATGCCGGTTGCTTTGACCAGTGAATCCTGTGATGGTTATATTTAAATTAGTTAGAAACTTGAGACTTGGTCGTTCTGGGTGGTGTAGTGGTTAGCATACCTGGGCGCTATCTGGGAGAGGCGGGTTCGATTTCCGCTCCAGGACGACTGAATTTTCAAGTTTTCAGATATTAAGATATTATCTGACTTGCCATCCTTGTCATATTTACACCAAAAAACGGATTGTCATCTTCAAAGTTTGTATTGTATGGTGTAATCCCGTATTCCATTCATGAAGAGCAACGTTGTTTAATTACACGAAGCCACGCATTTGTGCTGGTAATGGTATGCCATGTCAAAAAGCACGCTGTTGTCAGCAGCACATGTCAGTGTGCTGTCGGCACATGTGGAGGCAAGTTGACAACGCAGGGTAGTGACATGGATTCATCCAAACAGACCCAGCAGGCAGTTATGCAATTTTTGATGGCAGAAGGTTTTAGTGGAGCCAAAAATTTATCGTCGTATGAAGGATGTGCATGGTAATGAGTGTCAGTCACAGTGTTCCACTGGTGTAGTGAATTTCGTAGAGGACATACGAGCACTGAGGACGTGCGGAGACCTGGGCAAGCACACGTGGCCATCACCATGGAATCGATTGCTGCGGGGGACAACCTTGTGAAGGAGAACCCCAAATTATCACCAGAGGCAACATTGTCCATGAGTAAGGGAACTGTTAACACCATTCTCCATCAACGATTGGGATACAGCAAGGTTTGCGTACAATGGGTACTCAAGCATCTCCAGGAGAAGCAGAAGACTCGGCAAATGGGTGCTTGCCTGCAGCATCTGTATCGTTACCATGCAGATGGGGGATGGTTTCTTTCCAAGGTTGTGGCCACAGATGAAACTTGGTGCCACCACTTCAATCTGGCCACAAAACGGATGAGTATGAAACGGCGGCATCCCAACTCTCCACACCCCAAAGAAGCTTTAGTCCTCCTTAAGAGCTGGAAAAGCGATGCTCACGATTTTCTTCGATGAGAATGGCCCATTGATGGATTGGCTGGATGCAGGCAGTACAGTCAAGGCAACTACATACTGTAATACGTTATGCAACCTCATAACGGCCATCAAGTGTAAGCGTATTGGTATGTTGTCAAATGGGGTTATTCTGCTTCACGACAACACACACCCAAACGTGGCAACACTGTGCTTAGATTTGCTGCAGAGCTTCCGCTTGGGAGGTCCTCGACCATCGCCCCTATAACCCCGATCTGTCGCCCTGAGACTACCACATCTTTGGGCCACTGAAAAAAAGCTCTCAAGGGCTGCTGGTTCACTAATGCTGAGGTCTGGGACACCGCTGAAGACTGGTTCCACAGCCAACCACGGAGTCAGGAGTTAGCGTGCCGATCTCGAAAACTATACGAGACATGAGAAAATAGTCAATTGCAAAGTTGTAGAGCAGCATCGATTTAGTACGAAAAGACACCTTGTGCACATGAATGCTAAGAATACAATGCGTACAACGCTCGTTTGTTTGTTCGCGATGTCGAACAGTTACATCACGAAACGCGTCTGAAAGGAGGTAATATCGCCTTCCGCGAAGCACTATCCCGACTCGACTGCGGAATGTTTGGTTCCAACATGACGTCGCCCCTCCGCACCAGCTAGGAAATGTAAGAAGTTACCTAGTCGAGACATTCGAGCAACAAATCATCGGCTACGGTGGTTGCGTAGAGTGGCCTGCACACTCACCGGACCTCACCCCGTTGGACTTCGTCTTGTGGAGCTACCTCAAAGAGCAGGTGGTATCAGACCCCTCCAACAACTTTGCAGGACCTTCGACGCCGTATAACTGATGCTTGTTCCAGCGTGTGACCTGACATGCTGCAAAATGTGCAGCGTGAGATTCAATCTAGAGTCCAAATGTTTATTGTGGCTGACGGAGAGCACATTGAGCGCCAACGGTAAATGTGCCTAGTGACAACTAATTGCTCCTATCTGACGCGTTTTGTGACATAACAGTGTTCGACATCATGGACAAACAAACGAATGTAGTATGCATTCACGTGTGCAAGGTGTCTTTTCGTACTAAATCGATGCTGCTCTACAACTTTGTAATTGACTATTTTCCCGTATCTCGTATAGTTTTTGAGATCGGCACGCTAACTTCTGACTTTGCCGCTAGGAGGCGCTGTAAGCTGTCTCATTGAATAGCGCATAGCCACTTTACTATACCTAGACACCGTTTTTATGGTTATAGCTGTCGGCGTTCGAAAGTTACGGGGCTAAGAAAGGAATTTAGTGGGCACCCTGTATATTGAAGATGCATACAATAATATTATTAATAACATCTATGAAAATCCAAGTGCAAAGATTCGGCTATTCGAGAATACAGCACCCATAAAAATCGGAAAGGGAGTGAGACAAGGCGACACTATATCTCCCAAACTCTTTAATGCCACTTTGGAAAATGTCTTTCAATCACTGAACTGGGAAAACAAAGGGATAAAGATTAATGGAGATTATTTTACCCACCTTCGTTTTGCTGATGACGCAGTCATTTTTGCAACTACCCCATCAGAGCTGCAGAGTATGATCCAGGAACTTGCTGACAAGAGTAAAGAAGTGGGATTAAAAATGAACTTTCAGAAGACAAAAGTGACGTACAATGCTTTTACAAGAAATGAAGATTTGTCAATTGATGGGGAAAAGCTGGACAAAACCGATACCTACATTTATCTTGGACAGCAGATATTAAATAAGGGTCACATTGATGAAGAAATTAATCGGCGTATAAAACTTGCCTGGAGAGCTTTTCGAAGATACAGCATAATTTTCAAGAGCAATATGCCATTATGTCTTAAAAGAAAAATGTTAGATCAATGCATCCTTCCAGTGCTTACGTATGGTGCAGAGACGTAGACCTTAACTAAAAGAGACATACAAAGACTGCAGACAACTCAAAGCAGCATGGAGAAGTGCATGCTTGTTGTAACCAAGATAGATAAGAAGAGGAACTCATGGTTCAGAAAAATGACAAGAGAGGAAAACATCATGATCAGAGTAAAATCCCAGAAATGGCAATGGGCTGGACATACTGCCAGAAGGACAGACACAGCCGAAATTTTAGATTGGATTCCAAGCGACAGGAAAAGACCCAGAAGAAGACCACATGGGAGATGGGTGGATGAAATTTGAAAGTATGAGGGAATAACAAGGAGACTGGCACAAGACAGACACCATTGTGGAAGAAACTTGGGGAGACCTTCGTCCAGCAGTAGATTGATAATGGCTGACAATGATGATGAAGATACTGTGTGTGTGTGTATATATATATATCTTTGAACGATTCACTGGTAGGACATAACACACATATTTAAAACTTACGTTGTTGGTAATGATAGTTTATAAAATACATGCACAGTTATGGCTGCTTTTTTTGACTCCACACCTCCTATTCCATATTGTCCGACTTTGTGCCAACCACCTCCCTCCTCTCATTACACACGAGCATACTTTGAAGATGGCCTGTGCCTCTTGAAAGGAAATAAGTAATATGATACCCATCTTCTCACTCTTTTGCCTATGTTACCCCACCATAAAGACATAAAAAGATCAAATGCATTGTGTACAACTGAGAAAATTGTGTTACAGTATGTCCACAGTACAGATTCCAATAAATCAATTGTATAGGCTTAATAAAATTAGAGTTAATAAACCAAAATCAATTTTTTTTTTCATTATGTAAAAAGTTACAGAGTGTATTAATTTGTTTCACCATTCAGTGCAGTGTTAAACACCCCCCCCCCCCCCCTCGGTTCATTCCTGCACATGAAGAATCATTCTAATTATACAGTTACACAGCAGAATCTACATTTAATATTATAATTAGAATGTACTGTAGAATCACTTTTGTTATTCACGTATACAGCTATTTAGCGCATAAAATCTCTCTATATATATATATACATTGAGTAGCCACTTTATTATGACCACCCCCTCAGTACTTCGTTGGGCCACCTTTTGCCTTTAATACTGCGTCGATTCTTCGTGGCATGGACTCCACGAGATGTTGATAGGTGGTTTGCGGAATCTGAGACCATGCTTGATGAATAGCACTTTCCAGGAGTGTGAGATTGCAGGGTTGTGGATCCAGCTGTCTGATGGCTCGTTCAACTTCATCTCATAAATTCTCAATGGGGTTGAGATCTGGAGATTGTGGAGGCCGCCTAAGCAAGTAAACTCACAGGCATGTTCCTGAAACCAATCCTGTACAATACAAGCACTATGGCAGGACGCATTATCTTGTTGAAAGTAGCCATCGCCATTGGGATAAACCATCCACATGACAGGATGCACTTGGTCCGCAACGATGTTTAGATATGATATGCCAGTCAGACACGAATTAATGGGCACAAAGCATGCCAGGAAAACATTCCCCAAACCATAACGTTGCCTCCACCAGCTTGAAGGGTTGTAGCAATGCATTTGGGGTCCATGCTTTCGTGCTGTTTCCGCCAAATTCTCACTCAGCCATCGGCATGGCGCAACTGAAAATGTGATTCATCGGACCACATAATTTGTTTCCAATTATCGACTGTCCAATCCTTGTGCTCCTGTGTGAACTGGAGACGTTTTCTCTAGTTAACTGCAGACAGCAAAGCTATTCGAACAGGCCTTCAGCTGCCATATCCCATCCGATGCAGTGTACGGCGAACAGTGCATGCAGAGATTATTTGAGGGGGTCCTTGATTAAGATGGTCTGTAATTTGCTGCACTGTTGCCCTTCTGTTGTCTGTTACCAGTCTGGACACTCTCCGAGCAGTCACTAGTCGATGACGACCACACGTTGCACGTAGAGACCCAGTTTTCTGGCTGACAGTCCAGTCTTTAAACACTTTAACAACAGCTGCTCTGGAACATTTCGCGAATGCGGCGGTTTCGGTGATACTCGCTCAATGGCTCCGAGCTCCTACAATCATCCCACGTCGAAAGTCCGTCAAATCGCATTTTTTACCCATCTTGTCACCCAACAATCACTTCTACTACTGTCGCAAGCAGTAAGCTTTCCCTTTTTATGCCAGCCTTGCCCTCTGGTGGCAACAGCGTGCAGCCATAGCTCATTTGCTTAAAACTGTCAGGTGGTCATAATAAAGTGGCCACTCAGTGCATAATATTTTACAGTCTTCACTTTTTTTTTAATGTTTTTTTTAGAAATTAGCTGACATGACTAAGAACATTACGCTACTGTATCACCTCACCATAGATTCCATGAAATAATTCATGAAAGTATAATAAATTTAGGGATAACAAATGAAAGGCAAACTGTAGTGCATTTGAGTGCAGCGTGTTCATCAATTTCATCACAGTGTGCTAAACGACACACCGGTGATCACTTCTGCTCTTGCAGTATGCTATATAAACTCCGTTCATTGTGAAATGCAAACGTACAGACCACAAGCATCAACCGCCACCTCTTGGCAAACAAGGAAAATGCTTCCGAGAAATGACCCATCGGTGTGTCGTACAGCACTGTACCGAAACAGCCCACGTCCCACCGGTGGGTCGCAACCAGGGTGGGAAATTAGCATGAAATTTTCAGAGTGGGCTTCTATTATCTACTCATCCTGTGTATAAAAAAATTCAGCCAGTTTTATTAAGAATTCGTGAAGATAGCTTTCCGATTTTTTTTTTTAATCTAGTTCCATAGTTGAACAAGGTGGGGAATGTGCTAACGCCGGAGCCGGTTCCTTGCTGGGTGGGCTAACTGGGGGAGCCCGGCAAGGAACGGCTCCTAGAATTTCAGCTATGGGAGTCATTTTGCTCCTAGGATATTTTTCTAAATGGGCAGCGTGAGATTCAATCTAGAGTCCGAATGTTTATTGTGGCTGACGGAGAGCACATTGAGCGCCAACGGTAAATGTGCCTAGTGACAACTAATTGCTCCTATCTGACGCGTTTTGTGACATAACAGTGTTCGACATCACGGACAAACAAACGAATGTAGTACGCATTCTATTCTTAGCATTCACGTGTGCAAAGTGTCTTTTCGTACTAAATCGACGCTACTCTACAACTTTGTGATTGACTATTTTCCCGTATCTCGTATAGTTTTTGAGATCGGCACGCAAACTTCTGACTTTGCCGCTAGGACGCGCTGTAAGCTGTCTCATTGAATAGCGCATAGCCACTTTACTATACCTAGATACCGTTTTTATGGTTATAGCTGTTGGCGTTCGAAAGTTACGGGGCTGAGTAAGGACTTTAGTGGGCACCCGAACATGTTAAAACGAAAAGAAACACCCCTAGTTTACGAATGTAACCACCAGATGGCGCAATGTAACCCGTGTATCTGCACCTGGGTGAAAGACTGTCATTGTGAAAAAACGAAGACCGCACAACAGAAAGCTTCACTAATTTCATGTAGGAGGTGATGGAGGACAACGATTTTGCTTTACGCCTGGTGTTTAGTGACGAAGAAACGTTCTATTTAACTGGGAAGGTAAACCGTCGCAATATTCGCACACGGGGCACAGAAAACCCTCGTGCAGTAATTCAAACTGAACCCGACTCACTTAAACTCAATGTGTTCTGTGCGGTTTCTTGTGCTAAGGTTTACAGCCCTTCCTTTTTCCAGGAACAAACAGTAACAGGACACTTGTATTTAGATATGTTGGAGATATGGCTATTTCCGCAATTAAACGAAGATCCGCACGACTCTATCTTCCAGTTCGACGGAGAGCTACCACATTAGCATCTAGATGTTCGCCGACTTTAACAAATGGGTTCCTAACCGCTGGATTGGTCGCTGTGGACATGGCAACAAGGTGCTCTAGAGGTGGTCCGCCAGGTCTCCGGAACTCATCCCTTGCGACTTCTTCTTATGAGGGTATGTTAAGGATAATGTGTACGTGCCATCATTGCCCAGATGAACTCAAAGTTTGCATTCATAGTGCTTTGCAGTCGTTGACAACAGACATGCTTGATCACGCATGGCATATACGTGATCGCCTCGACGTAGTTCATGTGACCAACGGAAGTCACATAGAACTTTTATAAGGTAGAAAACATAATTTGGGCAGTTTTTGCTTCATCCTATGTACATTTAATCGCTATATATATTTAGAACACATAAAAATACACTTTTTTTTTAAAAAAATCTGATGAATCATTTTGAATTACCCTGTATTCAGACCTGCCAGCTTTCAAGAATTGAAATCTGAAAAAAATTTCAGAGAACATTTAATCGATACATGTCGATTTACTGATGCATCTAACGTATTCAATAAATGTATCCAACATATCGATTAAAAGCTTATTTATTACGTAAATGACTTGCAGATTTTAATGGATTTCATATGCTATAAGAAAGATGTCTCACTCTATTTCACGCTTACAGAGATTAAAATGCAATCGTCGCACAATTATTTCATCAGTACGTATCATTAGGCTATTCACACACAGGGGGAAAAAATCATTTGCAACTGCAAAATTATCATAATATTGCAGTAAGTTTTTTCTTTAACTTAACACTGAGGTTCTGACCTTAAATTTTTAAGCCAACATGTTAGAATACCTTTAAAACACGCGATTTTAAGACTGTGCGACTGATATCTTCTCTCTTTTTCTTTTTAGAAATCATCCCTAATCCTGATCCTACAGCATTTGTATGGAGTCTTTCTCACTAATCTGAGAGCAGAGGTTTGGGGATGCAAAAGTAGGTGAAAATGTGATCAGAAAATCAAAATACAAATTGTTTGCAGCTGCAGTGGTCTTTGGAGACATTTATTCTACTCTCAAAATTGCATTTACTGAAAAAAAAAATGAAAATCTGTGAAACATACTAATGTATAAAACACAGAATAACACTAAAACAAGTAGGATTTCTGTAAATTTTACGGATAAACCATAAAAGTTGGCAGGTATGTGTATTTCTAGAAAGAAAAAGTGATTGAGGAAGAGAGAAAGACAGGAAAGAAAGCCACATGAAGGAGAGCAAAAAGGAATGTGAAACATATGAAAGAACAAAACAGATGGTGGGAAGGAGAGAAAGCCACATGAAAGAAAGAGGGAGGGAAAGATACACAGAAATATAAAATTTGGAGGAGAACAGAGGGTGAGACAAGGTAAAAACAAAGAATAAAACAGATAGAACAGCTTGACGAGTTTAACTTTATATACAGATCAGAGGTGTTTGCAAGGGAAGGCACGAAACCCAGAAATCATCAGCGTCTCCCAACGGTGCCAATGCATAAACTCGAGACATATATGAACATGTGAGGGTAACTACTATTCCCCCACCCCCCACAACAAAAGTATTTCCGTTACTACTAGTACCTCTAATTATTATACTTATCAGCAAAGCTGTTACCGATACTTCGAAAGATAAAATGGTTTCACTTTGAGAATTACTTACTACTTACCTATACCTTTTGCTCACAACAGTAAATTATTTTGGAGTTGAGCTTGCAGTATTAATTTGTTGCTAAAAAAATAAATTCCTTCAGTGAAATTTAAGTAACTTTGATTTCGACAACTACATGATATTGTCTCTAACATATACCACACTAAGAACGTTAATAAACATTTTGCATTTGTATAAAATAAACCAATTACACACATTACATACCTTTTAAAAAAGTTTTGCCTTTCTTTCCAATCGCAATGTGAAATTTAAGTAACATAAATTTTAGTCGTTAAGTTTCAGTCAGGTGGTATTGACCTAAAGTTCTTTTTTTTTTTTTCTTTATTGGAGGTTTAACGACCACCGTGAGCAACTCAATGGGCTATAAGCAGTCGCCCGTCCCTAATTTAGGGTCACTGGTTCCAGGGAAGGGAGAGAGCCAGTGCCGTAAGACAAACACAACATCCATGCCTCACCGGGATTCGAACCCGGACCCCGTTCGGACGAATGATCAGAGGCCATCGCTTAGACCACTGCGCCACCGGGGTGGCACCTAAAGTTCTATTTACTAATAAAATAACAGTATATTTAGCATATTGGATGTTGATCTAAGTTTCATTTATTAATAAAAAAAAAACATCAGTCTAGTGTGGTGTTAATCTAAAGTTATATTTATATTTCTTAAAAAAGTGTGCAATCTTCATTTGTTTTCTAGCGGAGACGCTATCGGGCCGACGCTTACATTTCCAACATCCTTCATTTGCAGTGTCTTGTTTGTGTACCGAAGAGGAGAAGAACCTTTACTATTACAAGTAGCCGTTATATTTGCTTCAACAGGTTTTGGAGGCAGAACTGTAGCACATACTCCATTTATATATGCAGAAACATGACCCAGCTGTATCAATTTTCCGACACCATATCCCAGCCTTCTCCTTTTGGGTGTCTTTTTTTTCTAGCCAATCCCACCGGAATTTATTTTTGACTGAAGCCTCCAATGTCTTGAGATCGTCAGTTTTGGTTAAAAATTTCATCGTTGATGACGAACTTAACTTAAACCGTGTAAACTTTCAAATTCCTAAAAACATTCATACATCACACACACACACAAAAACCATCACTTTTGCCTAAACTAAAAACCACAAACGTTTCATCAGGGAAACAAAGACACCTCCTCTCCGTCACTGACTTACTAATACAATGAGGCAGGCTGCTCCCGCACGTAGGTGCAGACACGTGAGTGACGTACTTTATTTGCTTTAACTAGCTCCCTCCCCCACCATCTCCAACTTCTTTTTTTTTTTTTTTTTTTTTTATTGGAGGTTTAACGCCCACCGTGAGCAACTCAATGGGCTATAAGCAGTCGCCCGTCCCTAATTTAGGGTCACTGGTTCCAGGGAAGGGAGAGAGCCAGTGCCGTAAGACAAACACAACATCCATTCATTGATTGATTGGAGGTTTAACGACCACCGTGAGCAACTCAATGGGCTATAAGCAGTCGCCCGTCCCTAATTTAGGGTCACTGGTTCCAGGGAAGGAGAGAGCCAGTGCCGTAAGACAAACACAACATCCATTCATTGATTGATTGGAGGTTTAACGACCACCGTGAGCAACTCAATGGGCTATAAGCAGTCGCCCGTCCCTAATTTAGGGTCACTGGTTCCAGGGAAGGGAGAGAGCCAGTGCCGTAAGACAAACACAACATCCATTCATTGATTGATTGGAGGTTTAACGACCACCGTGAGCAACTCAATGGGCTATAAGCAGTCGCCCGTCCCTAATTTAGGGTCACTGGTTCCAGGGAAGGGAGAGAGCCAGTGCCGTAAGACAAACACAACATCCATTCATTGATTGATTGGAGGTTTAACGACCACCGTGAGCAACTCAATGGGGCTATAAGCAGTCGCCCGTCCCTAATTTAGGGTCACTGGTTCCAGGGAAGGGAGAGAGCCAGTGCCGTAAGACAAACACAACATCCATTCATTGATTGATTGGAGGTTTAACGACCACCGTGAGCAACTCAATGGGCTATAAGCAGTCGCCCGTCCCTAATTTAGGGTCACTGGTTCCAGGGAAGGGAAAGAGCCAGTGCCGTAAGACAAACACAACATCCATGCCTGACCGGGATTCGAACCCGGACCCCTTACGGACGAATGAGCAGAGGCCAGCGCCTTAGACCACTGCGCCACCGGGGCGGCTATCTCCAACTTCCAATCCCACATCACTCATCAGAGCGAAAACCTGTTTTTTTTTTTTGCATCGAGGAGCAGAAGCGCCGACGAAATGACTGAGAATTTGCGTGCATGCCCTTCCCACAGAACAACGGGCAACCACAGCACGAACTGCCGGCTTCGTGTGTCAAGCTCGAGTCAACTGCATCGGCGAGGAAGACAATATTATTATCACATTAATTTATTGGTGAAAAGCAATTTTTTTTTGTAAATACTTTTGCCATGAATCGTTTTAATTTTTTTTTGTAAATACTTTTGCCATGAATCGTTTTAATTTTTTTTTGTAAATACTTTTGCCATGAATCGTTTTAAATTTTTTTTTTGTAAATACTTTTGCCATGAATCGTTTTAAATTTTTTTTTTGTAAATAATTTTGCCATGAATCGTTTTAATTTTTTATTTGTAAATACTTTTGCCATGAATCGTTTTAATTTTTTTTTTTGTAAATACTTTTGCCATGAATCGTTTTAATTTTTTTTTTGTAAATACTTTTGCCATGAATCGTTTTAATTTTTTTTTGTAAATACTTTTGCCATGAATCGTTTTAATTTTTTTTTGTAAATACTTTTGCCATGAATCGTTTTAATTTTTTTTTTGTAAATACTTTTGCCATGAATTGTTTTAATTTTTTTTTGTAAATACTTTTGCCATGAATCGTTTTAATTTTTTTTTTTTGTAAATACTTTTGCCATGAATCGTTTTAAATTTTTTTGTAAATACTTTTGCCATTAATCGTTTTGATTTTTTTTTGTAAATACTTTTGCCATGAATCGTTTTAATTTTTTTTTTTTGTTGTTCGCTTTGTCGCTTATTAGAACTCAAAATTTAACAGTCTTAAAAATGTCTTCAAAGCTAAACAACCGGAATTCCGGGCATGAAAGATTGCCCAAACCCAGAAATCCGGATTAGACCCGGAACACAAACAGCCCTGACAGATGGAACAGGACAGAAGGAAAGCCAAATTGAAGGGAGAGAATGAGGGGGAGAACAAACAGCAAAGAAAAGACAATGGAGAGAGAGAGAACAAAATTAGAAGAGGCAGAGCAAAACAGGGAAGGAAAAAAGAGGGAAAAGACACAGAATTATGAAAAAGGGTGCAACTTACTGATCTAAAATCATGGAAGTAGACAGGATGGTTTTTGGCACTTCGCTTGGGGAGGCTTCTGTGCTAGACGAAGGCTGCTCTTTAGGAACATTGCAATATGGCTTAACCAGGTAGTTGATCATTTTGTAGGCCATCAAAAACTGCTTTAAACTGAGCAGTCGGTAGTCTTCAATCTTCTTGGATGAGGAAATCACCTTTAATGACACAAGGATTACATTACGAAGCAATCCTTCACATCGCATATAAAACAATTAACAGGTCAAGTCACATAAACACTCATAGTCATAAAAATATCTGACTGAAATGAGATTTTAGTACTGAGATGGTGCGTACCAAGGATAGAAGTGATTACAATATCACAGCAGCAGGAAAATTTCCAGCAGACCTACGGTACACATTCCGGTCTGCATTAGTGCCAAATCGGACTGCCTTGTGCTTGCTTGGATACATATGGTAATGCGATCTGGCACGGAGTCAAAAGAAATGCCGTATGTTATCCTGGGACCGATTAGCCCACACTTCTCGCAACTGACATTCTAAATCGTGAACACTTGGACAAGGAGAAAGCTGGCATCCCATCTGGTCCCACTTGTGCTCGATCGGGGGAGAGATCAGGCGATCCGGCAGGCCACAGAAGCGTCGAAGCATGATGTAGACAGTCCTGGGAAACCCGAGCTCTGTGCGGACGGGCACCATCTTCGTGGAAAATGGCTCCAGGCCGCCCCGCTAGGAAAGGCAGCACACGGGGCTGTAGGATCTTCTGTACATAGCACTGAGCTGCCAACGTCCCTCAAATCACTGTGAGGCAAATCCGGCTGTCGTACACGATGGCTCCCCAGCAGTTTGGGACATGTGCCGCTGTACAGTGAGGCTGGGATTGTACGGCTCACCCGCGGTCCTCCACACTCTGACAAGGTGGTTGTCTGTTCCCTTACAGAAGCGGGATTCGTCTCTGAACACTATATGTTGCCAGTCTGTAGCATTCCGCGTTGCTGACACCACTGCAATCGACGCTGGTGATGGTCAGGTGTTAATGGCAGAAAACGTAAGGGCCGTCGAGAGTGCAGATTCACCTCTGCCAGGCGTCTGGAAACGATTATGGCAGACACAAGAGTGCCTTGTACAGCCGCCACATGTCTCTGGATATTGGACAAAGTTGCCGTTGCATCTGTGCGTGCCACTGTCACGATCTCGTGGTCCTCTCTGCCGATGGTGTGTCTGGGCCACTGTCACGATCTCGTGGTCCTCTCTGCCGATGGTGTGTCTGGGCCACTGTCAGGATCTCGTGGTCCTCTCTGTCGATGGTGTGTCTGGGCCACTGTCATGATCTCATGGTCCTCTCTGCCGATGGTGTGTCTGGGCCACTGTCAGGATCTCGTGGTCATCTCTGCCGATGGTGTGCCTGGGTCACTGTCATGATCTCGTGGTCATCTCTGCCGATGGTGTGCCTGGGTCACTGTTATGATCTCGTGGTCCTCTCTGCCGATGGTGTGTCTGGGCCACTGTCAGGATCTCGTGGTCATCTCTGCCGATGGTGTGCCTGGGTCACTGTCATGATCTCGTGGTCATCTCTGCCGATGGTGTGCCTGGGTCACTGTCATGATCTCGTGGTCCTCTCTGCCGATAGTGTGCCTGGGTCACTGTCATGATCTCGTGGTCCTCTCTGCCGATGGTGTGTCTGGATCATCCTGAGCCAGTCCACCATGTCTGTGTGCCTTTCCGTGTCCATTGC
The DNA here is from genome assembly GCA_039090855.1 of Macrothele yani. Lineage (NCBI taxonomy): Eukaryota > Metazoa > Arthropoda > Arachnida > Araneae > Macrothelidae > Macrothele > Macrothele yani. The sequence continues at coordinate 1,946,319 of CM077034.1, forward strand.
TCCCATCACAATTGCACCGTACTGCTCGACCAGCCCACATGGTGGCTGATTCGGCACGCCAGCCACCCTACCTCTCTCATCCCGATACGGCTTCGTTCAAACTCTGCCAATTGCCCGTATGCACATCTACTGCAGCTCCTCGGCATGTCTATCACTCGGGGATCTCACCTGACTCTTACCGTGCACTTCAGCACGAATGTGGAGTCCCCTGTGCGGCACCTTATAAGCCCCGAGGATTGCGATTGCGATTCAGCACTGGTCTTGGACACGCGGTATTGCACGAAACTTTAATCATTCGCATGTCTGCCACCCCACCCCCACCCCCTCTCCCGTAGCTATTCACCTAGTTTTGCGTTAATTGCAAGTTTTTTTTCTTGGGGCACAGATTTTTATGACAATGAGTGCAATTGATCATTGCATAGGTTTAGAAATATATAACTGGACCACTTTAAGGAACAGTAAATGTAAGAGTATCGCTTGAAATTTAAAAAACTGCAAAGAATTAAAAATGCAAAAAATACAAGGTGTCCAATAAAAAACTGTGCACTGAAAGTAACACTTGTCGAACTTGTTCCTACAGGAGGTGTCGGACCCGAGGCCCCGCTGACTTCTAGACATGTTTGCACAAACTTCTACACGTTAGTGAAGACCTTTTTCAGGGTATACGGTGTGATTTGTTGGATGTGGGTCATTATTGCAGCCTGCGTACACCTTCCCTGGACAGGGGGAAGTCTCACCTTCTTCAGGAACCACCTGCAGTACCAAACATGGCACTCGTGGTCTGTTTCTTTCAGCTGATGTACGGCAGGCACTTTGTACGGGTGGAAACTCAACTTCCTTTTCAGAATATCGTAGGCTATTCACTTTGGCACATTAGCTTGTTGTCCAGGGAAGCATGTAACACACAAAGCATTAGAAGAATTCTTGAAATCATCATATCACGTGTAAGTTACATTCAAAATTATAAGCGGGACATTTCGGTAGCGACTTCTACCTTCATCAGCCATGGAACGAGACACATGGTAAAAGCATCAGTTGTTGCCAGATTTCAAAATTGCTTTACAAATAATAGGGATGTTAAAAGGTGCGGCAGTATTGCAGGTGTTAGGGGTAAGGTAGATTTCAATGCTTTCGTGGTACCCAAGGGCATGCAGATTGTTGAACAGGTTGATCTGCTTAACATTTTGCCAATCGGGAATCGTAGACGGTTAAAATTGAGAGGGAGGTGGAACGGCTGTCTTTCTTAACATCAGCGATATGTTCCACCAATCGCTGGTTGATGCTTCGGTAAGTACTACCAATACAGTGGGTAATGCCTGTGGAAGTGGTGACAGGGATAGAGTAGACACCTTGTAACTCTAGGGGTTTATTGGGATCTCTGTCTTTAAAGATGAGGTTTAGAAGCTGTGAAGATGTTAAGGGTTTCCTATCGTAACATCAGCGATATGTTCCACCAATTGCCGGCTGATGCTTCGGTAAGTACTACCAATATAGTGGGTAATGCCTGTGGAAGTGGTGACAGGGATAGAGTAGACACCTTGTAACTCTAGGGGTTTATTGGGATCTCTGTCTTTAAAGATGAGGTTTAGAAGCTGTGAAGATGTTAAGGGTTTCCTATCGTAACATCAGCGATATATTCCACCAATTGCCGGCTGATGCTTCGGTAAGTACTACCAATATAGTGGGTAATGCCTGTGGAAGTGGTGACAGGTATAGAGTAGACACCTTGTAACTCTAGGGGTTTATTGGGATCTCTGTCTTTAAAGATGAGGTTTAGAAGCTGTGAAGATGTTAAGGGTTTCCTATCGTAACATCAGCGATATGTTCCACCAATCGCTGGTTGATGCTTCGGTAAGTACTACCAATACAGTGGGTAATGCCTGTGGAAGTGGTGACAGGGATAGAGTAGACACCTTGTAACTCTAGGGGTTTATTGGGATCTGTCTTTAAAGATGAGGTTTAGAAGCTGTGAAGATGTTAAGGGTTTCCTATCGTAACATCAGCGATATGTTCCACCAATTGCCAGCTGATGCTTCGGTAAGTACTACCACAATATAGTGGGTAATGCCTGTGGAAGTGGTGACAGGGATAGAGTAGACACCTTGTAACTCTAGGGGTTTATTGGGATCTCTGTCTTTAAAGATGAGGTTGAGAAAATGTGAAGATGTTAAGGGTTTCCTTTCCTAACATCAGCGATATATTCCACCAATTGCCGGCTGATGCTTCGGTAAGTACTACCAATATAGTGGGTAATGCCTGTGGAAGTGGTGACAGGGATAGAGTAGACACCTTGTAACTCTAGGGGTTTATTGGGATCTCTGTCTTTAAAGATGAGGTTTAGAAGCTGTGAAGATGTTAAGGGTTTCCTATCGTAACATCAGCGATATGTTCCACCAATTGCAGGCTGATGCTTCGGTAAGTACTACCAATATAGTGGGTAATGCCTGTGGAAGTGGTGACAGGGATAGAGTAGACACCTTGTAACTCTAGGGGTTTATTGGGATCTCTGTCTTTAAAGATGAGGTTTAGAAGCTGTGAAGATGTTAAGGGTTTCCTATCGTAACATCAGCGATATGTTCCACCAATTGCCGGCTGATGCTTCGGTAAGTACTACCAATATAGTGGGTAATGCCTGTGGAAGTGGTGACAGGGATAGAGTAGACACCTTGTAACTCTAGGGGTTTATTGGGATCTCTGTCTTTAAAAATGAGGTTGAGAAGATGTGAAGAAGATGTTAAGGGTTTCCTTTCTTAACATCAGCGATATGTTCCACCAATTGCCGGCTGATGCTTCGGTAAGTACTACCAATATAGTGGGTAATGCCTGTGGAAGTGGTGACAGGGATAGAGTACACACCTTGTAACTCTAGGAGTTTATTGGGATCTCTGTCTTTAAAGATTAGGTTGAGAAGATGTGAAGATGTTAAGGGTTTCCTTTCCTAACATCAGCGATATGTTCCACCAATCGCCGGTTGATGCTTCGGTAAGTACTACCAATATAGTGGGTAATGCCTGTGGAAGTGGTGACAGGGATAGAGTAGACACCTTGTAACTCTAGGGGTTTATTGGGATCTCTGTCTTTAAAGATGAGGTTGAGAAGATGTGAAGAAGATGTTAAGGGTTTCCTTTCTTAACATCAGCGATATGTTCCACCAATCGGCGGTTGATGCTACCAATATAGTGGGTAATGCCTGTGGAAGTGGTGACAGGGATAGAGTAGACACCTTGTAACTCTAGGGGTTTATTGGGATCTCTGTCTTTAAAGATGAGGTTGAGAAGATGTGAAGAAGATGTTAAGGGTTTCCTTTCTTAACATCAGCAATATGTTCCACCAATCGCTAGTTGATGCTTCGGTAAGTAGAACCAATATAGTGGGTAATGCCTGTGGAAGTGGTGACAGGGATAGAGTAGACACCTTGTAACTCTAGGGATTTATTGGGATCTCTGTCTTTAAAGATGAGGTTGAGAAGATCTGAAGAAGATGTTAAGGGTTTCCTTTCCTAACATCAGCGATATGTTCCACCAATCGCCGGTTGATGCTTTGGTAAGTACTACCAATATAGTGGGTAATGCCTGTGGAAGTGGTGACAGGGATAGAGTAGACACCTTGTAACTCTAGGGGTTTATTGGGATCTCTGTCTTTAAAGATGAGGTTGAGAAGATGTGAAGAAGATGTTAAGGGTTTCCTTTCTTAACATCAGCGATATGTTCCACCAATCGCCGTTTGATGCTTCAGTAAGTACTACCAATATAGTGGGTAATGCCTGTGGAAGTGGTGACAGGGATAGAGTAGACACCTTGTAACTCTAGGGGTTTATTGGGATCTCTGTCTTTAAAGATGAGGTTGAGAAGATGTGAAGAAGATGTTAAGGGTTTCCCTTCTTAACATCAGCGATATGTTCCACCAATCGCCGGTTGATGCTACCAATATAGTGGGTAATGCCTGTGGAAGTGGTGACAGGGATAGAGTAAACCCCTTGTAACTCTAGGGGTTTATTGGGATCTCTGTCTTTAAGGATAAGATTAACAAGATGTGGAGGTGGTGTAAAAGCAATCCTGTAGCCGAAAGACTTGAAAATAGAGCAAACTTTATGAGTGAAGGCCAGGCTAAATGGCAAAGTGCCAACAAACTGATGGGTGGTGGAAGGTTCAGGCAGTAAACTAGATCTATTATGTGATTCAAAACTCTTAACTAGTCTATGTACTAAGAGGGGTGGAAAGCCATGCAATTTGCCAATGTTGATGATGTTCTGATATTCTTTTTGAAGAGCAGAATGGCTGTTGCGAAATAAGGTTGGCCCGGTGAATGTACAACTTTAGAGCAGACAATTTATATTTTTCAAGGTGCAAGAATGGTAAGGGATGATATCATGGGTGGCAGAAGGTTTCCTGTAAACAGAGAACCCAAGTGAGAAGTCTGGGTTGATGTTAACATCCAGAAAACTAATATTGTTGGCGATCTGTTCTTGAGAATAGAATTTTATATGTGGAAATTTTGAAGTTATGGAGGACATGAGTTCAAACAGAGAGTGTTTCTGGTGTGGCCAAATAATGAAGATGTCGTCCACATACCGTAACCAAATGGTGGGTTTTAAGAGGGATGGGGCAACAATTAATGTTTCAATATTCTGCAAATAAATTTCAGCAAGAAAGGGGGAAAGAGAAGAGCCCATAGGTACACCTTGTTTTTGTTGGTAGTAGATACCATTGTATACAAAACAGGAATACTTTTCCAATGAATCAAAAAAATAAAATAAAAATAAAGACGTGTCTCATTCCATGGCTGATGAAGGTAGAAATCGCTACCGAAATGCCCTGCTTATAATTTTCAACGTAACTTACACATGATATGACAATTTCAAGAATTCTTCTATCAATAAATGCCTGAGTGTCAATAAAAAGCATTTGCTGCTTAGAGTTCTATCAATAAATGCCTGAGTGTCAATAAAAAACATTTGCTGCTTACAGTTCTATCAATAAATGCCGGAGTGTCAATAAAAAACATTTGCTGCTTAGAGTTCTATCAATAAATGCCCGAGTGTCAATAAAAAGCATTTGCTGCTTAGAGTTCTATCAATAAATGCCTGAGTGTCAATAAAAAGCGTTTGCTGCTTAGAGTTCTATCAATAAATGCCCGAGTGTCAATAAAAAGCGTTTGCTGCTTAGAGTTCTACCAATAAATGCCGGAGTGTCAATAAAAAGCATTTGCTGCTTAGAGTTCTATCAATAAATGCCGGAGTGTCAATAAAAAACATTTGCTGCTTACAGTTCTATCAATAAATGCCGGAGTGTCAATAAAAAACATTTGCTGCTTAGAGTTCTATCAATAAATGCCCGAGTGTCAATAAAAAGCATTTGCTGCTTAGAGTTCTATCAATAAATGCCTGAGTGTCAATAAAAAGCGTTTGCTGCTTAGAGTTCTATCAATAAATGCCCGAGTGTCAATAAAAAGCGTTTGCTGCTTAGAGTTCTACCAATAAATGCCGGAGTGTCAATAAAAAGCATTTGCTGCTTAGAGTTCTATCAATAAATGCCGGAGTGTCAATAAAAAACATTTGCTGCTTACAGTTCTATCAATAAATGCCGGAGTGTCAATAAAAAACATTTGCTGCTTAGAGTTCTATCAATAAATGCCCGAGTGTCAATAAAAAGCATTTGCTGCTTAGAGTTCTATCAATAAATGCCTGAGTGTCAATAAAAAGCGTTTGCTGCTTAGAGTTCTATCAATAAATGTCCGAGTGTCAATAAAAAGCGTTTGCTGCTTAGAGTTCTATCAATAAATGCCTGAGTGTCAATAAAAAGCATTTGCTGCTTAGAGTTCTATCAATAAATGCCGGAGTGTCAATAAAAAGTGTTTGCTGTTTAGTGTTCTATCAATAAATGCCTGAGTGTCAATAAAAAGCGTTTGCTGCTTAGAGTTCTATCAATAAATGCCGGAGTGTCAATAAAAAGCGTTTGCTGCTTAGAGTTCTATCAATAAATGCCGGAGTGTCAATAAAAAGTGTTTGCTGTTTAGTGTTCTATCAATAAATGCCGGAGTGTCAATAAAAAACATTTGCTGCTTAGAGTTCTATCAATAAATGCCCGAGTGTCAATAAAAAGCTTTTGCTGCTTAGAGTTCTATCAATAAATGCCCGAGTGTCAATAAAAAGCGTTTGCTGCTTAGAGTTCTATCAATAAATGCCTGAGTGTCAATAAAAAGCATTTGCTGCTTAGAGTTCTATCAATAAATGCCGGAGTGTCAATAAAAAGCGTTTGCTGCTTAGAGTTCTATCAATAAATGCCCGAGTGTCAATAAAAAGCGTTTGCTGCTTAGAGTTCTATCAATAAATGCCGGAGTGTCAATAAAAAGCATTTGCTGCTTAGAGTTCTATCAATAAATGCCTGAGTGTCAATAAAAAGTGTTTGCTGCTTAGAGTTGATACATAAGAGGGTGGCCTATTGAGGGATTTCAAGGAAACTCATTGACTTCAATGTGGAAACAACAGATATATTCAGATCTGTGGTCTCTCTCAACCAAAAGTATGTTGGTGGGTACACCCTGCCGTGGAAATAGATTATCCCACATCTTATTTCGGATTTTTTTTTAACATGCTATTTGACAAAAATCAATGTATGCATCGAAAAGTGTGTTTACGCATTGAAATTTGCCAACGCGTAAAAATACAAATCGAGAATTTTAAGCTGAAAAATGTTTATTTTCAACTTTTTATTCGAATTTTGTATTTCAAGCATATGATCAGCGGTATCCTTTGTTACCTCAGGCCAGATCTCACGTTGTACGCGATCCATACCTGGCCGTGGTTTGCTTGGCGCGATCGGAGCTATGGCGACGTGTCCCGCCAGTCAGTCAGGGCATGACTTCAGGGAGACATCATTCCTTACCTTGACGTCATCGGCTCATCGCGAGCGCAATCGCATGGGCCACAGCCTCGCAAATTTACTGTCACTGCTGCTACAGCTCGTGCTGGATCAGATGAGTGAGGTACGCTTTCGCAATCGCAATTACGGAGCACCTCGTGGTCGTGATTTGTACTTCGTCGTGACGGTGGTACGTGGAGCTGTGATTTGTACTTCGTCGTGACGGTGGTACGTGGAGCTGTGATTTGTACTTCGTCACAACGGTGGTACGTGGTTGTGATTTGTACTTCGTCATGACGGTGGTACGTGGTCGTAGAGTCGTGATTTATACTTCGGCATGACGGTGGTACGTAGTCGTGATTTGTACTTCATGATGGTGGTACGTGGTCGTAAAGTCGTGATTTGTACTTCGGCATGACGGTGGTACGTGGTCATAGAGTCGTGACTTATACTTCGGCATGCGGTGGTACGTGGTCGTGATTTGTATTTCGTCATGACGTTGGTACGTGGTTGTAGAGTTGTGATTTGTACTTCGGCATGCGGTGGTACGTGGTCGTGATTTGTACTTCAGCACGACGGTGGTACGTGGTTGTAGAGTCGTGACTTATACTTCGGCATGCGGTGGTACTTGGTCGTGGAGTTGTGATTTGTACTTCGTCACGACGGTGGTACGTGGTTGTGATTTGTACTTCGTCATGACGGTGGTACGTGGTTGTAGAATCGTGATTTATACTTCGGCACGACGGTGGTACGTGGTCGTGATTTGTACTTCATGATGGTGGTACGTGGTCGTAGAGTCGTGATTTGTACTTCGGCATGACGGTGGTAAGTGGTCATAGAGTAGTGACTTATACTTCGGCATGCGGTGGTACGTGGTCGTGATTTGTACTTCGTCATGACGTTGGTACGTGGTCGTAGAGTCGTGATTTGTACTTCGGCATGCAGTGGTACGTGGTCATGATTTGTACTTCGGCATGACAGTGGTACGTGGTCGTAGGGTCGTGACTTATACTTCGGCATGCGGTGGTACGTGATCGTGATTTGTACTTTGGCATGACGGTGGTAAGTGGTCGTAAAGTAGCGATTTGTAGAGATTGCAACAGTTTTATCAGACACTGTAGTATTTAATGATGTGTCGAAACAGCATTCTTTAACGTCTTTTTTTTTTCTGGCAAGACTCAGTCTATTGGTGTAGAAAAGAAACAAAAGGCAGAGGAAGGAAACAATGAAAGCTGCAAAAAAAACTAGCGGTGGAGATACAATAGCAGTCAACGAACATGGACACTTCATTAGAAAATAATGAATGCGTTGATGAAGACTATATTTCCCATGTTACATCGACGTCAAAGTTGGAAATTCATTCTTGTATTTTACCAAAATGGTACAAAGAATTTCCAGGGATTACTTTTTATGTGCTTGTAGTGTTTACATTATTTATGTATTATTATATATATATAACTAAAAAAAGAAGCAAAACGTCCAAATACATTCAGTAGTAGAGAAATATTTTTTAATATGTAAAAAAAAACCCCAGGTTTTTTTTTTTTTTGGTTTTTTTTTATAATTTCCTGGTGTTTTTGCAACTTTTATTTTTTATTTCACTCGTTAATTTTTTTAAAATACTCCTCACTTTAAAAAATTACTCCCTAAATTTTTTCAAAGGACTAAAAATACTCCTTCAAATTATTTTTTCGGCAAACTCTGTTTGTGAGGATTAGGTAAAGAACGAAAACAGCCAGCAATGCACCGTTCCTCCAGATTATATTGTGGGCACCAGAAAGTAATGCCTTTTTGGGGGGGCTAAGTTTGGGGAGCAGTTTGAGTTGTTTATGTACATTCAGCATAAAGTAAGTGTATGTACAAGTGAACAAGTGAATGAACTATTCACCTTTAACTTATGTAGGTGTTTTTTTCTTACCAGATTTGCAGAACAAAATGAGTGACATGTTCCTCATTGTATGCTGTATACATTTCACAAGGGGAACAATGCAACCGTGGCCACCAGTAACATCTGCGCTGTTTATCCGAATGCGTTAAATGTCCACAAGTGCCAGCGTTGGTTTGCCCAATTCCAGTCTGGCAATTTTGACCTATATGATGCCCCTCGAGCAGAAGGCCCATGGACCTGGACAATGACCTGCTGCGTGGGGCTGGCCAATGACCAGCTGCGTGGGGCTGGACAATGACCTGCTGCGTGGGGCTGGACAATGACCTGCTGCGTGGGGCTGGCCAATGACCTGCTGCGTGGGGCTGGCCAATGACCTGCTGCGTGGGGCTGGCCAATGACCTGCTGCGTGGAGCTGGACAATGACCTGCTGCGTGGAGCTGGACAATGACCTGCTGCGTGGAGCTGGACAATGACCTGCTGCGTGGGGCTGGACAATGACCTGCTGCGGGGAGCGGGACAATGACCTGCTGCGGGGAGCTGGACAATGACCTGCTGCGGGGAGCTGGACAATGACCTGCTGCGTGGGGCTGGACAATGACCAGCTGCGGGGAGCTGGACAATGACCAGCTGCGGGGAGCTCGACAATGACCTGCTGCGTGGAGCTGGACAATGACCTGCTGCGGGGAGCTGGACAATGACCTGCTACAATGACCTGCTGCGTGGAGCTGGACAATGACCTGCTGCGTGGAGCTGGACAATGACCTGCTGCGTGGAGCTGGACAATGACCTGCTGCGGGGAGCTGGACAATGACCTGCTGCGTGGAGCTGGACAATGACCTGCTGCGTGGAGCTGGACAATGACCTGCTGCGTGGGGCTGGACAATGACCTGCTGCGTGGAGCGGGACAATGACCTGCTGCGGGGAGCTGGACAATGACCTGCTGCGGGGAGCTGGACAATGACCTGCTGCGTGGGGCTGGACAATGACCAGCTGCGGGGAGCTGGACAATGACCAGCTGCGGGGAGCTCGACAATGACCTGCTGCGTGGAGCTGGACAATGACCTGCTGCGTGGAGCTGGACAATGACCTGCTGCGTGGAGCTGGACAATGACCTGCTGCGTGGAGCTAGACAATGACCTGCTGCGTGAGCTGGACAATGACCTGCTACGGGGAGCTGGACAATGACCTGCTACGTGGAGATGGACAATGGCCTGCTGCGTGGAGCTGGACAATGACCTGCTGCGTGGGGCTGGACAATGACCTGCTGCGTGGGGCTGGCCAATGACCTGCTGCGTGGAGCTGGACAATGACCTGCTGCAGGGAGCTGGACAATGACCTGCTGCGAGGGGCTGGACAATGACCAGCTGCGGGGAGCTCAACAATGACCTGCTGCGTGGAGCTGGACAATGACCTGCTGCGTGGAGCTGGACAATGACCTGCTGCGTGGAGCTGGACAATGACCTGCTGCGTGGAGCTGGACAATGACCTGCTGCGTGGAGCTGGACAATGACCTGCTGCGTGGAGCTGGACAATGACCTGCTGCGTGGAGCTGGACAATGACCTGCTGCGTGGAGCTGGACAATGACCTGCTGCGTGGAGCTGGACAATGACCTGCTGCGTGGAGCTGGACAATGACCTGCTGCGTGGAGCTGGACAATGACCTGCTGCGTGGAGCTGGACAATGACCTGCTGCGTGGAGCTGGACAATGACCTGCTGCGTGGAGCTGGACAATGACCTGCTGCGTGGAGCTGGACAATGACCTGCTGGAGCTGGACAATGACCTGCTGCGTGGAGCTGGACAATGACCTGCTGCGTGGAGCTGGACAATGACCTGCTGCGTGGAGCTGGACAATGACCTGCTGCGTGGAGCTGGACAATGACCTGCTGCGTGGAGCTGGACAATGACCTGCTGCGTGGAGCTGGACAATGACCTGCTGCGTGGAGCTGGACAATGACCTGCTGCGTGGAGCTGGACAATGACCTGCTGCGTGGAGCTGGACAATGACCTGCTGCGTGGAGCTGGACAATGACCTGCTGCGTGGAGCTGGACAATGACCTGCTGCGTGGAGCTGGACAATGACCTGCTGCGTGGAGCTGGACAATGACCTGCTGCGTGGAGCTGGACAATGACCTGCTGCGTGGAGCTCGACAATGACCTGCTGTGGGGAGACCTGGACAATGACCTGCTGCGTGGAGCTGGCCAATGACCTGCTGCGTGGGGCTGGCCAATGACCTGCTGCGGGGAGCTTTGACAATGACCTGCTGTGTGGAGCTTGACAATGACCTGCTGCGTGGAGCTCGACAATGACCTGCTGTGTGGAGCCGTTAAGGCAGATCCTCGTTAAACCATTAATGAATTATCCGAACATCTTAATGCATCATGGGCTGCATTTCAAGAGCACCTGCAACAGATAGGGAACATCTACAGGCAAGGAGTTTGGGCCCCACGCCAACTTTCACCTGACAACAAAACCCAGCGTTCCACCATCTGCAACTCTTTGCTCAGTCGACAGGAAAAGGATCCATTTCTTCATCGAATTGTCACTGGAGATGAAAAGTGGGTTCCTTACATGAACAACAAACGCAAAAACCAGTGGCTTTTTTCAGGTCAGACATCAGTTCCTACACCCCAAAAGGGTTTTGCTCTGAGTTAGGTGGACTACAGCTGGCATAACTTACTTTCAGCACTTGGAGCTCGCACAGACTGTAACGGCAGACCTCTATTGTCAACAACTGGACCATTTGAAGCAAGCTCTTACTGTAAAACATCCAGCACTGGTCAACAGAAAAGATGTCATCCTCACCCATGATGAAGCGAGATCTCGCACGGCAAGACGAACCCAGCAGACGATCAGAGATCTGCCCCACCTTATTCCCCTGACACTGCACCATCTGATTACCATTTGTTCAGATCTCTGCAGCACATTCTTAATGGGAAAAGATTCCACAATATTGATGTCAAAATGGGGCTCTCGGACTTATTTGCATCACAGCCAACGTCTTTTTATAAAGACGGCATTGAAAGTTTGGTTTTACGAGGGGCAAGAGTGATCGATATTGATAGCAATTATACACTATCTAACAACAAGTAATTGGACACCCCTGCAATCGACGATATCTGCGGTCCTGATACACGTCACGGCCGCCACCGTTAAATGTCGTGTGGGAAACAACAACGCAACCAGTCGCATGCAAGATGTCACATAGTTCGGAGCTCTCCGATTTCGAGAAAGGTGTAATCGTCAGGTATCACAGAAATGGCAGATCCATACGTGACATATCCAGCGAGTTGAAGTACCCAAAATCGGCAGTGGCCTACGTGACTGGCAAGTGGAAGACGAGAGGTGACTGTTGGAATGTGCCCCGATCCCGGCAGACCCACAAAACTGGGAGTTAGAGACCGACGGGTGCTGGCCACAGAAATTCAGAAGAACTGCACCAAATCGATGGGCTACATCCGCGAGGAGTTTCAACAGGCATCCGGGAGTGTTCTTTCGATGAATACCATCTGTAAGGAAGCTCATCTGCTCGGTTATCATGGACGTGCTGCCGCCTACAAGCCTTTGATCACCAAGTCCAAAAGTGCTGCTCGTCTAACGTGGTGCAAAGAACGTCGACATTGGACCGTTGAACAGTGGAAACAGGTTCTCTGGAGCAATGAATCAAGGTTCATCCTCTACCGTTCGGATGGCAGGGTCTGGGTTTGGCGTCTGCCTGGAGAACGCCTCCTGCCAGAATGTATTGTGCCAACTGTGAAGTTTGGCGGCGGTAGAATTATGCTATGGGGGCGTTTCTTCTGGTATGGCACGGGACCCTTGGTCACAATTCCTGGTAGACTCAACGCCTAGACCTACTGCACCATTTTGGATGGCCATGTGCTTCCTACGTTGTGGCCGTTTTACGGGGTGGACCAATGTTACTTTCAGGATAACAATGCCACCTGTCATGTTGCGAGGTCCACCATGGCTTGGTATGGTGACAATGGGGTTAATCGAATGGACTGGCCCCGGACCTTTACCCTATCGAGCACCTGTGGGTCGAGTTGGAGCGTCGACTTAAGGGGTGCCCCCACCGTCCGAAATCGGTGAAGGAACTGACCTGTCTTCTCCAAGCCGAGTGGAAGAAAATACCGCTAGCTGTCGTACAACGCCTGGTTGAGAGTATGCCCCGGAGGGTCTCAGCTGTAATCGCCGCTCGTGGAGGCTCCACCAACTATTGAAGGTGAATAAACTTCGTTTTCCTTTGCTATCACAGGTGTCCAATTACTTGTTGGTAGATAGTGTATAATTGATTAAGAAATAAATGTTTTCTGTTACAAACAGTGTTCTTCTTCTTTTCCTAAAACGACATTACTTTCCAGTCCCTCCAATATAAATATACAATATAAGACTATGTAAATGTACAAATGTCCCGATTAATTTATTAAACTTTTCAGCTCTTTTAATCAATATTGGAACAGTTGAAATTTAAAATTTGAAAAACAAACAAACTTACATTTATAATGAGAGCACTGTGAACAATCATACTCTACTAAAAGTTCTACGTCTACTTCAATGATTGTTCGTTAAAAGCGAAAAACAAAAAACTTTTCAAGAGTAGTCATCACACAGTTCCTGTGTTCTGAAAATTAAAAACCGCTCTGGTGTTCTGAGCCGACTTAAAATGCATTGTTTTTGGGTAGTTCCATTATGATAAAATTTAGTTGAAAATGCTAAAATTTAATTCTGTCAGTACTTGATTTTTTTTTTTTTAAGATTGCTTTCAAAGAGGGTAAATTAAAGTGTCAAACAATGTACATTACATTTATTTTTCATTTGCTTATGTAAGTATTAATATTCATTATCTCTCGGTTATTTTTATTTTTTAAAAGACCCAAAATATCTCGCAAAGTATCCACTTTTTAAAAATCTGTGGGTCCTTAGGACCCAGCTTGATAAGAATGCAATGGCAGCTCTGGCGTACTCATGGTACATCCTTGATACAATTGCCTTCAGGAACCCTAATGTTCTTTCCACTTGGGAGATAAATGATCTACCTGTCTTGTACCAACAATGTAATTATGACCAAAGTTTCTTAGACAACCACATTTACACATGTTTGTTGATTGTGATGCGGTTGGGAAGCCCTGCTGTTGGATTATTTATTGCAAGTGTTTGGTTTGGTTTGTGTGTGTGTGTGTGTGTGTGTGTGGTGGGGAGAGGGGTTGCACATGTCAACTGCCCATCACCACTATCTGTAATGTTTTGTCTACTGAGTGTGGTGTGCATTTTTCTTTAACTCGAATTTTTATGGGACATACTGAATTTAAAGGTTTTATCACTCATAATAAACTTTTATGATTGAATAGCAATACCAAATATGTATTATGAAAATTCCAATTCATGAGGCAACCTTATGGGTTGTCTTATGTTATAAACATGCCTTTGATTAATATATACATAATATCTAAGGTACAAGGAGTGTTCAAATGAAAAGGTACGAAACGACACTGTGGGTATAAATGAAGACTTTATTCAAAGTATACACCATAGGCCGTAGCACAACGATCCCACTGATTAACGAGCCGAAGAATTCCTTGTTCCCAGAATTCCTGTGGCCGTGACGAGACCCAGTCCTGCATAGCGTCCTTGAGTTCGTCGTCCGAGTGGAAGCGCTTCCCTTTCAGATGTTTTTTCAGGGGACCAAACACATGGAAATCGCAGGGCGACATGTCCGGGCTGTAGGGCGGATGGTCAAGCTGCTCCCACTGGAAATTGGCCAGTTCCGCGTGTGTGACCCTGGAGACGTGTGGACGTGCATTAACATGGAGCAGAACCACACCCTCCGTGAGCAGCCCCGGTCTTTTGTTCTTGATGGACCTGCGTAGGCTTCCGAGTGTCACACAGTACACATCGGAGTTAATGGTTCATCTCTGCTGGAGGAATTCAACAAGTAGTCAATTGGACGGCGCTCTTTATAAGAGCCTCTGCTCTCTCCTGCGCATGCGGGCGCCCGCGCATGCTCCGATCCACGCCGGCCACTCCAATCGCATCCCTAGATGTGTCGCTACGTTCTCCCATAGCGGCATAGGCAAATATGTTAACGGTTACGTTCTTATGACGTTTCGTACCTTTTCATTTGAACATCCCTAGTATTTTATCTGATACTGTCGAAGTATTTCGCACGTTGTTTGCTCTGTGAGGCACGTGCTTCTGGCCCGAGAGGTCCCTTCGTTACGGAGCTTTGGTTAGTTATAAAAATTTTGCAGATATAAAACAGTTAGGTTATATATTTTCAGTTCTACACTCATTCATTCGCACAATCAAACAATTGAAATTTACCATTAATTAAAAGATTTTAGTAGAAAGAGTTATACTCATCGGGTCAGGAGACGTCTCACAAGGGTTCATTGTTACGGCAAGTGCTTTCAGCGGTGTTCAACCGCCATTTTCTGGCCACTGTTTCTACACGACGGTTCCTCGCGTGTATGTGGTTTTTGGAGTTGCATGTCGGGAATCGATGAGAAGGTTTACTGCCTGTATGTGTTAGATGATTTTGTTTCCAATGTGTCGCCATCTATTGGATGAGTTGGTATCAGTCGTAAGTATAATTCTATTGTGTGTCTGTATGTGTTCGGTGATTTGTTTCTAATGTGTCGCCATCTATTGGATGAGTTGGTAGGTATCAGTCGTAAGTATAATTCTATTGTGTGTCTGTATGTGTTAGGTGATTTGTTTCTAATGTGTAGTCATCTATTGGATGAGTTGGTAGGTATCAGTCGTAAGTATAATTCTATTGTGTGTCTGTATGTGTTCGGTGATTTGTTTCTAATGTGTCGCCATCTATTGGATGAGTTGGTAGGTATCAGTCGTAAGTATAATTCTATTGTGTGTCTGTATGTGTTCGGTGATTTGTTTCTAATGTGTCGCCATCTATTGGATGAGTTGGTAGGTATCAGTCGTAAGTATAATTCTATTGTGTGTCTGTATGTGTTCGGTGATTTGTTTCTAATGTGTCGCCATCTATTGGATGAGTTGGTAGGTATCAGTCGTAAGTATAATTCTATTGTGTGTCTGTATGTGTTAGGTGATTTGTTTCTAATGTGTCGCCATCTATTGGATGAGTTGGTAGGTATCAGTCGTAAGTATAATTCTATTGTGTGTCTGTATGTGTTCGGTGATTTGTTTCTAATGTGTCGCCATCTATTGGATGAGTTGGTAGGTATCAGTCGTAAGTATAATTCTATTGTGTGTCTGTATGTGTTCGGTGATTTGTTTCTAATGTGTCGCCATCTATTGGATGAGTTGGTAGGTATCAGTCGTAAGTATAATTCTATTGTGTGTCTGTATGTGTTCGGTGATTTGTTTCTAATGTGTCGCCATCTATTGGATGAGTTGGTAGGTATCAGTCGTAAGTATAATTCTATTGTGTGTCTGTATGTGTTCGGTGATTTGTTTCTAATGTGTCGCCATCTATTGGATGAGTTGGTAGGTATCAGTCGTAAGTATAATTCTATTGTGTGTCTGTATGTGTTCGGTGATTTGTTTCTAATGTGTCGCCATCTATTGGATGAGTTGGTAGGTATCAGTCGTAAGTATAATTCTATTGTGTGTCTGTATGTGTTCGGTGATTTGTTTCTAATGTGTCGCCATCTATTGGATGAGTTGGTAGGTATCAGTCGTAAGTATAATTCTATTGTGTGTCTGTATGTGTTCGGTGATTTGTTTCTAATGTGTCACCATCTATTGGATGAGTTGGTAGGTATCAGTCGTAACTATAATTCTATTGTGTGTCTGTATGTGTTCGGTGATTTGTTTCTAATGTGTCGCCATCTATTGGATGAGTTGGTAGGTATCAGTCGTAAGTATAATTCTATTGTGTGTCTGTATGTGTTCGGTGATTTGTTTCTAATGTGTCGCCATCTATTGGATGAGTTGGTATCAGTCGTAAGTATAATTCTATTGTGTGTCTGTATGTGTTCGGTGATTTGTTTCTAATGTGTCGCCATCTATTGGATGAGTTGGTAGGTATCAGTCGTAAGTATAATTCTATTGTGTGTCTGTATGTGTTCGGTGATTTGTTTCTAATGTGTCGCCATCTATTGGATGAGTTGGTAGGTATCAGTCGTAAGTATAATTCTATTGTGTGTCTGTATGTGTTCGGTGATTTGTTTCTAATGTGTCGCCATCTATTGGATGAGTTGGTAGGTATCAGTCGTAAGTATAATTCTATTGTGTGTCTGTATGTGTTCGGTGATTTGTTTCTAATGTGTCGCCATCTATTGGATGAGTTGGTAGGTATCAGTCGTAAGTATAATTCTATTGTGTGTCTGTATGTGTTCGGTGATTTGTTTCTAATGTGTCGCCATCTATTGGATGAGTTGGTATCAGTCGTAAGTATAATTCTATTGTGTGTCTGTATGTGTTCGGTGATTAGTTTCTAATGTGTCGCCATCTATTGGATGAGTTGGTAGGTATCAGTCGTAAGTATAATTCTATTGTGTCTGTATGTGTTCGGTGATTTGTTTCTAATGTGTCGCCATCTATTGGATGAGTTGGTAGGTATCAGTCGTAAGTATAATTCTATTGTGTGTCTGTATGTGTTAGGTGATTTGTTTCTAATGTGTCGCCATCTATTGGATGAGTTGGTAGGTATCAGTTGTAAGTATAATTCTATTGTGTGTCTGTATGTGTTAGGTGATTTGTTTCTAATGTGTCGCCATCTATTGGATGAGTTGGTAGGTATCAGTCGTAAGTATAATTCTATTGTGTGTCTGTATGTGTTCGGTGATTTGTTTCTAATGTGTCGCCATCTATTGGATGAGTTGGTAGGTATCAGTCGTAAGTATAATTCTATTGTGTGTCTGTATGTGTTAGGTGATTTGTTTCTAATGTGTCGCCATGTATTGGATGAGTTGGTAGGTATCAGTCGTAAGTATAATTCTTTTGTGTCAATATTTTTGGGCTATTATTGTTTGTACGTAGAAACAAATGTATTAAGAGAATATAACGTGGTTTGTCACAAATATTTATTTTTTCATGTTGACAATGATTTCGCTGGGAATTGACCTAGCTGCACGTAAATATTGAAATTGTATATGATATCATAAACAATGTTTACAGTCACAGGTTTTGGTTAGTTACTTCCACACGCTTGATAGAAATGGGGTGGATGCCATGTCATTAACAAGTTGAGAACACTTCTGATATATATGGAAAGCTTCCAAAATATCAAGCTTGGTGGTTGAATCTGGCTTGTCAATTAGTTTTGCTTCTTCAAAGAGAAATTTATGGTCCTTTTCGTAATAGTGTTTTTAGCCATCAACGACTTCTTTAGGTCACAGTTCCGATTGTAGGTCTTGTGCTCCTCCAATCGAAAACTCAATTGCTCTACGGGTCTGTCCTATATAGGAAACGCCACATTCACATAAAATTTGATAAATTCCCCACAAGTTTTTGTCTTCAACAGTCCTTTGATTCTGAAAAGCTCATTTTGTTTATGGGTTTAAAAATCACTTTAAAATTAAAGTTTTGAGAATTTTTTTTTTTTTTTTTTTTTTTTTGATTGGAGGTTTAACGACCACCGTGAGCAACTCAATGGGCTATAAGCAGTAGCCCGTCCCTAATTTAGGGTCACTGGTTCCAGGGAAGGGAGAGAGCCAGTGCCGTAAGACAAACACAACATCCATGCCTCACCGGGATTCGGACCCGGACCCTGTTCGGACCAGTGATCAGAGGCCATCACTTAGACCACTGCTCTACCGGGGCGGCTTCAGAATTTTTGAAATTTTGAAAGCAATGTTACCGATAAAATGGAATAATGGCAAAATTCTCTCGCAATGGGTGCATCACAGGAGTTAACGTGGAGATAGGCTTCAGTTTCCGGAATTTGGTTAGAGCCTTGTCTATAATGGTTGGTTGGTTGGTTAGTGGATTTTAATGGTGCAAGGGCCATATTTGGCCAAAGAGCGCCAGACACAAGACAAACAGTATTAAAAACATGGCATAATGCTTAAAATCAGGCTGATACGCTAAAAGTGAAAAATGAGAATGGAGAAAAGTGTAAAAACTAAATACGTTTAAAAAATTCAATTAGTTTTAAAAACGGAAAGATATCGAATGTAGTGCAGTGGTCATGTAGGAGTTGCTGCAGCGTAGCGGCGGCGTCGTTCAACAAATGAAAATAGTGAAAACGGGCAGCACGAAAACGAACACAATTACATAGAACATGAATGACAGTGAGACGACAGTTGCATGTATCACACGTTGGGGCAGTGTCGCCACACAGCAAGAAGCGGTGCGTGAAACAAAACTTGTCTATAATACACTGGCGGAAAGTGAAAAAAGAACACCAAGAAGGAGACGTCTCATACCAACGAAATTCATACAGCATAATAACGGAATACAGAGGATAACGTGATCAAAACATTATGGCAAAATACAGCTGTATTTGCTGGTAAACTGAAAAATAACATTTCCATGTAACATGGTTAGTACGAGGTTGAACCGCAATGAACTGCGTCACACTGTGCAATTATGGCATGGAGTCTGTCGTACAGATGTTGGATGTAAGTTTGGGGTATTGAGTTCCAAGCATCCTCAACCTGGACGCCTCAATCGGGGATGGTCGTGGCTGGCCGTGGAGACCGGATAAGTCATTGTCCCATAAAATCCCACACGTGCTCAATGGGGGACAAATCCGGTGGCCATGGAAGTTGTCTCACACCATGAAGTGCATGTTGCGTTGCACGTGTCTTGTGTGGGCGTGCGTTATCTTGCTGGAAAACACCACGATGGACCGACCTTACAAATGGCACAACAACGGGCTGAATGATGTTGTTGATGTAGGAGGTGCTGTTTAACGTACCCGGTACAAACACTAGTTGTGTACGGGAGTGATAGCTGATCGCTCCCCACACCAGGAGACCAGGTGTAGGCCCGGTGTGTCGCTCGCGGATGCAAGAAGGGTGGTGACGCTCCCCTGTGCGTCTGCGAACACGCATATGGTCGTCGGAGGCTCCCAAGCAGAATCTGCTTTCATCGCTGAACACGACAGATCGCCATTGCGTTCTCCAGTGCAGACGTTGGCGACACCACTGCAGCTGTTCCTGACGGTGGGCGGGAGTCAGAGGCACACGTGCACGCAGTCCTGCATCCAGTAGACGGTTGCGGATTGTTCGTACAGTCACCTCAGGTGCAACAGCAGCTCGGATTTGCGTCGCAGTGGATGTTCTGCTTGACAACGCCGCTCTTCTTATGCGTCGATCGGTCCGCTCATCAGTCCGTCTGTGACTCCCGGTTCCACGTCTTCTCGTGTGGGAATGTTCCTCGGACCATCTATCGTACCACCACCGATACTTCCCGTCCAATTCGCTCCGCAATACGACGATACGACCGCCCAGCCTGGCGGAGTCCAACTAGACGACCTCACTCAAAGTCCGATAACTGCTGAAATCGTACACGTCTTCCATGTCCAGGTATTGCAGCTTCTTCACGGTCTTCGCACGTGTCAGTACGCCGACGACTGATTACATTCACTTTGCCGTACTCCTTAAATACCACCGACGATCATTTGCATATTATGCC
This sequence comes from Macrothele yani, assembly GCA_039090855.1. Lineage (NCBI taxonomy): Eukaryota > Metazoa > Arthropoda > Arachnida > Araneae > Macrothelidae > Macrothele > Macrothele yani. The sequence goes on from CM077034.1 coordinate 1,966,632, forward strand.
ATGCTGTGGCTTAAGCGCTCACCGGTCGGTCCCGAAATTAACATCACACCTACGTCAACTCGACCCCATTGGCATATGTAAATTTTACGATCGTCCGCCAATTCCTTCTTGGTGTTCTTTTTTCACTTTACGCCAGTGTAGAAGGGTTGTATCCTTGCTGCACTGCAACACGTTTATGGAAATAAAGTTCTTCTTCCAAACTGTCTTCATCTGAACATATATATACTGCGCGATATACACAACTGTAAAAGGCATCGAGTTTTTGTTGCCAAAAGGTGTTTGGACTTGGCATGTGGAGGTGAGAAAACAGCAAAAGGCTTCCGATAAATTGTGGTTGCGAGTGATCCATTTGAGTTAGTAACCAGGAGTTAAGGAATAGTAGGCATCCGTTATTTTCGGTTTTGAAGCTCAATTGAATGTGAGGATCAATGGAATTTTATAAGTTTGACTAGTTCCAGAATTTCCAATATGTTTTTTTTAATATTTCTGTCGTACTGCAGGTATAAACATCATGTCAGGCACAAATTTTACCTTCAAAACATTGTCTTAGGAATAAGATTCTTCATAAGCATATAAGAAAAGTACAACTTGTTCATTCTCACCAATTGTAAAAAACTTCGCTCACAGTTCCAGCACTTACTCTGACGCATCCGACACGAACAGTTGTTTTCCACATCACCGAAGTGTCGCTTCCACTTTTGATGAGGAAAAGTAAATTTTTCCCACTTGTGTCTGGATGTTCATGAGATCTGCAGAAGGGAATTTTAGTTTGTCATGGCAAAGTCAAAAAACAATATATATATTATATGAAAAGAAGGGGGGGGGGGACTTTTCATGAACATTTAGCACATACATCAAATATTGTACAGGGTAATTCAAAATGATTGCCCCAATAAAAAATGATAGTACCTAGTTTATGAACATAGATCACATTGCTGCACAATAAAGAAGGAAGTTTTCAATTTTGTTCCCAAAATTCAAAACTTGCTTTATGCATGGTAAGGGCCGCACTAAGAAGTTTTTTCTTTATGCATGGTAAGGGCTGCACTAATAAGTTTTTCTTTATGCATGATAAGGGCTGCACTAATAAGTTTTTTTCTTTATGCATGGTAAGGGCTGCACTAATAAGTTTTTCTTTATGCATGGTAAGGGCTGCACTAATAAGTTTTTTCTTTTATGCATGGTAAGGGCTGCACTAATAAGTTTTTTCTTTATGCATGGTAAGGGCTGCACTAATAAGTTTTTTCTTTATGCATGGTAAGGGCTGCACTAATAAGTTTTTTCTTTATGCATGATAAGGGCTGCACTAATAAGTTTTTTCTTTATGCATGGTAAGGGCTGCACTAATAAGTTTTTTCTTTATGCATGGTAAGGGCTGCACTAATAAGTTTTTTCTTTATGCATGATAAGGGCTGCACTAATAAGTTTTTTCTTTATGCATGGTAAGGGCTGCACTAATAAGTTTTTTCTTTATGCATGATAAGGGCTGCACTAATAAGTTTTTTCTTTATGCATGGTAAGGGCCGCACTAATAAGTTTTTTCTTTATGCATGGTAATGGCTGCACTAATAAGTTTTTTCTTCATGCATGGTAAGGGCAGCACTAATAAGTTTTTTCTTTATGCATGGTAAGGGCTGCACTAATAAGTTTTTTCTTTATGCATGGTAAGGGTTCCTGAACAACATGATAAAGTTTTGTTTCAATCGAAATTTTTTTAGGTAAGTCATGACGCATAAGGGCGTGGAATGGATCCCGCTCCTATTTCCTGACCTTTGACCCCATTTTGCCCATTTTCAATAGAGTTTGTTCCCAGGCAGTCCTCTACCACATACTAAAATTTCATCAAAATCGAACCATATTTACGCAAGTTATGACACATAAGGCCGATAGAATGCATCCCGCTCTGGTGTCCTGACCTTTGACCCCATTTCACCCATTTTCAATAGGGTTCGTCCCCAGGTGGTCCCCTACCACATACTAAAATTTCATCGAAATTGAACCATATTTACGCAAGTTATGACGCATAAGGGCAATGGAATGCATTCCGCTTGTGTTCTGACCTTTGACCCCATTTCGCCCATTTTCAATAGAGTTCGTCCCCAGGTGCTCCCCTACCACATACTAAAATTTCATCGAAATCGAACCATGTTTACGCAAGTTATGACGCATAAGGGCGATGGAATGCATCCCGCTTGCGTCCTGACCTTTGACCCCATTTCGCCCATTTTCAATAGAGTTCGTCCCCAGGTGGTCCCCTACCACATACTAAAATTTCATCGAAATCGAACCATGTTTACGCAAGTTATGACGCATAAGGGCAATGGAATGCATTCCGCTTGTGTCCTGACCTTTGACCCCATTTTCAATAGAGTTCGTCCCCAGGTGCTCCCCTACCACATACTAAAATTTCATCGAAATCGAACCATGTTTACGCAAGTTATGACGCATAAGGGCGATGGAATGCATTCCGCTTGTGTCCTGACCTTTGACCCCATTTCACCCATTTTCAATAGGGTTCGTCTCCAGGTGGTCCCCTACCACATACTAAAATTTCATCGAAATCGAACCATATTTACGCAAGTTATGAAGCATAAGGGCAATAGAATACCTCCTGCTCTGGTGTCCTGACCTTTGACCCCATTTCACCCATTTTCAATAGGGTTCGTCCCCAGGTGGTCCCCTACCACATACTAAAATTTCATCGAAATCGAACCATGTTTACGCAAGTTATGACGCATAAGGGCAATGGAATGCATTCCGATTGTGTCCTGACCTTTGACCCCATTTCGCCCATTTTCAATAGAGTTCATCCCCAGGTGGTCCCCTACCACATACTAAAATTTCATCGAAATCGAACCATGTTTACGCAAGTTATGACGCATAAGGGCGATGGAATGCATCCCGCTCTGGTGTCCTGACCTTTGACCCCATTTCACACATTTTCAATAGGGTTCGTCCCCAGTGGCTCCCCTACCACATACTAAAATTTCATCGAAATCGAACCACTTTTACGCGAGTAATCGTGCGGACGGACAAAGTTAGAGCATATATGCTTCTTCAACCCACAATTGGAAAGTGTAAAAAAGAAAATGTAGAAAGTCTATAAATAATGAGTGCTCCTCCCTCTTTCCTTTCTTTGTGATAGTGTGTGTCTAGTGGAGGTTGAGCTGGGACACCACATCGGTCGGAGACAATGGAAATAAAATACCCTACTGAGGGGAAGGCAATTCCCACTTAGGTGGTTCCACACACTGATTCCTTAGCACAGGGTGGAAGCAAAATAAGAGAAAACTGGGTGAACACTTTTCTCTTACTAACAATATTCCTCTGCTCGGAAGCAGTTTATATAAACAAATGCTGCAGTAAAAATAGCCTCCTTCCTTCCTTTTTGGGCTATACATTTCATTTTTTCCCCTTAGACAGCACTTACTTCACTTGAGCATAATAGATTTCGGGATGTTAACAGACATGCACCTTTTCTTTCTTTTTCCCCAACTGCACTAATTTGTAGTTCGACAAAAATCCCATAACTGCTCTTGTAATCAAAGTGTGAGGATGGCCGACCCCATAATAGCTAAAAGTTTTACTCCAAGAAGCGAAAATGAGAATCCGTTGTCAGGCTTCCTTCTCCATGGATACCTGATCCCCTTTTTGCTATAGATGATCCAACTGTTGGTCCAACAACAACAACCGATTCTGTTGAATCGGACACAAGTGACCACGAATCAAGTCTTTCCGGTTTTGAAATTTCTGCTGCATCCGATTCTGATTATGAAATCAGTACTGAAGAATATGATGATGATTGTGATTTTTGGCAAACAATGAAAGAACATTGGGTGTTTAGACATGAATAACGTACATCACGAACAGCAGCAGATAATTATATCAATTCATCAAATATTTCTATTCGACGAATTCTTTACGGGGTTATGATATACACTGCCGGACAATTGCTAAGGACGGATGACAATAGCAACGATAGCAACCATAAAATGGAAGGCAGGAAAATGTGGAAATTAGCATAAGTGCGGGATACAGTAAGACGTGTTGTGCGTATGCAAATTTTGGATTGCCGAACTTGTTCGTGACGTCATAGCGCTGATAAGAGATATAAAGGATTTGACGCGTATTGACCGTTGTTGTTCAAACGCAAAGTTGAAAGGGAAAGAATCAATTGACGAACTTGCAACTTTCAGTATGTCTTCCCGACATCACCTAGATGATTTTACGCGTGGCCGTATTATTGGCAAGATTGAAGAAGGGCGAAAAATAACAGATGTTGCCAGGGAGTTCGACGTCAGCCACAGTGTTGTTTCAAGGCTTTGTAAATCATTTCAAACAAATGGAGAGTGTAGCAAACGTCACGGGGGAGGTCGTGTTCGCAGTACGACACCTGCAGAAGATCGGTACATAGTGCTATCAACAAAAAGACACCGGCGCAGCTCAGCTAGTAAGGTATCAAATAAGTTTATGGCTGCTACTGGCACGCGAATCTCCCGAAAATTTGTCGCCAGACGTTTGCATGAAGGAGGACTATACGCCCGCCGTCCTGTTGTGAGTGTGCATCCCATTGTCCAGACGTCACTGTACCGCCCGTTTGCAATGGTGCCATCAACATCGCAATTGGACTGATAACGACTGGTCTGCTGTCCTCTTCTCAGATGAGAGTAGATACAGTCTATCGTCTGATTGTCGACGACAACTGATCTGGCGTGATAGTGGTACTGCATATTGTCCAGCAAACATACAGGAAAGGGACCGATATCCGACATTTAGTGTCATGGTATGGGCTGGCATCATGATCAATGGCCGTACGTCCCTCTATGTGCTTCCAACTGGGAATATGACTGGCCAACGATACATTAATGATGTTCTGCTACCTCATGTTAGCATGTTCCGTGGTGCTGTCGGTGATAGATTCATTTTCATGGACGACAACGCAACATGTCATCGAACAGTCGCTGTCCAGGAGTGTCTTGAGAGCGAGGATATTCAACGCCTCGTATGGCCAGCACGTTCTCCAGCTCTGAATCCCATTGAAAATGTGTGGGATGCTTTGGGGAGGAGTCTTGCTGGTCACCAATGCCCTCCAATAAACAAGGACACCCTCATCCGTGCACTGACAGAGGAATGGGATAAATTACCCCAACAGCTGCTTGATAATGTTGTGCAAAGCACGACACGACGTGTGGAATCTTGCATCGCCCTCCATGGTGGCCATATCCCGTATTGACATCTTACGCCGGAACGCCTGCGGACGGTAATTGCATTTTTTTTTCACGTTTACGTATTCTGCACAAAATGGCCCGTTTGTCCCTTGAACACGTTCCAAAGCCTTCTGGATTTCAGAGCACAATAAATTGTCTTTCTTGTAATGTCCTGGCATTCTGACATTTTATTTCACTTGGCATCCAAAAACACTTACTTTTTTATGCGCTATATAGCCGTTTATGATCCGTCCTTAGCAATTGTCCAGCAGTGTATGTTATCTATATGTTAACAAATCCGTTGTCATATAATTCACTGTTTCTCACGTTATCGCAAAATTGAGCACGGGAAACGTCAATATTATAAATATATACCAAAATTTCAACATGTTACTCACATTCTTTCACGAGGTCTCCAAGATATTGTAGATTTTCAGCAGTTGAAGTCATTAAACTGGTATGGAAGAAGTCTTCATCTGGATATTTGAAGGCAGCACAAATGTGGCCAAGTCTATCACTTGCTACCTTTTTTATCTACATATGTGAAAACTTGGCCACATTTGTGCTGCCTTCGAATACCCATATGAAGACTTCTTCCATACCAGTTTAATGACTTCAACTGCTGAAAATCTACAATATCTTGGAGACCTCCTGAAAGAATGTGAGTAACATGTTGAAATTTTGGTATATATTTATAATATTGACGTTTCCCGTGCTCAATTTTGTGATAACGTGAGAAAAAATGAATTATATGACAACGGATTTGTTAGCATATAGATAGCATATAGCAGCAGATAATTTGGGGGGCCAGTTGATTCATCAAAGCAAAAGGAAATTTCATTGACAGCACCAGGGCAAGATTTCATCTTTTTTGCTCACTAGCAAATTTTTCTAGTGACCAAATAGTTTGCTAGCAAAACATTTGCATGACTAGCAAGTAAAACTAAATCACATCGTAACTTATTTTCTAATAAAGTTACACGGAAATTTAAATCTGTGTATAAATATTTTGACTTACCTTTCTGAATAATGAATAGAATCTTCGATAACTTTAGTGACTATCTTTATTATTAATTTCTAACAAATTCTCATACCACATGAATATATTTCACTGACATTCTAATTAAGATTTCTTCCCATATGGTTTATGCTCAGGGTGTCTGACTTTGTCATCATACCACTTTATAACTGCTGACCGTGGATTAAAAATCTCTTCTTGTGGCCCTTCTACAGTATTTCAATTGTCATCAGAGCATTTAAAGTTTCAACAGACAAATTGTTCCTCCAATCCCCTTGTATTCTTTTTAAAAAACTGAATCCCACCTCACAACATGCAGTACTAAGTGGAAGTATCGCACAAATTTCTGATAAACTTCTACACACTTCATATCTGCCAACAACCACACAATGCAGAAGTTTCAACGGAATTAGTTGTCTGAGTACGGAACTCACTATCAAAACTACGGATTCTACAAATTTTCATTTTGTTTAAAATTTTTCTTTTGCTATTATTTTTATGATATACACGAGATTCTTACAGGGATTCGCGGAATACCGCTTTATTTTTTTGTCATCAGTTAGATCATTCTGAAGATCGATATTTGGGAGAGGGGGGGGGGTCGTCTTCCATCTCGAGACGGAATTTCGTGCTTCAAAACTTTCGAACACAGTAGTGAAATGGAGTAAGAAAATTTTGCCGTAATCACAATTTGTTCTCCCAATGTTGTCTTTGTGTCCGCTTTTCTTGTTAAATATCATTTTATTGCATAAATGTTTGCATTTTAGCTTGAAACTGTGGAGAACAATTTGCAAAAACGGAAGTTGGCTGCTGCAAAATTTTTCTGTAATCTTCAGGCACGAGATTCTTCCGCGAATTCAAGGAATTCCGGCTTTTTTCGTTATTATTGGAATTCCGTCTTTACGAAACTAGAAAACGAAAGATCGACGAAATTCGGATTTTTTCCGTAATCATAATTTTTTTTTTCTCTCACGATGTTGCCTGTCAAGTATTATTGCTCATTAACATTTTACTGGATAAATATTTGTATTTCAGCTTGAAAATACAAGGAAAATTTCCAAAACCAGAAGTCAGACGAAGCAAAAGTTTCTTCCGTAATCGTTTACCCTCCACGAACACGTTTCGTAAAAAAGCGTCTATCTATGCCACGCAATAAGGCTAATTACTATGGATAAGACTTTTGCCAAAGTTGGCAGGCTATTTTCCAGTAACATTTTGGTTTGCTTCTTTCGGTTTTGTCTACCATCCGAATAAGTGGAATTATTCTTGCTTATTCATCACTGATCATTAGAGCGCAGTATTTGATGTGTGCACGACTATCAAGACTTGTGGAAGTAGGCGATCGCTTGGCTTAGGGTACGAAAGGAGTTGAGGACAAAGTTCGTGGGGCAAAAGAAGGGAGGGTGGCAGAGCAGGTGGTCAAACAACCGACCCATCCCAGAGCTCTGGGTTGCCACAGCAACCATTGCCGACGTCACGTTCAGTTTCTGTAATAGACCAATGAGGGCACGATGGAGAGTAGTTTCAATGCGCTTCTACGACAGTTTGGAAGGGATGAAAGATATGGGGAGGATGGGTATTAAGTGTCGAAAGGAAATTGGCGAAAGAAAATCGCTGATCGTCGCCGTTTTAACAAGTGATAATAGAAACTGTTATGTAAACTTCGTGGATTAATAATGATTTTTGGTTACTTTAAATAAAGAAATTACCTTACTAGCAATATTTGCTACTGCAATTTTTTTTCACTAGCAAATTTGATTTTTCACTAGCTATTTGCTAGTTGCTAATCGGTGAAATCGCGCCCTGGACAGCACCCTTAGGAATATGTCCTGATGTAATGAATTTAGACCCCCTTATAGCTATTGACATTTTCCACTATCTAGTGACTGATGATATTTATCTTCTAATGGTTACTGAAACAAATAAAAATGCACATCAAGTCATTCAAGGCGGTATCCTATTACCACATTCGAGGATGAAACAATGGCTGCCAACATATATAAAGTGAAATAAAAAAATTTCTTGGTCTGCTTATTTGGATGGGGCCTGGTTAGATTTCCAAAGATTACAGATTATTGGCCCACTCATGTGTTGTTCCAAAACCGAATTGCACCTAACACTTTCATCAGAAACAGGTTTCAACTCCTACTGAAGTTATGGTACTTCGCTGACAATTCTCAAAATCCATGGAAAGATCGCACTTATAAGGTCAAAAGGCTTATGGAGATACTGCTGTGCAACATGAATAAATTGAAACAGCTGGGAAAAGAAATTTCTGTGGATCAAAGTCTTGTGTTATTTAGAGGAAGACTTGGTTTTAGGCAATACATTCCCGGAAAGGCCCACAAATATGGTATAAATATTTATAAGTTATGAGTAGCCCCACATCAAATTTTTAATCTATATTTTACTTTAAAAAAAAAACCTATTCATAATATATCATGAAAATTTCAAAAATATATGCAAAAATCTATGGAATGTATGAAAAAAATAATAGTATACCCATGGGCCATAGAAGTCGCGAGCGACTTCTATGGCCATCTGATTTACGCTGTATTTCTTCAGTATGTTGCGTAATAATCTAAAGCTTCAAAACATGGGTAAATCTAGTGAAAGGAATACAAAATAAAGACAAATTAACTGAAATGTTCAAGGCACCTGCACCCAGTGTAGCTTTCCTTTCATTAATTTTACTTATTTTTTTCAAACGGGATAACAATTTATGCATCATATTTTTTACATGCTACTTGCCATAAAAACAAAATATAATACAAACATATATATATATATATATATATACTATAAAGATACCTAAGCAAAAAAAATACATATATAATTTTGACTCACACCTAGTACAACATAGAAAAGGTTATGTATCTACCTGCGTGAGTAAAAGGAGAAAAGAAAAAAAAAGAAAATAAAACAACTGAATCCAAAACATACTAAAAAGAAAAATTAGAAAATGAAAAAAACCTCAAGTAAAAAAATAGTAATAAAAAAATAATAATAAAAAATAATAAAACAGGTTATTTTGGGTTATTTTGCACCCTTCGTTTTAAATTCTAAAATTTTTTCCTTAGTCTTCAGTTTTGCTCTTAAGTATATATATATATATATATATATATTCCAAGTTATATATATATATGGATTTCCAAGTTCAATGATTGAACTACTTCTACTTTTTTTCTTTTTTTGCTTTCAGCTTTTAGGCACTGGCAAGTCTATTAACTTTTTTGCGGATTTTAACTCTTTCTTTTCTGGGTAACTTTGCGCGTTTTTTAAAGAACTAAGGCCAAAACAGCCGGCAGTTTCATTGTTCTTGTAATTTGCGCTGTGTTTTCAATGTAGTTAAGTACTTAATAACTACTTAATTATGCACTTAAAGCACTTCTGAAATACTTTGTACATATTGCAACTAATTGTTCATGTCATATAACCTTCACAATGCGTTTCTTTAATTAATTATTGTCTTTATTATATTCTCGTTTTTGTGTTGTCAGAAGTTGTGGAGTAGGGGGTTTTTATAATCCAGTTTTCTTTCAAGAATCTGTGTTTTAAAAAAATTAATATCTCCTTTTTTATTGCAATGTTAAGAATTTTTAATACTTTTGTATGGCTATTCAGGTTTAAACTCTCTCTCAGGCGAACTTGGTAATTTGTTATTGCTGAACATTATTTCTGATTTATTATGTCACTCTTACAACTTGAGTTTTCTATAATCTTCTTCTTTCTGTTTAATAGTAACAGATGAAGAGCATGGGTCGGGCCAGGAAAGTTATGGATGCTAGCTAAATTGTTAACTAAAGCTTGGTCATGCAACTCTGCGGAGGTCATGACATTTATATATATTCTTTAAAATATATATTTTTTAAGAAATTTTTTGGTGGGCTTATTACTTGCATCTATGACTTTGCAGAAACCCATTTCCAAATAGGTCTTTGTGGATGTGAGAAAATGCAGAGTTTTTGCTGGTCCTTGATAAAGCCAAGGCTCGGTATTCTTGACACTTTCTACATTCAGTTGTTCTATTTTTCTCTTTTTACTCACACCAGTCAATACATAACCTTTTCTATGTTGTACTTGGTGTGAGTCAAATTTTTTTTGCTTCAGTCTCTTAATAGAATATATATATATATACATATATATATATATATATATATAGCTGAAAGGGATGATATATATATAGCTGAAAGGGATGATATATATATATATGAAAGGGATGATATATGAAAGGGATGATACATGCACTCCAGACATCATGAAAGATACCAGTACCAGAGTTCCTCCAGTCCTTCCAGCAGAAGTTGCACATGCAATCAAGAACATGAAGCGGGGAAAAGCTCCAGGAGAAGATGGAATTACTGTAGACATCATACAAGAAGCAAGTGGAGAAATCGAAACAGTACTCGCCCAAATTTTCACTCGATGCCTTAATGAAGGAAAGATTCCTGAGGATTGGAACACCGCTACAATGATCCTGCTACATAAGAAAGGTGACATTGAGGATCTCGGAAACTACAGACCTATCAGCCTCCTATCAGTAGTTTATAAAATCTTCACTAAAGTTCTTTCACACCGCTTAAAGGTATCACTGGACATGGCTCAACCGAGAGAACAAGCTGGATTCAGGAGTGGCTACAGCACAATAGATCATATCCATGTGCTGAGAGAACTAATTGAAAGAGCGAGGGAATATGAACTTCCATTGTGCATGGCTTTTATCGATTATGAAAAAGCCTTTGATTCGGTGAAACCATCAGCAGTTGCAATGGCTCTGAAATCCTGCGGTACTGAAGATGCATACATTAATATTATTAATAACATCTATGAAAATGCAAGTGCAAAGATTCGGCTGTTTGAAAATACAACACACATAAAAATTGGAAAAGGAGTGAGACAAGGTGACACCATATCTCCGAAGCTCTTTAATGCCACATTGGAGGGTGTTTTTCAGTCACTGAGCTGGGAAAACAAGGGGATAAAGATTAATGGAGATTATCTAACCCACCTTCGTTTTGCTGATGACGTAGTCATTTTTGCAACTACCCCATCAGAGCTGCAGAGTATGATCCAGGAACTTGCTGACAAGAGTAAAGAAGTGGGATTAAAAATGAACTTTCAGAAGACAAAAGTGATGTTCAATGCTTTTACAAGAAATGAAGATTTATCGATTGATGGAGAAAAGCTGGAGATAACAGATACATACGTTTATCTTGGACAGCAGATATCAAGTGAGGGTCACATTGATGAAGAAATTAATCGGCGTACAAAACTTGCCTGGAGAGCTTTTGGAAGAAACAGCATAATTTTCAAGAGCAATATGCCATTATGTCTTAAAAGAAAAGTGTTTGATCAATGCATCCTTCCAGTGCTTACGTATGGTGCAGAGACGTGGACCTTAACTAAAAGAGACATACAAAGGCTGCAGACAACTCAAAGCAGCATGGAGAGGTGCATACTTGGTGTAACCAGGAGAGATAAGAAGAGGAACTCGTGGATCCGAAAAATGACAAGAGTGGAAGACATCATGATCAGAGTTAAATCCCTGAAATGGCAATGGGCTGGACATACTGCCAGAAGGACAGATCATCGATGGATAGCCGAAATTTTAGATTGGATTCCAAGGGACAGGAAAAGACCCAGAAGAAGACCACATGGGAGATGGGTGGATGAAATTCGAAAGTATGCGGGAGTGACATGGAGGAGACTGGCACAAGACAGACCGTTGTGGAGGAAACTTGGGGAGACCTTCGTCCAGCAGTGGATTGATAATGGTTGATGATGATGATGATGATGATGATATAGCTGAATATTTAAAACATCAAAAATTTTGGAAATAAGCCTGATGTCTTACGAAATGTATATAAAAAAAAATAACAGCACATTTCCAGGCCACGGAAGTCGCGTGCGACTTATTATCCTCAGGCCATCTGCATTACAACACCTGCACTGTGTTGCCTAGCAACCTAATACTTCAAAACAAGAAGAAGTTGCGTCACCTAGCGGAAGTAATACAAAACAAAAACCGAAACCCATTAACAATTTGAAGTCGCTGGCGCCAGCATGGCCACTTACAATGATTTTTTTTGCTGGCGCCTGCGCCCGCTGGCATCGAAAGTGTTAAAATCAAGATTATTATCATCAGAAAGTATTTATATCCACAAATTTGCGCGCAGATGCTGTAATGAAGAAGGCCCAGTAAACATTTCTCAACCTCGGAAGGTTTTACTTAAAAATAATTTATCAGTATAAACTTTTCACCCAACCTAGAAGAAGATGTAGTTTACGTGTGTGAACACAACACGTGCATTGCGCGATGTATGTCATTATCACTACAATGTTTATTTAAAATTGTAATGTTTCTTTTATTTATGTTATTCTGAAGATGGATTCAATGTGTAGTCCGAAAGATCTTAAAGATTATTTATACTTATAACTTGTTGTTGTTATTTCTTAATCTAAGATATTTCACGCAAGTTTGAATCGTGCTAAGACGGTTTCAAGGTTAATATGCATATACTTCAGCACGACAATAATAATATTTGAATTTTCATTTTTTTTTCTCTTTCTTTTCTTTCAATAACTTTCCATTCAAATTCACACTTCTAAAAACAGTACTCTATTCAAATACACACTTACATACAGAATAATACCCACTTATATCACACCTATATTCAATACAAACACTATTACGTACAATTTACACACCACATTCAGACCACTCAATTTAAAACCTTTATCTACATAACTTATATTATACTATTTACATTTCACACTAGTTATCACGCTATCTACATAACTTATAGTGTAATATAAGTTATGTAGATAGAGGTTTTAAATTGAGTTGTCTGATTGTGGTGTGTAAATACACTGGCAGAAAGTGAAAAAAGAACACCAAGAAGGAGACGTCTCATACCAACGAAATGTATACAGCATAATAGCGGAATACAGAGGATAACGTGATCAAAACATTATGGCAAAATACAGCTGTATTTGCTGGTAAACTGAAAAATAACATTTCCATGTAACATGGTTAGTACGAGGTTGAACCGCCATGAACTGCGTCACACTGTGCAATTCTGGCATGGAGTCTGTCGTACAGATGTTGGATGTAAGTTTGGGGTATTGAGTTCCAAGCATCCTCAACCTGGACGCCTCAATCGGGGATGGTCGTGGCTGGAAAGTGAAAAAAGAACACCAAGAAGGAGACGTCTGATACCAACGAAATTTATACATAACGGAATACAGAGGATAACGTGATCAAAACATTATGGCAAAATACAGCTGTATTTGCTGGTAAACTGAAAAATAACATTTCCATGTAACATGGTTAGTACGAGGTTGAACCGCCATGAACTGCGTCACACTGTGCAATTCTGGCATGGAGTCTGTCGTACAGATGTTGGATGTAAGTTTGGGGTATTAAGTTCCAAGCATCCTCAACCTGGACGCCTCAATTGGGGATGGTCGTGGCTGGAAAGTGAAAAAAGAACACCAAGAAGGAGACGTCTGATACCAACGAAATTTATACATAACGGAATACAGAGGATAACGTGATCAAAACATTATGGCAAAATACAGCTGTATTTGCTGGTAAACTGAAAAATAACATTTCCATGTAACATGGTTAGTACGAGGTTGAACCGCCATGAACTGCGTCACACTGTGCAATTCTGGCATGGAGTCTGTCGTACAGATGTTGGATGTAAGTTTGGGGTATTGAGTTCCAAGCATCCTCAACCTGGATGCCTCAATCGGGGATGGTCGTGGCTGGAAAGTGAAAACAGAACACCAAGAAGGAGACGTCTGATACCAACGGAATTTATACATAACGGAATACAGAGGATAACGTGATCAAAACATTATGGCAAAATACAGCTGTATTTGCTGGTAAACTGAAAAATAACATTTCCATGTAACATGGGTAGTACGAGGTTGAACCGCCATAAACTGCGTCACACTGTGCAATTCTGGCATGGAGTCTGTCGTACAGATGTTGGATGTAAGTTTGGGGTATTGAGTTCCAAGCATCCTCAACCTGGACGCGTAAATCGGGGATGGCCGTGGAGACCAGATAAGTCCTTGTCCCATAAAATCCCACACGTGCTCAAAGGGGGACAAATCCGGTGAACCATGGAAGTTGTCTCACACCCTGAAGTGCATGTTGCATTGCACGTGCCGTGTGTGGGCGTGCGTTATCTTGCTGGAAAACACTACGATGGACCGACCTTACAAATGGCACAACAACGGGCTGAATGATGTTGTTGATATAGGAGGTGCTGTTTAACGTAACCGGTACAAACACTAGTTGTGTACGGGAGTGATAGCTGATCGCTCCCCACACCAGGAGACTAGGTATAGGCCCTGTGTGTCGCTGGCGGATACAAGAAGGGTGGAGATGCTCCCCTGCGTGTCTGCAAACACGCATACGGTCGTCGGAGGCTCCCAAGCAGAATCTGCTTTCATCGCTGAACACGACAGATCGCCATTGCGTTCTCCAGTGCAGACGTTGGCGACACCACTGCAGCCGTTCCTCACGGTGGGCTGGAGTCAGAGATACACATGCCAGAGGCACGCGTGCACGTAGTCCTGCATCCAGTAGACGGTTGCGGATTGTTCGCACAGTCACCTCAGGTGCAACGGCAGCTCGGATTTGCGTCGCAGTGGATGTTCTGCTTGACAACACAGCTCTTCTTATGCGCCGATCGGTCCGCTCATCAGTCTGTCTGTAACTCCCAGTTTCACATCTTCTCGTGTGGGAATGTTCCTCGGACCATCTACGCCACCATCATACCACCACCGATACTTTCCGTCCAATTTGCTCCGCAATACGACTATACGACCACCCGGCCTCGCGGAGTCCGACTAGACGACCTTGCTCAAAGTCCGATAACATCTGAAATCGTACAAGTCTTCCATGTCCAGGCATTGCAGCTTCTTCACGGTCTTCGCACGTGTCCGTACGCCGACGACTGATTACATTCACTTTGCCGTACTCCTTAAATACCACCGATGATAATTTGCATATTATGCCGTGCTGTGGCATAAGCGCTCACCGGTTGGTCCCGAAATTAACATCACACCTACGTAAACTCGACCCATTAACATATGTAAATTTCATGATCGTCTGCCAATTCCTTCTTGGTGTTCTTTTTTCACTTTCCGCCAGTGTAGTACGTAATAGTGTTTGAATTGAATATGAATATAGGTGTGATATGTGTGATATAAGTGGGCATTATTCTGTATGTAAGTGTATATTTGAAGAGTACTGTTTTTAGAAGTGTGAATTTGAATGGAAAGTTATTGAAAGAGAAAAAAAAAAAAAAAAAAGAATGAGTGTCGACAACACTCACATACTGATGAGTAAGCATTTAATATAAACGAGATATCATGTACGTCAAACGACAGTGAGAATTCAACATATTGTAGTGTCCTGCGAATAAAAACAAGAAGGCTCATGATCTGAGGAATAACAACAGCAACCTGCATGCAGATATGAAGAAAGACTAAACCCAAAAGGCTAGCAGTATAACAACTATTATGGATAACATGCATGAAGTGTAGCAAAGGAAAGAAGCCAAGACCTTAGAGGTGAGTTTGGTTATTTTGGTTGCGAAGTCATCTCAGCTTTATTTACATGCCTCTCCAGTCACACCTTCCACGCAACTGTTCTTTGCACACTTAATATTTGGTAGTATCCAAATACTTTTGATAATACAGGGTATTTACCACACAGATTCTATCACAATTGTACAGAACATATAGTTACGATTGTTACATTCTTGCTAGGAAAGTGCTCCATTTTGTAGTGTTATGCTACAGAAAACAGCTCAGTTTTCTGTCTCGGTTTTTCACATTACAATCTGAGAACCACAATCCGAGAACCATCGATACCAGAACCAAAACTGCACTAGGATAGAAAATGAGCTGCGAATCACGCCATCAATAGCAGACCAGAACTTTCTGGCTTGCCAACTAACTTCCATTAAAGAGGGAATATGACATCTACTTCAGTGCCTTTCTTTTTAGAAGCAAGAAAGGCATCTGTATACTTTCTATTTTGTATCAGGGAATCATGTGCAAAAGAACGGCGTAATTTCAGCATGTGTTTTGAAAAACTGAGACCAAAATGAACTATTTTTTTGTAATGTCGCACTACAATATGTAACTTTTCCCTGACAGGAACGTACCCGGTTCCTCTTGTAGTCTTCTGTCAGTGAATTGGCTGCTGGAGTGAGATACATTTCAGCGGAGCTAAAAATGATGTTGTTGCCTTGGCGTTGCGTTAGGACTGCCGCAAGGGTGTTGACATCGCCGCACTTAGAGGTCAGTTTTATGGTAAAAATCTTTAAAATGCATTTTAAAGATGAAATTTTTTTCACCATTTCCGATTAAATTGCATATTTTAAAATATGTGTATCTCATTTTTTGAAATTTTTAGCCAAGGCACTAAAGTATACATTTACCTAAAAATTTAGTTGCACATGACGATTACGGGCAAAACACGTAACAATATTAACAAATAAAGGTAACTTGATCACGCTAGTTACGTTAACTAAAACTTTTATAAAAAGTTTGTAAGTTGGAAGCTTTCGACCTTATCTTAGGTCTTCATCACGCCGATGGAGGACTAAGATTGTTGCCAGATTCTACATTTGAATTTTTCTTATTTTTGTTGCCAAAACTTAGAATTGATCTCCAGATCAACGGAATGTAGATAGGAGATTCGGAATTGCAAGTCATTGAGTTGAAAATAACTTCCAGGCTTTCACGGTAATGGAGGGAAAAACGATTGTCAAAAGAAGCAATTTGTTTCGCTTCCTTCCAGTGGGGAACTGCAGATGTGTCTTCCATTGTCAAAATAGACAAGGCAGTATTGGGATTGGCTTTCGAAACATCTTTTCTATGTTCTAAAATTCTATGGCTAATGCTCCTGTATGTGCTTCCAATGTATAAGTTATCCCCAGTAGAAGAAGAGATAGGAATGCAGTAAACTCCTGGGAGGTTCAGGCTTTCAACTTTGTCCCTATCCCTTTGTAGAAGTTTCAAGATGTTTGGGGTAGATTTAATGGCAAGATGGTAACCAAAACTTCTAAAAAGAATCTGTAACTTATAAGCATAGGAAGGATGGTAAGGAACAGAACCACAGAATTTCAGGTCTTCTTTCTTGTGAGGAAGGAGCACATACAGGAGCATTAGCCATAGAATTTTAGAACATAGAAAAGATGTTTCGAAAGCCAATCCCAATACTGCCTTGTCTATTTTGACAATGGAAGACATATCTGCAGTTCCCCACTGGAACGAAGCAAAACGAATTGCTTCTTTTGACAATCGTTTTGCCCTCCGTTACCGTGAAAGCATAGAAATTATGTTCAACTCAATGACTTGCAACTCCGAATCTCCTCTCTACATTCCGTTGATCTGGAGATCAATTCTAAGTTTTGGCAACAAAAATAAGAAAAATTCAAATGTAGAATCTGGCAACAATCTTAGTCCTCCATTGGCGTGATGAAGACCTAAGATAAGGTCGAAAGCTTCCAACTTACGAACTTTTTATAAAAGTTTCAGTTAACGTAACTAGCGTGATCAAGTTACCTTTATTTGTTTAGTTGCACAGTTATGACAGAATCAAATGAAAGCCACAGAGTGGGGCAGAGCACTTACATCTGATTCAGTTCTTGGACCATCGACAAAAAATCATCGTAAGTCAACACAGCTAGTTCTCTATAAACTTGGGCTTGCTTTAACACATTATCCTTGAAGTTGTCAAACTGAAAAGGAAGCTCCTTCGCAGATGACTGACCCATTATTCTGCAACACGAAAAACAGCAAAACATTAGCTTGGAGACAAAAATTGTCGGGATGATACACATTTACAATGAAAAACTTTATATTACAGGTTTTCCAGATGTAAACTAATTATTGGGTTGGTGCAAAAGAAATGTCCAGCGAAGGACAAGCATATCCAAAGTTCTGTGTGAAAATTCGTGTTACCATTCACAAATATATTAGGTTGTAATGCTGTTTAAAACACGATAAAACTTCATTAAAACCACAACACACTAGTTGCAAGATGAAATGAAAATGTACTACAATTAAAACCAGTATGATACAGTTAAAATGATAAAAATACATGAGGTAAGATCTTTCGGGTCACCCCTTGGTGCCCATTGTCAAGCCAACTGTGAATACATGTGGTGCGGTAACAACTTATATGCCTTATAATAGTCACATGATGTCGCCATGGTAACAGTAATGTGCATGTAAACTGTTACATGGTAACAGCAATGTGCATGTTTGTGTTACTGTTACCATGGCGACATCACGTGACTATTAAAAGGCATATAAGTTGTCACCGCACCACATGTATTCACAGTAATGTGCATGTGAACTGTTACATGGTAACAGTAATGTGCATGTTTGTGTTACTGTTACCATGGCGACATCACGTGACTATTAAAAGGCATATAAGTTGTCACCGCACCACATGTATTCACAGTAATGTGCATGTGAACTGTTACATGGTAAATGTGCATGTTTGTGTTACTGTTACCATGGCGACATCACGTGACTATTAAAAGGCATATAAGTTGTCACCGCACCACATGTATCACAGTAATGTGCATGTGAACTGTTACATGGTAACATCACGTGACTATTATAAGGCATACAAGTTGTCACCGCACCACATGTATTCACAGTAATGTGCATGTGAACTGTTACATGGTAATAGTAATGTGCATGAAAAAACCATTAGAAAGTACCACGTACTCACCATAAAGATCATGGTAACCTCCAATGACAACACACTTCCAACACGTCATTCATCGTGATGTAACTGGGCTTCCAAGGTTTACAGACTTCTTGCTTACGCTTCTTACTTCCGGGTGTGAAACATTGTATTTTTTTTTTTTTCCCTTAGCCTTATGAGATGTTACTCTAAAGCTTGTCAATTCTATAAAAATCACACATACAACTCATTCATACAATTCAAGTAAAAACTCTGTACATAACCTTACATTCATAGGTGATTAAACCTTGGTCAACTGTAATTATCAAACTCCTCCTTCTGTTTCACAACCTCTGCTACTCCCACTGCAAGTGTCCCACCCATTCAGCCCCTCACATCCAATCCTCTAGTACTTTCAACAGGCCTCTGTCATCTTCAGGAGGCATGGGCCCCAGTCGCTATCTCTGAATCGTTGTGTCTCTGGCGCCATCTATTGTCCCTGCTGCTCTTTTTTCCCTCTTTCTTTTTACGCTGCTGTTCAATTTTTATTAGGGCTTTCCATTGTTCGTTTAGGTTACTTGGCTCATTAATGTTGCATAATCTTGATCTGTTTTTTTCAATTAATACTGATTCTGCTATTCTTAACTGCTTTTCGTTTTTACAGCTCTTAATAATTTTAATATCTTCAAACCTTGGACATTTTTGATTTTCCATACAGTATTGGGTCAATGCTGTCTTAGCTTCTTTTTTATTCCTAATTATTAATATGCTGGTTCAATCTATACTTTAATTTATTCTTGGTGCTGCCTATATATGGCACAGGTGGTTGCTGGTTTATTGGGATTTCATAAATTCCTGCTCTATCTAATTGGCTAATTTTTTCATTTTTAATCACTAAATTTTTTACAGTAAGTACCTGATTTCCTACCTGTATGTCATACTTGCCACAAAGTTTATTAATTTCTGCTGAAACATTTTCTATATATGGTATGCTCCTACATATTTTACAAGTTTTTTATCAGTCTTGACCTTATTGTAACCTTGAGTTACTTCATAAATCCATTTTTTTAATACCTGTTTAGGGTATCCAAAATCATATGCAATTTTTTCAATATATTCAATTTCTTCATTTCTATACTGTTCAATTGATGAGTGTGTTAAACTTCTTTTAATTAGTGTTTTAACACTATTTCTTTTATGTGTTAATGGATGTGATGACTGAAATGGTATAAGTACTGGGATATATGAAGATTTTCTATGCACTCTGAATTGCATATTCTCCTCTGTTTTAACAATCAAAACGTCCAAAAATGCCAAAGTATTGTCATGTTCTTGTTCTACTGTCAGTTCTATAGATGGATAAACACACCTGCCTCCTGAAGATGACAGAGGCCTGTTGAAAGTACTAGAGGATTGGATGTGAGGGGCTGAATGGGTGGGACACTTGCAGTGGGAGTAGCAGAGGTTGTGAAACAGAAGGAGGAGTTTGATAATTACAGTTGACCAAGGTTTAATCACCTATGAATGTAAGGTTATGTACAGAGTTTTTACTTGAATTGTATGAATGAGTTGTATGTGTGATTTTTATAGAATTGACAAGCTTTAGAGTAACATCTCATAAGGCTAAGGGGAAAAAAAAAAAAAAATATGATGTTTCACACCCGGAAGTAAGAAGCGTAAGCAAGAAGTCTGTAAACCTTGGAAGCCCAGTTACATCACGATGAATGACGTGTTGTCATTGGAGGTTACCATGATCTTTATGGTGAGTACGTGGTACTTTCTAATGGTTTTTTCATTTATGAATTGCACGTAAACTATGCGCACTTTGCAAGAGGTTAATACCTTAAAAGTGCAAATATAATAAGTAATGTGCATGTTTGTGTTACTGTTACCATGGCGACATCACGTGACTATTAAAAGGCATATAAGTTGTCCCCGCACCACATGTATTCACAGTAATGTGCATGTGAACTGTTACATGGTAACAGCAATGTGCATGTTTGTGTTACTGTTACCATGGCGACATCACGTGACTATTATAAGGCATATAAGTTGTCACCGCACTACATGTATTCACAGTTGGCTTGACAATGGGCACCAAAGGGTGACCCGAAAGATCTTGCCTCATGTAATTTTATCATTTTAACTGTATCATACTGGTTTTAATTGTAGTACATTTTCATTTCATCTTGCAACTAGTGTGCTGTGGTTTTAATGAAGTTTTATCGTGTTTTAGACAGCATTACAACCTAATATATTTGTGGACAAGCACAAGTGGATGGCGAGAACGGTAAAGTAGTTCAACTTACCTAGGCAAAATAATACCCCTTGGCATTGACACCTAGTTGCCATCTGTCCGGCAAGGTCATGCTCCCGGAACGAAAAATGTCTTGTGGCTGGGACCCTAAGAAGTCATCAACTGCACGTTGAACCTCATCTGTTGTGAACTATTTCCTGAACAGGAAGCGATCCAGGCGACGAAACAGATGACTGTCTGTCGGAGACAAGTCCGGATAATAGGCACGATGAGGCACTTAGTGTCAGCATCGTTCGTTGTGCGAGATGAGGGCGAGTGTTGTCCTGGAGCAGAAGACCATATGTTTGTTGACCAAACCCAGTTGTTTCTGCAGCAATTTCCGGTGTATCTGGTGTAATTCAGCACAATAACGTTCTGCAGTGATGATTTGGCCTCCTGCCAAGTAACTCTGATGAAGTATCCTGGCTGTGGACCACCAGACAAGGAGCATCATCTTCTTGGTGTAGGAGTGGCTTAGGATGCCGTCCAGCAGGTTGTGCCTTGCTTAACCATTGTGCAGATCATTTCTGATTATCGTAAAGGACCCACTTCTCATCGCAGGTGATGATTCGATGCAGTAGATATTCCAGTTTATTCCTGGCAAGCAGCGATGTGCAGATTTCCAAATGCTTAGTCTTGTTGGCAGTTGTCAACTCATGCGGCAGCCACATGTCCAGCTTATTGATCTTACCCAGCGCAGCCAGACACCGAACAAATGTCGTTTGGTGGACACCTACCTCTGCCGCTATCTTACGACACGTTTTCGGGGGTCCGCTTCAACCACAAGTAACAGAACATCATCAGCAACAGATTGGCGACAATGTGCTTCGTTTTGCAAGTCCACATCGCCGCTTCGAAGCTTCACAAACACAGTAAAAGACCTCAAATGAACAAAACTCTCCCGTGCAGCCGTACCCAAACTAATTTTGACTGCTGCATTGCAGTCATCTTCCGTGAGACTCGCTACTTCCGCCGCTTGCGACGTCCCATGTTGAACTGTTTGTCAGAGATGCACATCCCACTCATTCTCCCCGCCATGCCACGTCAGTCTTGCGATGTAGTGCGCAACATTTATGGCACATCCTTGTAGACGGACTAGTTTGTGTACGGCTGCACAAAAGAGTTTTGTTCATTTGAGATCTTCTTTTATTGTGTTTTAGCCAGGATGTTCCCTCTTTTAACCTTTTATTAGTTGATAGACTTAATGTCTATGCCTTCCAATAGAGTCATTCATTCATTCAAAGTCTCAAATTGTTCTTTTACAATATCATCCAAATTCTTTTAAAAGTTCTTTTCATCATTCATAGTCTTAGTTCAAATAATTTTATCACATTTTAATCAACTGAAATGACAACGAAGGCAATTTTCCAATGTGATACTTCGAGTGAACCTGGATGGCCACAACCATTAACTGAACAATAGAATGCAGGAATTTCGACCAAAGCTGAAGAAAGGTAAGAATCACAAAAGCTTTATTCACTTTATAGATACGTTTCAATAATTGCATGTAGTTCTCAAAATGCAAAGAATAATGCTCTCGAGTGGCTAAAGCTATAAATTAACGTGTGAAACAGTAAATGGCAATACAACATAATTGTTCCAATTAGTAGTTCTAATTCTGACTATTATATAGCTCTAATTATTCTACTGTTCTCTTTTACGTGCGATATTTCAAAGTAACTTGTACAAAAATCTAGCGGATAATGCTTACCTTGGCATTCCTTTCTAGCGATGGGAACATTTCACGCACGTGTTTGTCTTTGTTGATGTTATTGTCCTAAACTTCATTGTATGCGATGACTGGCTTTACTTCTCACACTTTTCGCTGGGTATACTCATTGGATCTTTGCCTTAGGATTCCAAACACATCAATTTTTACCGTTCTTTATACTCGAAATTTTCGCCCATCCTCTGGGCATCCTCAGGAGCGTGGCGACTTTACCACCAATGTTCGTGGTTAACTTTGCGCTAATGGAGTCCGATACTCCTTGTTGTCATTCGTCGGATATACTTTCCTGGATATATTTCGTTATCAAGCCCGGCTGGCGCTATCTATGTTCCATTAAAACCCCCCCTTTTTTTTTTCTCTTCTCCTATCCTGGTTTTCTTGTCTTTTTTGCCGGTTTTTCTTTTGTTGTTGTTTTTCTTGTCTTATTAGTTCTTTCCACAGGCCCGATAATGTGCTAAAATGCTAAAAAAGAATAAAAAATCGGAAAGGCAAACGAGGGAAGAAGCAATATTAATCTATAAAAATAAAGCAAAGGTATGTAACCAGAATGACCCTAGCACATTATCGGGCCTGTGGAAAGAACTAACAAGACAAGAAAAACAACAAAAGAAAAAATGGCAAAAAAGACAAGAAAACCAGGATAGGAAAAGAAACTAAAAAAAAAAAAAAAGTTGTTTTAATGAAACATAGATGGCGCCAGCCGGGCTTGATAACGAAATATATCCAGGAAAGTATATCCGACGAATGGCAACAAGGAGTATCGGACTCCATTAGCGCAAAGTTAACCACGAACATCGGTGGTAAAGTTGCCACGCTCCTGAGGATGCCCAGAGGATGGGCGAAAATTTCGAGTATAAAGAACGGTAAAAATTGATGTGTTTGAATCCTAAGGCAAAGATCCAATGAGTATACCCAGCGAAAAGTGTGAGAAATAAAGCCAGTCATCGCATACAATGGACTTTAGGACAATAACATCAACAAAGACAAACATGTCGTGAAATGTTCCCATCGCTAGAAAGGAATGCCAAGGTAAGCATTATCCGCTAGATTTTTGTACAACATAATTGTGGTATAAACTTTAACGATTTATAGAGCCACATAATACAGTTCAAGGTTTTGAACAATGAATGACATTATTCATTGATGCAGAACATAACAGAATGCTAGATTATGGGGAAAAAACTGACAAACTATACCATCAGTGTTATTTATTAGTCGTATATTATTATTAATTGCTTTCATAAGGAAAAGTAAAAAAAATCAAGCGATTATGGAGAAAATTTGTGTTTTAATTCTATAAGTCAGCACACCCACTCGACACCAGCACCGGCTACTCGTTGTTGTCCTCGGTAAAAGCGCCACCTGGAGGGCTTTCTGGCATAAGTGCTTCCTGGTTTTGAAGGCAAAAATAGCAGGCTTCTTTCATGATCCCCGTAGGCTATGGGATAAGTAAAAAGACCACACCACAACTATGAAAAATTTAACTGGAGTAAAAGAAGTGAAAATGATATATGACAACAAGGCACAATGGGCAGGTCACACTGCCAAACTCACAGACGACAGGCAGATCTACTGTGTCACAAACTGATATCCAAGATCAACCAAGAGAAAACCTGGTAGACTTCCAATTAGATAGGAAGACCCCTTAACCAGAGCAGTAGGAAACAACTGGAAAAGACTGGCTCAGGATTGCCCCCACTCAAAACTATGACCTGCATCCCTGGAGAAATACTAAATGAAAAATCAGGTCCATCTAGGTAATGTATACCACAAAAACATTTTCATTTTATGTTGGGATGATATTTCGGTAAATGTGTAGATTAGCGTCCTAAATTACACTGGCGGAAAGTGAAAAAAGAACACCAAGAAGGAGACGTCTGATACCAACGAAATTTATACAGCATAATAACGGAATACAGAGGATAACGTGATCAAAACCTTATGGCAAAATACAGCTGTATTTGCTGGTAAACTGAAAAATAACATTTCCATGTAACATGGGTAGTACGAGGTTGAACCGCCATGAACTGCGTCACACTGTGCAATTCTGGCATGGAGTCTGTCGTACAGATGCTGGATGTAAGTTTGGGGTATTGAGTTCCAAGCATCCTCAACCTAAACGCGTAAATCGGGGATGGTCGTGGCTGGCCGTGGAGACCGGATAAGTCGTTGTCCCATAAAATCCCACACGTGCTCAATGGGGGACAAATCCGGTGAACCATGGAAATTGTTTGAAAATTTATTTGTTCCACGAAGCCTTTGGGTGTCCAGAAGAATGTCATTTGAAAATTTATTTGCTCCAACAGCCCTTAGGTGCCCAGAAAAAGATAATTTGTAAATTTATTTGTTACACAAACTCTTAGGTGTCCAGAAAAAGATAATTTGTAAATTTATTTGTTACACAAACTCTTAGGTGTCCAGAAAAATGTCATTCGTAAATTTATTTGTTCCACGAACCCTTTGGGTGTCCAGAAGAACGTCATTTGAAAATTTATTTGTTCCATGAACCCTTTGGGGGTCCAGAAGAACGTCATTTGAAAATTTATTTGTTCCAACAGCCCTTAGGTGCCCAGAAAAAGATGATTCGTAAATTTATTTGTTACACAAACTCTTAGGTGTCCAGAAAAATGTCATTTGTAAATTTATTTGTTCCACGAACCCTTTGGGTGTCCAGAAGAACGTCATTTGAAAATTTATTTGTTCCACGAACCCTTTGGGTGTCCAGAAGAATGTCATTTGAAAATTTATTTTTTCTAACAGCCCTTAGGTGCCCAGAAAAAGATAATTTGTAAATTTATTTGTTCCAACAGCCCTTAGGTGCCCAGAAAAAGATAATTTGTAAATTTATTTGTTACACAAACTCTTAGGTGTCCAGAAAAAGATAATTTGTAAATTTATTTGTTACACAAACTTTTAGGTGTCCAGAAAAATGTCATTTGAAAATTTATTTGTTCCAACAGCCCTTAGGTGCGTAGAAAGAGATAATTTGTAAATTTATTTGTTACACAAACTCTTAGGTGTCCAGAAAAATGTCATTTGCAAATTTATTTGTTCCACGAACCCTTTGGGTGTCCAGAAGAACGTCATTTGAAAATGTATTTGTTCCACGAACCCTTTGGGTGTCCAGAAGAATGTCATTTGAAAATTTATTTGTTCCAACAGCCCTTAGGTGCCCAGAAAAAGATAATTTCTAAATTTATTTGTTACACAAACTCTTAGGTGTCCAGAAAAATGTCATTTGTAAATTTAATTGTTCCACGAACCCTTTGGGTGTCCAGAAGAACATCATTTGAAAATTTATTTGTTCCACGAACCCTTTGGGTGTCCAGAAGAATGCCATTTGAAAATTTATTTGTTCCACGAACCCTTTGGGTATCCAGAAGAACGTCATTTGAAAATTTATTTGTTCCACGAACCCTTTGGGGGTCCAGAAGAACGTCATTTGAAAATTTATTTGTTCCAACAACCCTTAGGTGCCCAGAAAAAGATGATTCGTCAATTTATTTGTTACACAAACTCTTAGGTGTCCAGAAAAATGTCATTTGTAAATTTATTTGTTCCACGAACCCTTTGGGTGTCCAGAAAAACGTCATTTGAAAATTTATTTGTTCCACGAACCCTTTGGGTGTCCAGAAGAATGTCATTTGAAAATTTATTTGTTCTAACAGCCCTTAGGTGTCCAGAAAAAGATAATTTGTAAATTTATTTGTTCCAACAGCCCTTAGGTGCCCAGAAAAAGATCATTTGTAAATTTATTTGTTACACAAACAACTCTTAGGTGTCCAGAAAAATGTCATTTGTAAATTTATTTGTTCCACGAACCCTTTGGGTGTCCAGAAGAACGTCATTTGAAAATTTATTTGTTCCACAAACCCTTTGGGTGTCCAGAAGAACGTCATTTGAAAATTTATTTGTTCCAACAGCCCTTAGGTGCCCAGAAAAAGATAATTTGTAAATTTATTTGTTACACAAACTCTTAGGTGTCCAGAAAAATGTCATTTGTAAATTTATTTGTTCCACGAACCCTTTGGGTGTCCAGAAGAACGTCATTTGAAAATTTATTTGTTCCACGAACCCTTTGGGTGTCCAGAAGAATGTCATTTGAAAATTTATTTGTTCCAACAGCCCTTAGGTGCCCAGAAAAAGATAATTTGTAAATTTATTTGTTACACAAACTCTTAGGTGTCCAGAAAAATGTCATTTGTAAATTTAATTGTTCCACGAACCCTTTGGGTGTCCAGAAGAACATCATTTGAAAATTTATTTGTTCCACGAACCCTTTGGGTGTCCAGAAGAATGCCATTTGAAAATTTATTTGTTCCACGAACCCTTTGGGTGTCCAGAAGAACGTCATTTGAAAATTTATTTGTTCCACGAACCCTTTGGGGGTCCAGAAGAACGTCATTTGAAAATTTATTTGTTCCAACAACCCTTAGGTGCCCAGAAAAAGATGATTCGTCAATTTATTTGTTACACAAACTCTTAGGTGTCCAGAAAAATGTCATTTGTAAATTTATTTGTTCCACGAACCATTTGGGTGTCCAGAAAAACGTCATTTGAAAATTTATTTGTTCCACGAACCCTTTGGGTGTCCAGAAGAATGTCATTTGAAAATTTATTTGTTCTAACAGCCCTTAGGTGTCCAGAAAAAGATAATTTGTAAATTTATTTGTTCCAACAGCCCTTAGGTGCCCAGAAAAAGATAATTTGTAAATTTATTTGTTACACAAACAACTCTTAGGTGTCCAGAAAAATGTCATTTGTAAATTTATTTGTTCCACGAACCCTTTGGGTGTCCAGAAGAACGTCATTTGAAAATTTATTTGTTCCACAAACCCTTTGGGTGTCCAGAAGAACGTCATTTGAAAATTTATTTGTTCCAACAGCCCTTAGGTGCCCAGAAAAAGATAATTTGTAAATTTATTTGTTACACAAACTCTTAGGTGTCCAGAAAAATGTCATTTGTAAATTTATTTGTTCCACGAACCCTTTGGGTGTCCAGAAGAACGTCATTTGAAAATTTATTTGTTCCACGAACCCTTTGGGTGTCCAGAAGAATGTCATTTGAAAATTTATTTGTTCCAACAGCCCTTAGGTGCCCAGAAAAAGATAATTTGTAAATTTATTTGTTACACAAACTCTTAGGTGTCCAGAAAAATGTCATTTGTAAATTTAATTGTTCCACGAACCCTTTGGGTGTCCAGAAGAACATCATTTGAAAATTTATTTGTTCCACGAACCCTTTGGGTGTCCAGAAGAATGCCATTTGAAAATTTATTTGTTCCACGAACCCTTTGGGTGTCCAGAAGAACGTCATTTGAAAATTTATTTGTTCCACGAACCCTTTGGGGGTCCAGAAGAACGTCATTTGAAAATTTATTTGTTCCAACAACCCTTAGGTGCCCAGAAAAAGATGATTCGTCAATTTATTTGTTACACAAACTCTTAGGTGTCCAGAAAAATGTCATTTGTAAATTTATTTGTTCCACGAACCATTTGGGTGTCCAGAAAAACGTCATTTGAAAATTTATTTGTTCCACGAACCCTTTGGGTGTCCAGAAGAATGTCATTTGAAAATTTATTTGTTCTAACAGCCCTTAGGTGTCCAGAAAAAGATAATTTGTAAATTTATTTGTTCCAACAGCCCTTAGGTGCCCAGAAAAAGATAATTTGTAAATTTATTTGTTACACAAACAACTCTTAGGTGTCCAGAAAAATGTCATTTGAAAATTTATTTGTTCCACGAACCCTTTGGGTGTCCAGAAGAACGTCATTTGAAAATTTATTTGTTCCAACAGCCCTTAGGTGCCCAGAAAAAGATAATTTGTAAATTTATTTGTTACACAAACTCTTAGGTGTCCAGAAAAATGTCATTTGTAAATTTATTTGTTCCACGAACCCTTTGGGTGTCCAGAAGAACGTCATTTGAAAATTTATTTGTTCCACGAACCCTTTGGGTGTCCAGAAGAATGTCATTTGAAAATTT
The DNA here is from genome assembly GCA_039090855.1 of Macrothele yani. Classification (NCBI taxonomy): domain Eukaryota; kingdom Metazoa; phylum Arthropoda; class Arachnida; order Araneae; family Macrothelidae; genus Macrothele; species Macrothele yani. Next base: position 1,995,598 of record CM077034.1, read on the forward strand.
ATTTGTTCCAACAGCCCTTAGGTGCCCAGAAAAAGATAATTTGTAAATTTATTTGTTCCAACAGCCCTTAGGTGCCCAGAAAAAGATAATTTGTAAATTTATTTGTTACACAAACTCTTAGGTGTCCAGAAAAAGATAATTTGTAAATTTATTTGTTACACAAACTTTTAGGTGTCCAGAAAAATGTCATTTGAAAATTTATTTGTTCCAACAGCCCTTAGGTGCTTAGAAAAAGATAATTTGTAAATTTATTTGTTACACAAACTCTTAGGTGTCCAGAAAAATGTCATTTGTAAATTTATTTGTTCCACGAACCCTTTGGGTGTCCAGAAAAACGTCATTTGAAAATTTATTTGTTCCACGAACCCTTTGGGTGTCCAGAATGTCATTTGAAAATTTATTTGTTCCAACAGCCCTTAGGTGCCTAGAAAAAGATAATTTGTAAATTTATTTGTTACACAAACTCTTAGGTGTCCAGAAAAAGATAATTTGTAAATTTATTTGTTACACAAACTCTTAGGTGTCCAGAAAAGTGCCATTTGTAAATTTATTTGTTCCACGAACCCTTTGGGTGTCCAGAAGAATGTCATTTGTAAATTTATTTATTCCACGAATCCTTTGGGTGTCCAGAAGAACGTCATTTGAAAATTTATTTGTTTCAACAGCCCTTAGGTGCCCAGAAAAAGATAATTTGTAAATTTATTTGTTACACAAACTCTTAGGTGTCCAGAAAAATGTCATTTGTAAATTTATTTGTTCCACGAACCCTTTGGGTGTCCAGAAGAACGTCATTTGAAAATTTATTTGTTCCACAAACCCTTTGGGTATCCAGAAGAACGTCATTTGAAAATTTATTTTTTCCACGAACCCTTTGGGTGTCCAGAAGAATGTCATTTGAAAATTTATTTGTTCCAACAGCCCTTAGGTGCCCACAAAAAGATAATTTGTAAATTTATTTGTTACACAAACTCTTAGGTGCCCAGAAAAAGATAATTTGTAAATTTATTTGTTACACAAACTCTTAGGTGTCCAGAAAAATGTCATTTGTAAATTTAATTGTTCCACGAACCCTTTGGGTGTCCAGAAGAACGTCATTTGAAAATTTATTTGTTCCACAAACCCTTTGGGTGTCCAGAAGAATGCCATTTGAAAATTTATTTGTTCCAACAGCCCTTAGGTGCCCAGAAAAAGATAATTTGTAAATTTATTTGTTACACAAACTCTTAGGTGTCCAGAAAGAGATAATTTGTAAATTTATTTGTTACACAAACTCTTAGGTGTCCAGAAAAGTGCCATTTGTAAATTTATTTGTTCCACGAACCCTTTGGGTGTCCAGAAGAATGTCATTTGTAAATTTATTTATTCCACGAATCCTTTGGGTGTCCAGAAGAACGTCATTTGAAAATTTATTTGTTTCAACAGCCCTTAGGTGCCCAGAAAAAGATAATTTGTAAATTTATTTGTTACACAAACTCTTAGGTGTCCAGAAAAATGTCATTTGTAAATTTATTTGTTCCACGAACCCTTTGGGTGTCCAGAAGAACGTCATTTGAAAATTTATTTGTTTCACAAACCCTTTGGGTATCCAGAAGAACGTCATTTGAAAATTTATTTTTTCCACGAACCCTTTGGGTGTCCAGAAGAATGTCATTTAAAAATTTATTTGTTCCAACAGCCCTTAGGTGCCCACAAAAAGATAATTTGTAAATTTATTTGTTACACAAACTCTTAGGTGTCCAGAAAAATGTTCCAAATAATTTTTCCAGTGCATGCAGTCCTACAATATTTTTATATCAATTATTTTTACTAAGCATGTGTCAACATACATAAATTATTTTTACGAAGCATGTGTTAACAGAATAACAGTTCTGCTGAGCAATGTCAGAAGGCTGAATGATATTGCCCTGGGATAAACAAACAAACTCCTGGTTCACTTCTTTGTTTAGAGACAACAAAGATGACTGAGGGTGACTTCTACTAATCCGTCAGACGCCGTGCAAATTCAAAGAACACGGGGGGGGGGGGTGTTACAAAATCCTAGTCGAGTTATCGGGCGACCTGGGCACTTGTGGTCATCTGAATGGCCCGGAATCCCGGGCGTTGTGGTAGCAAAAGGGTTAATAAAAAGTAAATTCAATGCATTCTGTTGGGGGAAAACAAATTTTGCAGGTAATCACCTGTTCTGATTTCTGCCATGTTTAAATTACATGACCTGCTTTGACAAGATACATAGAAATGTGCTTCAAGCTTGATTTCTCCTAGACACAGTTTCCACAGGTCAGGGCCTTAATTTGTGTCCAGCGAGACTTAAATGTGATCTATATGAAGGGTGTACCTTCACAAATAGACGTGTTGCTTTTATTCTGGATGCATACATTTTTTGAGAAAAGTAGTTCTCTATTAAAATTATTTCCTTTGAATTTTTTGAGTGAACGTTAAATTGTTGTGCTTGATGCAATAACCACTCATTAACTATGGCTAAATAAAGAAATTATGCGCAAAATGTGCGTTTGTGCTCAGGAAGGATGATATAAAGTAAAAGGGGTTAACCATTCTACCACTTTTTTTTAATTTTCATAAAATATGTTTCCCCCTGCAAACCATTTCCAATGTTTTTTTAACTCTACCTCTCTTTCCTCCGCCGTGCTTGATGTCATCCTATGATTTTGTTGAATTATCATCGAATGATATATATAAAATATACATAAGTATATTTACAAAATTTGGTTTTTAGTTATTTTTCATAACATGCACTTGGCCCCTAATTTTCTTTACTTGCAACGTTATTCTAAGCAACCAGCTGTCAACATCAATTAACGTCATCTATAATATCTTTTGTAAGGCAACGTACAGAAAAACCTAAGTACACATACTGTATATTTACATAAATTCAAAAACAAAACTTACCGTATAGTAAAAAATCCTATGTTCCACACTCACAATATAACGAAACTATCTACTTCAGGCAATTTATGTAAATCACCTTATACATTTACATTCCGCAGAACAGAAATCGAAGCTCCAAACGTTTCAAGAACCTGAAACTACTCACAGACGAAGTGACATATGCACCTGCAACAATACTTTCTGGCAGCTGACCTCACACTGCTGTTGAATATACAAATATTTACTATCTTTCAGATTATCAGATATCTATGAAGTGTTGACATTGAGTTTTGCGCCGCAAATCTGATTGTTTCTGCTCCGCCCACTCTAACCGTATCCGTACACAACTTCGAAGCCTTAAAATAGTATAACAATATTAGTAATCCTAATTAAAGTTTCCAAGTTTTCGCACATCAACCAGATGACTTTTTCAAGGAAGGTAGACAGCAACTATAGTCTGCTCTCTCACTTCCCTTGTCATAAATTAAGATCGGGATTATATCGGGGCCGTAGAGATCACGTCAGTCACTTCGTTCCTCACCTATATCCGGTTGTTGTTAAACCCCCAACAACAACAAAATAGCTTAGCTACTGTTACACTTTCAAGGAACGGTAGAGATATATTCAAATAGCCGACCCGGTGGCGCAGTGGTCTAAGGCGCTGGCCTCTGATCATTCGTCCGTAAGGGGTCCGGGTTCGAATCGCCCGGTCAGGCATGGATGTTGTGTTTGTCTTACGGCACTGGCTCTCTCCCTTCCCTGGAACCAGTGACCCTAAATTAGGGACGGGCGACTGCTTATAGCCCATTGAGTTGCTCACGGTGGTCGTTAAACCTCCAATCAAAAAAAAAAATATATATATTCAAACAATTTATTTTCCACCCCATAAAAGATCACAGTGTGCCGACGTGGTAAAGTTTTCTCCTTAGTTCAACGAAACATTAAAATGTTTCCTTCCTTCTGCCTTTGAACCTCAGGAGTCTGCAAATTACTGGGTTTTTTTTTTTTTTAGGGACGGGGTAATAGCTTCCTTACAGCCAAAAAAATTTCTTTTTCTTTTTGATTGGAGGTTTGATGACCACCGTGGGCAACTCAATCGGCTGTAAGCAGTCGTCCGTCCCTAATTTAGGGTCACTGGTTCCAGGGAAGAGAGACAGCCAGTGCCGTAAGACAAATACAATGCCTCAGCGGGATTCGAACCCGGACCCCTTTCGGAAGAATGATCAGAGACCATCGCTTAGACCACTGCTTTCACTTTATTGAACAAATTAAGCAAGTACATAAGGCCTGGATTTACAGCGCCAAACAGAAAAAAAAAATGAAATGACAACATATATACAGCGAGGATGATATATGTACAAATGGAAAATGTACTATTTACAGTGATAACAAATTCATATTCGAGGGATTGTTTCACATACTTAAGTGGATACAACAAAGAGAAACCGGTGAAACAGTATAGGCAGACACTCCGTAAAATGAGACAATATGTGCAGTACCATGAAATATAGCGCAATCGAGACAATAAGTATATCCGTGACACACGGCAGACAAGGTAAAGGCATATTGTGATAAGTGCAAGTGAAACAGATGTGTATCAGATGAGCAAAATAGTAATGTATGTACAACAGGCGCAAAGTTAGTGTCGTATAAATTCAAAGAAGAACATCAATAGAGAGCAAATATGGTAACATAAGGTATAATACCTTGCGCAAAAGCAATAGATGACACTATAACTGATTCGCAATGTACATGCACAGGTTGATGAACAGCATAGAAAGGTATACGAAGACATCACTATATACAGCTATTGTGGACGAGCAACAATTATACGAGGTGGCACAGCCAAAATCATATTTTTCGATATGTGTTATTTTTTCTGATGCTTTTTGGCCAAATCCAATTCTTGCTCCGGATTCTTCCAAGAAAACGTAGAAAAAACAACAACATTTCCCTGTCCTTGAAGTTGCAGATAAGGAAGTTGAATATTGAAGTTGCATCAGTGGTGCCAACTGATGCTATCTCTTCCTCCCTCTCTTTTTCAGCTCTGCCTCAGGTCCCACCCCGACTCTGCGATCCTCTTCTTTCCGCCTTCTCTCCTGCTGAATTTCGGAAGCGTTTGCCTCCCTTAATTCACGCGCATCCCCGGGACCTGACGGCCTTCCCTTCTCCTTTTACCGCGCCTTCCTTCCGTCTCTGATGCCTTTTCTTCTCGCTTGCTTTTCTTGCGCCCAAACCTCTTTAGCACTGCCGCCGGAGTTTACTGTAGCGCATATCATCTTGCTGCCCAAAAAGGGAGACCTTTTGGACTTGCGAAACTGGCGCCCCATTTCCATTCTCAATCTGGACTATAAGCTTTTCACAAAACTTCTCTCTCGCCGCTTGAACTCTGTGCTTCCCTTTCTTATCTCCCCCGACCAGTCCTACACTGTGCCTGGTCGGTCCATTTCTAACAACATCTCCTTCCTCCAGAACATAGTTTTTCTCGCCCGCACCCACTCAGAACCCCTCGCCCTGTTTAACCTTGACCAGAGTTCAGCATTCGACAACATCTCCCACGACTTTCTTTCTGCCACTCTTCATGGCTTTGGCCTTCCTTCCTCCTTCGTTTCTCTCCTTCTCAACCTCTATCGGGGCGCTTTCTTCCACGTCCGGACGGCCTCCTTTTTAACGGCGCCCGTACCTTTTCTTCGAGGAATCCGGCAGGGCTTCCCCTCTCGGGGCAACTCTTCGCCATTGTCTTTGAACCATTCCTCCTGGCTGCTCGAAGATCACTCCTGTCTACTCTTCCTCCGTCAGTTGCCAGCACTAGGCACCATGAGTGCGTACTTACAGCATTTGCAGATGACGCAACCTTCTGTCTCCGCCAGGACGTCCAGTTTGACAATCTTCTCTCCACCTACCATCTTTACGCTACTGTTTCGGGCGCTTCGCTTAATGTCACCAAAAGTACTGGTTTGTGGTGTGGGTCGTGGATGGGCCGGACCGATACCCCCTGGGGTGCGGTCTGGTCCTCCTCGACTCAGAAGATCCTTGGAGCCCATATCGGTCACCCCTATACTACGGGCCTTTTGACATGGACCAGTTTGCGGTCTAGGTTACGTCATCAAGCAGCGTTTTGGAGATTTGCGATTCCAATTACTTCTTACTGTCAGCGAGCTCACATTGTTCGACGATACTTACTTTCCCTCTGCACCTATTCCTGGACCTCCACGTCTTCTTGTCAACCCGCCTGACGGAACTCAACAGCATCTTTACTTCAGTAATCTGGGCCTCCAAGCACTGGTCAGCCGCTCCGACGCTATATCTCCCTGTCAAGCATGGGGGCATTAATCTTGTTGATGTTCACTGTTACTATCGTGCATACCGCATCGCCTCCTTCCTTCGTCTCGTCTCTTCGCCTTCTCCTTCTCTTACACTTTCTCTTGACGTTATTCTTTCTCTTCGCGATCCATCCTTCACTTTTCTTCTTTTCCTCAGGATGGACTACTTTACTATTCCCTCTTCAAACTTTCCTACTATTTTATCTGAGGCTCTGGCGCTTTTCCGTTCCCTCCCTCTCTCTCGTTCTCCTCCTACCACCACCCTGGATCTCCTTGCAGAACCACTCTTTTTCTCTACCCTGGTTCACCCCCCCCCGATCAACCATTCTTACTTTTTTTTTCATGGTTCCGTGCCTGCATCCTAACCGTGCAGGCCCTCATTAATCCCGATTTTTCCTGGAAACCCCTCGACTTACTCTTTTCCACCCCAACTCCTACCCTCGAGGACGACTATGCCCTTCTCCGTTTCTCTCTTCAGCTTCTCTATCCTTCTCTTGTTTCTGACAACGGCCTCCTCGTCGTCCCCGGCCCCAGCCTCCTTCTCCCTTTCTTTCTTCCTTTTCGTGACTCTGTCGCCCCCGTCCTTTCTTTTACTACCGCTGCCCTGTACCGTCTCCTTCGAGCTCCCTCTGAGTCCCCCTATCCCATTTCCGGGGTTTCTCCTTCCTCCTCCCTGGCCGTTTGGTCTGCTTCTTCTTCCCCCTTTCTTCTCCGCTAGAACGTAACACCCACTGGCGGTTCCTTCATCGCCGGCTCCCTGTCCCCCATCTTCTCTATCGCATGTCTCTTATCTCTTCTCCTCTCTGTCCTTTCTGTGGCGTTGACGGAGACGTCGCTCATATGTACTGCCACTGCCCTATCTTGCTGCCACTTCTTCATACTGTTTTCCGGTTAGCTGACATAATTTGCTCCGAGGACTTGCCGTTTCACGCATATCCGTGGCTGTTGCTCACAAAACATCCGCCCACCCGCCTTCCGGATGCCTGCTGCTTTCTTTTCGTACTTACCAAGCAAGTGATTCACTCATTTCATCAGTCTCTCAGGAATTCTCCTGACCTTCCATCCCTTCTGTCGGCCGGTGGACGGCTGCGGGCTAGCTTTCGGGGCCGGCTTGTGGCGCGCCTCCGGTTGGAACTCATAGCTGCAACTTCCGCACACACAATCGACACCTTTCAGAACACCTGGACCCAGTGCACCGGGTGGTTTTCTATTCATGGTTCTGCCATCCTACTGGTGACTTGATTGTGTCCTCTTTTAGATTGTCTTTGTTTTGGTGTTTGGCTGTTCTCTTCACCTTGCTAGTACCTTGCTTACTGAGTTATTTTACTTATTTTTGTTCTGCTCCAGCACGCTGTGATTCTGCATGTAAATATGTATAGTATGTTACTTGCTCTTCACTTTTCTTGTTTTTCTTAGCATTGTATATTAAGTGGTTTCTGAACTGTTTTGTGATCTTCTGATATGTCAATGTGCACCACTCATGTTATATGTACTGTGCTCCTATGTAGTGCTGAGTTCGAAACTTTATCTTCACTGTTTATTTATTGTGCATCCTGTATTTTTAATGTATTTTCAAGCTCTATATATTGTATCACAGGTGATTGACCTAAAGTTTTTTGCGTGTGTTCAGTGTCACAGGTCTGTCCCCATTGTGGGTTTTTAGCATTTTGTATTTATACTTTTTTGTGGCTATGCCCCTTGTTCATGCATATATCATTTTCATGTATCATTCATATTTTTCTCTGTATTCTTTCCTTGTCCAGTTTGACGAGCTGTATCATGCCTTTTGTCAATAAAATGTTAAACTGCAGATAAGGAGAAGGCAGCTCATTTTTAGAAAAAACAATTTCATCTGGTATTTTACCCATGAAACTAAAAACAGCAATCCCATCAACTAGATTTGTTTGGTAAATAACCAAATTTTTAACTAGTGCTGAGTTCACATTGGTTTTGTTAATTAGGTTAAGAATATCGAATTTGATTGGTTGGAATGGTTTTGTTTGGACTTAGTTTTGGTTAACAGGAAGTAGCTTTTACAACTTCTGACCGTAGCCTCCCTGCTGTCGTCAGCGTTGAGTGTTTTTGCGTGGTGTCTTTCACTTTAATTTAGTTTGAGTTTGAGGTTGGTTGTCAAAGTTGGCAGTTTCTCATTGTTGTTTGTGAATTGGTAGTAGGATTTAATCTGCTTTGTATACGTTTTTATCAGAATGCCTAACAAGAAGAAGCAGCGTAATTCCTTTTACTACTTCATGAAGGAATTGCAAGAAAAATTGGCCTACGAAGGGCAAAACGTGTCAATGGCCAAAATGCCAGAGTTTGCTCACCCAGTATGGAAGGTACATTTCGTAATTTTAATTTTGTGGGTTTTTGAACTTAAATGTTGTTTCTAGCTGAACGTTCTGTCTTAGAAGCATTTAGCTTTTTTGTTGTTAAGGTGTCCATAAATCAACAGGAACTGTTTTACGAACTAAATGACGATGACACATAAGTATCCCCTGTATAACCCATGAGTAATGCGAGAGCTCGGGCCCGTATAAAGGGCATGTTGTTCATAATGGGCCCAGGAGGCATACCTGGGTAAATTATAGATAGGGAAAGAAAGGTTTATAAAATAGTTTTACTTTCGTATGCTTTCCACTTGGTCAGAGCAGGGACGTGTAGCCAAGGGGGTGCGACCCTACCCCATCCAGTTCAGTGTGCCATTTTTCAATATATTGAACTTTAATATTGGTCTGCACTTTGCCAAGTAATAAGTCTTGGGTTTTATTTCATGTAACCTTACGTATTTTCCCCATAGGAAGTGCTTTGTTTAAATCTCCAAAGAAGGTAATTAAAATATAGCACTTCCTGGCCATGAAAATTCAGTTCTCCACTCTTCTAATTCCTTAGTTTCAGCTTCTTTTTCATCTTTGTATGGCCTGGGGCTAATGAGGAGGGTGGATAGGAATTCACTGAGGTCACTACTAATTGCTCTTTGTTTTCCTTACACAAAACAGGGGTCTTAAGTTGCACTAGCATCCTCAAACTGCCCTGGGACAGTGAAAGTGGTTAATGACTGCTTTGTGAGAGAGGAGTTAAAGGCAAGGTTGCTGGTGGGCAGGAAGGAAGAAGTTAAGGAGGGGTGAGGTATTTTGTGTGTTGGGGGGGGGGCACAACGTTTAAAAATTGTTTAAGTACAGTACTGTTTTTGTAAGCAAAAATTGGAAATTTTGAAAAGAAATTTAAGGCTGCATCCGGCAAAAAAGTTAAAGGTGACATTTCACCAACACTTGTATCTTACACCTGTGGCGTAACTAGGCAGGTCCAGGTGGTGGGGGTCTGAATTGCACAAATTCTTCTGTAGCCAGTTGTGAAAAGCATTGAAACTGCCCCATTGGTGCAGTGGTCTAAACACTGGCTTATAACAACTCATCAGAGAAGTCTGGGTTCGAATCCCGGTGAGGCATGGATGCTGCGTTGTTTCTTTCAGGAATAATCCAGGGGGCAAAACCCTCCCAGAAACGACAATCCCCTCCCGAGACATTTTAATGGTCACAAAGCCAAATTTTAATAAATTCAGGCTATGATCAAAACGGAAGTTTCCTTTCTTTTTTATGCTACAAATATTTCTCCAATTATATTTTTTAAATATTTGTTCAAATGGTACTAGTTATAGTTTATTTTATTAAAAAGTGTATTATGAACCATGGTATTTTTCAAAACATTGTAAGTAGACTAACCATACCTATTTGTCTGGGAATCGTGATTCAGGAACAAGAGTGCGTTGAATGAATTTTAATAGATAACAATTTCAAGCCTGCGGACCCCCCTCCCCTCCTTTAGCTGAAAATAGTTTATTCCTGAAATGTTTGAAGTAATTACTATAGCAAGTATGTATATATATTTTTCCCTCGAGGGGGGGGGGGACGCAAAAAGGAAGTTTTTAAATCCTCCATCTGGAACAAAATTTAAAAGTTGATGAAAAATTGAAGAAAAATTAAAGCATTTTTTTCTAATGTAAGTTGTTACATTTTATTAAATTAAGGCATTTTTTTCTAATGTTAGTCTCATTTTAACCAAAAACAAAAATGTCCCGGTGGGGGGGGGGGAGATCCCCTCTAAATGTGCTCCTGTGCTAGATATATAGTAATTACTTCTGTATATATAAATATTTGGACAGCAGATATCAAGTGAGGGTCACATTGATGAAGAAATTAATCGTCGTACAAAACTTGCCTGACGAGCTTTTGGAAGAATCAGCATAATTTTCAAGAGCAATATGCCATTATGTCTTAAAAGAAAAGTGTTTGATCAATGCATCCTTCCAGTGCTTACGTATGGTGCAGAAATGTGGACCTTAACTAAAAGAGACATACAAAGGCTGCAGACAACTCAACTAAGCATGGAGAGGTGCATGCTTGGTGTAACCAGGAAAGATAAGAGGAACTCGTGGATCCGAAAAATGACAAGAGTGGAAGACATCATGATCAGAGTTAAATCCCTGAAATGGCAGTGGGCTGGACATACTGCCAAAAGGACAGACCATCGATGGACAGCCGAAATTTTAGATTTTATTCCAAGGGACAGGAAAAGATCCAGAAGACCACATGGGAGATGGGTGGATGAAATTCGAAAGTATGCGTGAGTGACATGGAGGAGACGGGCTCAAGACAGACCGTTGTGGAGGAAACTTGGGGAGACCTTCGTTCAGCAGTGGATTGATAATGGTTGACAATGATGATATAAATATAGTAAAAATTATATATATATCAATTGGAAAACTTGCTCCCTCTAAGGTTCTATTTGCCCCTTCCCAAAAAGTCCTGAAAGAAAACAGTGGCTGTGTTTGTCAATTACGTCACACGCTGTCTCTCTTCCCTGGAACCAGTGATCTTAAATTAGGGATGAGTGACTGCTTGTAGCCCATTGAGTTGCTCGCAGTCTGTTAACCTTCAATTAAAAGGAAAAAAAAATTGTTTCGTAGAAAGTTGCTATAAAGCTTGTCCTACCAAAAACCAAAAAATAATGCTCGCCCATCCTGATTTTGAAATCCAGCGACGTCCTTGGGTCAGAGGCTGCTCATCAAGGGTAAAGGTTTCATGTTGCTGTGTACAGTGAAGTGAAGTTTGAGAGAGTTTGATTTTTTACTACCATCTAGCTACATTTCCCAGTTTGCACAAGTTTGGAACTGTTAATGGTCGAAGTCGCCAGTGGTTTTACTTTGCGTAAGAGATTCACTAGGGAAAGTATACAATGCTCTTATGAGAACAAAGGAAAATAAAATGACTAATTATGAAACCTCTCCAGGTAATTTTTGTTTTAGTTTGAAGCCCCGTAGCAAAATCATGGCAAAGCACGTCGCAGATTTTATTTTGGTCCTGCAGACATAAACGATATCCAAAGAACCCTATTAAATCCTGACAAACTTCTAATCCATAGATGCAGGTTTTCAGACTTCAAACGGAATTCAGCCTTTCAAAACTTTTCGAAAACGGAAGTTCAACGGAGTGAAGATTTCTCCCGTAATCGAAAATTTTTTCACGATGCTCCTTCTATCCGATATAGTCGTTAAATACTATTTTAATGCATAAATGTTTGTGTTTCAGCTTGAAAATGCAGGAAAATTTTCCAAAGACGAAAATTGGATGGAACTAACATTTCTCCAGGAATCGTAAAATTGGAAGCAAATTATTTCGACAATGGATGCTAAGTACAGTAAAGATTTCTCCCGTAATTGCTTCTTTTTTTTTTTTTTGCGGTGTCTTTTCTGCACTGTTGTTTAAATATCATTTAGTTACACAAATGTTTGCAGTTAAGAACAAAAATGGGAATTTTTTTTCCGAAAACGGAAGTAAGACGGAGTGAAGATTTCTCATGGAATCATAATTTTTTTTCTGTAGCAATGATCCCTGTGACCTGTATTGTTGTTAAATACAATTTTATTCCATAAACTTTTTGTGGTTCAGTTTTAAAGTGGAGAAAATTCTAGGCCAGAGTGTTCTAGATCGTAATTATCATTGCAATTGCTGTAGTAACTAGGTTCATTTTTTTAGGTAGAAGAAATGTAAGCTGGCCAGTCTTGTTTTAATTTACTGCCTGTGAAATTTTTTGTTTTTTGCATGTAGTAGCCATCTTGCTCAGTGACCACCTGGCGATTGTTTACCATGATATCATACAAGTTTCATTCGCGGAGTTCAGTTGTTTTTTAATAAAAATTTGGGTTATTCTCAATATTGATGCAAAACTGAAGAGAAATTTTGGAGGATTATTTAGGGAGGGGGGGGGGGGGTTGTTTTTTGATCTGGGGATGATATTTAGTTTTTCAAAACTTTCGGAAACTAAAGTTAAAGTAGTAAAATGTTTTCCCGTAATCATGATATCTTTTTCTCGTGATGTTTCTTCTGCACAGTATTATTGTTAAATATAAATTTCTTCCATAAATATTTACATTTCAGCTTGAAAATGGAAGAAAAATTCCGAAAACGGTACTTGCCGCAAAATTTTTCCAGTGACCTTTCAGGCATGAGATTCTCCAGTGGATTTGAAGAATTCCACCTTTTCTATAGTGATTTCAATGGTTTCTTCGATCGATGCCGAACTGAACAGGAGTTTGGGAGGGATTGATGGTGGTGGGGTCATTTTCCGTTGGTGGGCGAAATTCTCACTTTCAAAACTTTCGAAAACGAGCGTTAGATGGAGTGAAGGTTCTACCGAAATCGTAACCCTTTTTTCTCACTACGTTTTTTATATCTAGTAGTGTTGTTAAATGTAATTTTATTCCATAAATACTTGTTTTGCAGCTTCAAAATGGAGGAAAACTTTCCTGAAAGGGAAGTCGGATAGAGCATAGATTTCACTGGTAGTCCCATTTTTTTCCTTTACGATGCTGCATTTATCCTGTGATGCTGGTAGATGTCAAAATAATACAATATATATATCATCATTGTCAATCATTATCAATCCATTGCTGGACGAAGGTCTCCCCAAGTTTCCTCCACAACGGTATGTCTTGTGCCAGTCTCCTCCATGTCACTCCCGCATACTTTCGAATTTCATCCACCCATCTCCCACGTGGTCTTCTGGGTCTTTTCCTGTCTCTTGGAATCTAATCTAAAATTTCGGCTGTTCATCGATGGTTTGTCCTTCTGGCATTATGTCCAGCCCACTGCCATTTCAGTGATTTAACTATGATAATGTCTTCCACTCTTGTCATTTTTCGGATCCACGAGTTCCTCTTATCTATCCTGGTAACACCAAGCATGCACCTCTCCATGTTTTCTTTGAGTTGTCTGCAGCCTTTGTATGTGTCTTTTAGCTAAGGTCCACGTCTCTGCAACATACGTAAGCACTGGAAGGATGCATTGATCAAACACTTTTAAGACATAATGGCATATTGCTCTTGAAAATTATGCTGTTTCTTCCAAAAGCTCTCCAGGCAAGTTTTGTACGCCGATTAATTTCTTCATCAATGTGACTCTCACTTGATATCTGCTGTCCAAGATAAACGTACGTATCTGTTATCTCCAGCTTTTCTCCATCAATCGATAAATCTTCATTTCTTGTAAAAGCATTGAACATCACTTTTGTCTTCTGAAAGTTCATTTTTAATCCCACTTCTTTACTCTTGTCAGCAAGTTCCTGGATCATACTCTGCAGCTCTGATGGGTAATTGCAAAAATGACTATGCCATCAGCAAAACAAAGTTGAGTTAGATAATCTCCATTAATCTTTATACCTTTGTTTTCCCAGTTCAGTGATTGAAAGACATTTTCCAATGTGGCATCAAAGAGCTTCGGAGATATGGTGTCACTTTGTCTCACTCCCTTTCCAATTTTTTGTTGTATTTTCAAACAGCCGAATCTTTGCCCTTGCATTTTCATAGATGTTATTAATAATATTAATGTATGCATCTTCAATACCGCAGGATTTCAGAGCCATTGCAACTGCTGATGGTTTCACCGAATCAAAGGCTTTCATAATCGATAAAAGCAATGCACAATGGAAGTTCATATTCCCTCGCTCTTTCAATTTGTTCTCTCAGTACGTGGATATGATCTATTGTGCTGTAGCCACTCCTGAATCCAGCTTGTTCTCTCGGTTGAGCCATGTCCAGTGTTATCTTCAAACGGTGTGAAAGAACTTAAGTGAAGATTTTATAAACCACTGATAGGAGGCTGATAGGTCTGTAGTTCCGGAGATCCTCAATGTCACCTTTTTTATGTAGCAGGATCATTGTAGCATTGTTCCAATCCTCAGGAATCTTCCCTTCATTAAGGCATCGAGTGAAAATTTGGGCGAGTACTGTTTCGATTTCTCCACTTGCTTCTTGTATGATGTCTACAGTAATTCCATCTTCTCCTGGAGCTTTTCCCCGCTTCATGTTCTTGATTGCATGTGCAACTTCTGCTGGAAGGACTGGAAGAACTCTGGTACTGGTACCTTTCATGATGTCTGGAGTACATGTATCATCCCTTTCATATAATTTGGAGTAGAAATCTTTCACTCTTGTCAAAATTTCACCTCTATTTCTTGTTACAGAACCATCTTCTTTTCTCAGCGCCATAATCTGTTTATATATATATATATATATATATATAATTCGGGATGTAAGGTCAGGTGATGCGTAACATCACAGCCTCTCCTTGACAAATGTCAACCCTGCCTTCTCATGGTACATCCTGTTCCCACTAAAGGGGCTCTGACGACCGCCAATAGCGGTATAACTATACCATCAGGATTAGAGGAAATGCTATGCCACACTCACCAACCCGCTTGGCCAGCGTGGTGAGTTATGGCCAAACCCCTCCAAAATGATTCCACAACTTAAATCTTGGCCCTCAGTCCCCGGCAGCTGGAATGTACCTGGCCAAGGCAGCGGCCAGTGCGACATGAAGGCAGAGGGTGCTAAGAATCCCCGGAGGACCGGACTAGGCTGCCATCTGATGCTGACCTTGGCTACATATAATGGACGCTCCCTATCTTCTGATTCAAGGCTTCTCGAGTTGGAAGAGGAACTACAAAGGATTAAGTGGGACATCGTCAGGCTAAGTGAGGTTAGGAGAAAAGATCTCATTGAACTGAAAAGTGGACATCTCTTCTACTATCGTGGGACTGATACTGGCAGAACTAGTGGTGTTGGATTTATAATAAACAAGAAACTGAAGGATAATGTTGTAGAAGTTGAAAGTTCCTCTGACAGCTGCAAGACTCGTTATCCAACTCTCGAGAAGATACCAGGCTCAGATTATTCAAACTTATGCACCCATCACAAGTCACCCTGAAGAAGAAATTGAAGAATTTTATAAGGAAATTCGTCATCTAAATAATAAAGGTAAGCAGCACTTGAAGATAATTATGGGAGATTTCAATGCAAAAATAGGGCAACGGAATGAAACTTCAGTAGGTAAATTTGGTCACAGCAATAGAAACAAGCGTGGAAATACTCTCGTAGAGTTTGCAGAGGCAGAAGGGTTTTTCATCATGAACTCCTTTTTCAAGAAAAAGCCACACAGGAAATGGACATGGAGACATTCAAATGGGACGACAAGTGAAATTGATTTTATGTGTAACAAAAAAATTCATCATAGAAGACTGCAGTGTGCTATAAACAAGTTCAACACAGGTAGTGACCATAGATTGGTGAGATGTAAGATGCACCTCAACACTAAACTCGAACGTGGCAAGCTCATAAGACAAACAAAATATATTGACATAACCAACCTTAAAAAACACCATAATACCTTCAAGTTGGAACTGAAGAACAGATTCTCTGCTTTAGAAAGCCTAACATCGGAAGAAGTGGACATCTCTGAAGTTAACAGAAAAGTAACCAAAGCTCTTATGGAAACAGCAACAAAATTAGCTGGGTCTAAGAACAAGTTGCATGTAAATAAATTATCAGGAAAAACGAAAATGTTGATGCAAAAAAGAAGAGATGAGGACAACTAATGAAGATGTGACTTCTAAAGTGGAATACATAGAGCTATGCAAAACAGTACGAAAAAGTATCACTGAAGACTTAAGGAAATTCAACTGTGAACTAGTGAGGAAAGCAATTGAAAGTGACCAAAGCGTAAAGATGGCAAAGGGACATCTCAGCAAGGGAAGAAAACAGATTATGGCACTGAGAAAAGATGGTTCTGTAACAAGAAATAAAAGCGAACTTTTGACGAGTGAAAGATTTTTACTCCAAATTATATGAAAGGGATGATACATTTACTCCAGACATCATGAAATGTACCAGAGTTCTTCCAGTCCTCCCAGCAGAAGTTGCACATGCAATCAAGAACATGAAGCGGGGAAAAGCTCCAGGAGAAGATGGAATTACTGTAGACATCATACAAGAAGCAAGTGGAGAAATCGAAACAGTACTCGCCCAAATTTTCACTCGATGCCGTAATGAAGGGAAGATTCCTGAGGATTGGAACAACGCTACAATGATCCTGCTACATAAAAAACATGACATTGAGGATCTCAGGAGCTACAGACCTATCAGCCTCCTATCAGTGGTTTATAAAATCTTCACTAAAGTTCTTTCACACTGTTTGAAGATAACACTGGACATGGCTCAACCAAGAGAACAAGCTGGATTCCGGAGTGGCCACAGCACAATAGATCATATCCACGTACTGAGAGAACTAATTGAAAGAGCAAGGGAATATGAACTTCCATTGTGCATGGCTTTTATCGATTATGAAAAAGCCTTTGATTCGGTGAAACCATCAGCAGTTACAATGGCTCTGAAATCCTGCGGTATTGAAGATGCATACATTAATATTATTAATAGCATCTATGAAAGTGCAAGTGCAAAGATTCGGCTGTTTGAAAATACAACACATAAAAATTGGAAAGGGAGTGAGACAAGGGGACACCATATCTCCGAAGCTCTTTAATGCCACATTGGAAAATGTCTTTCAATCACTGAACTGGGTGAACAAAGGGATAAAGATTAATGGAGATTATCTCACCCACCTTTGTTTTGCTGATGACGTAGTCATTTTTGCAACTACCCCATCAGAGCTGCAGAGTATGATCCAGGAACTTGCTGACAAGAGTAAAGAAGTGGGATTAAAAATGAACTTTCAGAAGACAAAAGTGATGTTCAATGCTATTACAAGAAATAAAGATTTATCGATTGATGGAGAAAAGCTGGAGATAACAGACACGTACGTTTATCTTGGACAGCAGATATCAAGTGAGGGTCACATTGATGAAGAAATTAATCGGCGTACAAAACTTGCCTGGAGAGCTTTTGGATGAAACAGCATAATTTTCAAGAGCAATATGCCATTATGTCTTAAAAGAAAAGTGTTTGATCAATGCATCCTTCCAGTGCTTACGTATGGTGCTGAGACGTGGACCTTAACTAAGAGAGACATACAAAGGCTGCAGACAACTCAAAGTAGCATGGAGAGGTGCATGCTTGGTGTAACCAGGCGAGATAAGAAGAGGAACTCGTGGATCCGAAAAATGACAGACATCATGATCAGAGTTAAATCCCTGAAATGGCAATGGGCTGGACATACTGCCAGAAGGACAGACCATCGATGGACAGCCGAAATTTTAGATTGGATTCCAAGGGACAGGAAAAGACCCAGAAGACCACATGGGAGATGGGTGGATGAAATTCGAAAGTAAGCGGGAGTGACATGGAGGAGACTGGCACAAGACAGACCGTTGTGGGGAGACCTTCGTCCAGCAGTGGATTGATAATGGTTGACGATGATATAGAATACAGTAATGGGCTCAAGCTTAATATTTACATAATAAATTTCAGTGAACAATTTTGTATTGCTCACGCCGCATTATATTCACGCTGTTTTGCAGCATGTTCTTATTTTTCACCAGTGTGGTTAAAAAGTTAGGCTTTTTTTTTTTTTTTCTCTTTGTCAGTCTCATGTGTGCGATATCTGTCGCAGACTGACCAGGAACTTTATGCTATGGGAGTTTGAAGAATGCACTATGTATTAATCAGTGGCATAGGGTTGCCTGAAATTTATTCAGGGCTAAATATTTTAAAAATTGCCCTCAACCTTCTTCCACACTGAAATATAATTCCAGTGGAATGTGAGGTTTCCAAATGTCACCTGCTGAAATCACACTTAAGCACATAGAGTGAAGTAGAAATTTTTTTCATATGCAGTCATAGAGCAATGTTGCAACAATGGGGATGCATGAGGCAGGTTTAAAAAAAGACCTTGAGGGCAGAACTGTATTTCAAAAGCTTATGTCAAAAAAAAAAAAAAAAAAGGTTCTTACTATCTGGTGCTTATAAAACATAACAAGTTCAACACAGGTAGCGACCATAGATTGGTGAGATGTAAGATGCACCTCAACACTAAACTTGAACGTGGCAAGCTCATAAGACAAACAAAATCTATTGACATAACCAACCTTGAAAAACACCATAATACCTTCAAGTTGGAACTGAAGAACAGGTTCTCTGCTTTAGAAGGCCTAACATCGGAAGAAGTGGACATCTCTGAAGTTAACAGAAAAGTAACCAAAGCTCTTATGGAAACAGCAACAAAATTAGCTGGGTCTAAGAACAAGTTGCATGTAAACAAATTATCAGGAAAAACGAAAATGTTGATGCAAAAAAGGAGAGATGAGGACAACTAAAGAAGATGGGACTTCCAAAGTGGAATATATAGAGCTATGCAAGACAGTAAGAAAAAGTATCACTGAAGACGTAAGAAAATTCAACTGTGAACTAGTGAGGAAAGCAATTGAAAACAACCAAAGCCTAAAGATAGCAAAGGGACATCTCAGTAAGGGAAGAAAACAGATTATGGCACTGAGAAAAGATGGTTCTGTAACAAGAAATAGAGGCGAAATTTTGACAAGAGTGAAAGATTTCTACTCCAAATTATATGAAAGGGATGATACATGCACTCCAGACATCATGAAAGATACCAGTACCAGAGTTCCTCCAGTCCTTCCAGCAAAAGTTGCACATGCAATCAAGAACATGAAGCGTGGAAAAGCTCCAGGAGAAGATGGAATTACTGTAGACATCATACAAGAAGCAAGTGGAGAAATCGAAACAGTACTCGCCCAAATTTTCACTCGATGCCTTAATGAAGGAAAGATTCCTGAGGATTGGAACACCGCTACAATGATCCTGCTACATAAGAAAGGTGACATTGAGGATCTCGGAAACTACAGACCTATCAGCCTCCTATCAGTAGTTTATAAAATCTTCACTAAAGTTCTTTCACACCGCTTGAAGGTAACACTGGACATGGCTCAACCGAGAGAACAAGCTGGATTCAGGAGTGGCTACAGCACAATAGATCATATCCACGTACTGAGAGAACTAATTGAAAGAGCGAGGGAATATGAACTTCCATTGTGCATGGCTTTTATCGATTATGAAAAAGCCTTTGATTCGGTGAAACCATCAGCAGTTACAATGGCTCTGAAAACCTGCGGTATTGAAGATGCATACATTAATATTATTAATAACATCTATGAAAATGCAAGTGCAAAGATTCGGCTGTTTGAAAATACAACACACGTAAAAATTGGAAAGGGAGTGAGACAAGGTGACACCATATCTCCGAAGCTCTTTAATGCCACATTGGAGGGTGTTTTTCAGTCGCTGAGCTGGGAAAACAAGGGGATAAAGATTAATGGAGATTATCTGGCCCACCTTCGTTTTGCTGATGACGTAGTCATTTTTGCAACTGCCCCATCAGAGCTGCAGAGTATGATCCAGGGGCTTGCTGACAAGAGTAAAGAAGTGGGATTAAAAATGAACTTTCAGAAGACAAAAGTGATGTTCAATGCTTTTACAAGAAATGAAGATTTATCGATTGATGGAGAAAAGCTGGAGATAACAGACACGTACGTTTATCTTGGACAGCAGATATCAAGTGAGGGTCACATTGGTGAAGAAATTAATCGGCGTACAAAACTTGCCTGGAGAGCTTTTGGAAGAAACAGCATAATTTTCAAGAGCAATATGCCATTATGTCTTAAAAGAAAAGTGTTTGATCAATGCATCCTTCCAGTGCTTAGTATGGTGCAGAGACGTGGACCTTAACTAAAAGAGACATACAAAGGCTGGAGACAACTCAAAGAAGCATGGAGAGGTGCATACTTGGTGTAACCAGGAGAGATAAGAAGAGGAACTCGTGGATCCGAAAAATGACAAGAGTGGAAGACGTCATGATCAGAGTTAAATCCCTTAAATGGCAATGGGCTGGACATACTGCCAGAAGGACAGATCATCGATGGACAGCCGAAATTTTAGATTGGATTCCAAGGGACAGGAAAAGACCCAGAAGAAGACCACATGGGAGATGGGTGGATGAAATTCGAAAGTATGCAGGGGTGACATGGAGGAGACTGGCACAAGACGGACCGTTGTGGAGGAAACTTGGGGAGACCTTCGTCCAGCAGTGGATTGATAATGGTTGACGATGATGATGATAGCTTTCCATAGCTCTATATCCCACTCTTCTGATCCCAGTAGTTAGTAATGTTTTCAGTTTTGCAAATCAGTATTCAAATTTTTCAGTCTTGATGTGTTTTTCAGTATTGCTGATGTAGTCATTTATGCAACTGCCCAATCAGAGCTGCATAGTATGATTCAGGAACTTGCTGACAAGAGTAAAGAAGTGGGATTAAAAATGAACTTTCAGAAGACAAAAGTGGTGTATAATGCTTTTGGAAGAAATGAAGATTTATCGATTGATGGGGGAAAGCTGGAGATGACCAATACCTGCCTTTATCTTGGACAGCAGATATCAAGTAAGGGTCACATTGATGAAAACATTAATTGGCGTACAAAACTTGCCTGGAGAGCTTTTGGAAGAAACAGTTTAATTTTTCAAGAGCAATATGCCATTATGTCTTAAAAGAAGAGTTTGCTCAATGCATCCTTCCAGTGCTTACGCATGGTGCAGAGACGTGGACCTTAACTAAAAGAGACATAGAAAGACTGCAGACAACTCAAAGAAGCAGGGAGAGGTGCATGCTTGGTGTAACCAGGAGAGATGAGAAGAGGAACTCGTGGATCAGAAATATGACAAGAGTGGAAGACATCATGATCAGAGTTAAATCCCTGAAATGGCAATGGGCTGGGCATACTGCCGGAAGGACAGACCATCGATGGACAGCCGAAATTTTAGATTGGATTCCAAGGGACAGGAAAAGACCCAGAAGACCACATGAGAGATGGGTGGATAAAATTCGAAAGTATGCGGGAGTAACATGGAAGACTGTTGTGGAAGAAACTTAGGGAGATCTTTGTCCAGCAGCAGATAATGGGTGACAATGATCTATGTTGTAGGGTGTGGTACTACCTTTGGCATTCAGAACCACTTGAATCCTCCTCGGAATGGATGCATACAAATCCTAGGTGGTGGTTAGTGGGATGTTACACCATTCTTAAAGCAGAAGCTGCTCCAGGTCCTTGAGAGATGCAGGAGGAGGATAACAGGATCTTCCTCTGTTTTCAACATAGACTACAATGGCTTGATGATCTTTTAAGTCTGGTGATTGGAAAGGCTAAGGAAAGTGTGACAGTTGATGTTCCTCAAATCGCCCATCACCAGGAAAACAAGTTTTTATCGGAACAATTTCTAATTTGCTATTGTTAAAAATTGGGTAGCAAATATTTTGTTGTATTGGAAGTATCAATGTCACGTTAGCCACACTGAGGCTTAACCGTATGCAGGAAAAGTCTGCATCCAGAAGACTGAAATAAAGCTAAATACCAGCTTCCAGAATATGATATATTGCAGTGCGATATACACAGAAGAGCAATTGAATTAGAGATGCATGTCTAGTAACGTGTAGCACCACCTTTCGCCCTGATGACGGGGCGATTCGTCTTGGCATGGACTCGACAAGACACCGGAAGCGTTGAGAAGCCATACGGATCCACAACCACTGAACAAGCTCCCACAGTTCGTGAAGATTTGATGGAGGGGGTCAGAGCCTCGAACATCTCTCTCGATGGCATCCCAGATGTGCTCAATGTGATTGAGGTCAGGTGACCTAGCTGGACAAAGGAAGCGAGGTCACGTCGGTGGAGTGTTCATCCAACCATTCTGATACAATTTGGGAGCGATGGCACGGTGCATTGTTTTGTTGCAGGATGAGGTTCCCAGTGGGATATTGGAGACACACAAATAGGCGCAAATGGTCGTCCAGGATATCCCAGTAAAGTTGACCTGTGAGGGACTATGTCACACATACCAGTGGTCCCATTTCAGTCCACGTAAACAGTCCCAGACAAAAATGCCACCCCCACCAGATTGAAGTGTACCCTGCTGGCAAGAAGGATCCATCGCTTCATGTGGTTTGCGCCATACTCGTATCCTGCCATCCGCATGTACCAAGGTGAATCTCGACTCATCAGTCCAGGCAACATTTTTCCACATTTCTAGGGTGCAGTGGCGATGTTCGTGCGCCCCTGCTAATATTTGCACCCTGTGATGTGCAGTCAGCAGCGGTACCCTCGTGGGACGATGGCTTCTGTACCACATAGCGAGGAGATGGTTCTGGATGCTGTGGCTACTTACACGTTTTTGTGCACCAGCGTTGAATTGCCGAGTGATTTCTTGCACTGTGACTCGTCTATCCACTGTTACAATGCGAGCTAGCCGACGAGGACCCTGCTCATCCACACGCTGCTGTCTACGGCAGTTGGCCCTTGCAGGGATGGTTTTTACCAGATTCGATGTACTCACAGTGCACCCGTGACACAGTGACTCGTGAAAATCCCAGTGCCTGCACGACTTCCGAGATGAAATGACCCATTTGTCTGGCCCCGATAATTTGCCCACCATCAAATGCGCTTAGATCCTTCGTTTTACTCCTACTGCGTCCGACTCTTACTGATTTCTGTCGCATCACTCCTTATATTGTCAGATTGCTGCATACGTTATGTCGTTTCCGTTTACAGGGACGCCCACAGCGCCATATTTGCATAACGCCAGCTGTCTCTAATTCAATTTTTCTTTAGTGTATCATATTTTGGAAGCTGGATAGGATGCAAACATCGCTATTCTGCGGAATTAGGGTTTTATTGCGGTAGTAGTCGGAGATGTCAGTGCTTGAAAAAATTGCCCCTTCAGCGAGGACAGTTTAATGTTTTATTGAAGGATAAATTTCAGATTGAAGTCCATTTGGGTGTTTTTTATTATTACAATATTTTCCCTCATACATATTTTTTAATTAATTTTTCGAAATACACTGACGGGGGGGGGGGGAATACACTGACCACGAAAAAATAGTTGTAGAGGAATGAAATGGCTGACCACGAAAAAATAGTTGACCACGAAAAAATAGAATGAAATACACTGACCACGAAAAAATAGTTGTAGAGGAATGAAATGGCGGCAGCACATTTGTATAGGTAACATATTTAATCGATTAAGGTTTCAAGATCACAGCTTAATGTAAGTGCGAGAAGAGCCATTTTAAATGTGAAATGCTGGTACATTAATAACCGGTGTAACCGCCAGAATGTTGAATGCAAGCACGCAAACGTTCATGCATTGTGTCATACAGGTGCTGGACGTCAGTTTGTGGAATGGAGTTCCATGCCTGTTGCACTTGGTCAATACAGGGACGGTTAATGCTGGTTGGGGGTGACGCTGGAGTTGTCGTCCAATGATGTCCCATACGTGCTCGATTGGAGAAAGATCTGGTGATATAGCAGGCCACTACAACATGTCTACATTCTGTAGAGCATGTTGGGTTACAACAGCGGTATGCGGGCAAGCGTTATCCTGTTGGTAAACACCCCCTGGAATGCTGTTCAGGAATGGCAGCACAACAGGTTGAATCACCTGACCGACGTACAACTGTGCCGTCAGGGTGCGTGGGATAACCACGAGAGTGCTCCTGCTGTCATAGGAAATTGCTCCCCAGACCATAACTCCAGGTGTAGGTCCAGTGTGTCTCGGCCGCAGACAGGTTGGTTGCAGGCGCTCACCTGGCCTCCTTCTAACCAACACACGGCCATCACTGGCACCCAGGCAGAACCGGCTTTCATCAGAAAACACAACAGATCTCCACTCCGTCCTCCAATGAGCTCTAGCTTGACACCACTGACGTGGCAAATGGCAGTGGTTTGGAGTAAGTGGAATGCACGCTACAGGGCGTCTGGCTCGGAGCTGTCCTTCAAGTAACCGATTTGTAACAGTTTGTTGTGTCACTGGGGTGGCAACTGCAGCTCGAATTGCAGACGCAGTACGATGCGCCACGGCCATACGCCGTACACGGCGGTCTTCCCTCTCAGTAGTGTCACGTGGCCGGCCGGAACCCTGTCTTCTTAACGCAGTACCTTCCCTTGACCACCGCTGCCAACAATCATGCACAGTGGCTACATTCCTGCCAAGTCGTTCTGCAATATTGCAAAAAGAAAATCCACCTTCTCGTAGCCCTATTACACGACCTCGTTCAAATTCCGTGAGCTGTTGATAATGGCTTCTTCGTCTTCTTAAAGGCATTCTTGACCAGGGCGCGATTCCACCGATTAGCAACTAGCAAATAGCTAGTGAAAACTCAAATTTGCTAGTGAAAACAAATCGCAGTAGCAAATATTGCTAGTAAGGTAATTTTTTTATTTAAAGTAACCAAAATCATTATTAATCCACGAAGTTTACATAAGTTTCTATTATCACTTGTTAAAACAGCGACGATCAGCGATTCTCTTTCGCCAATTTCCTTTAGACACTTAATACCCATCCTCCCCATATCTTCCATCCCTTCCAAACTGTCGTAGAAGCGCATTGAAACTCCTCTCCATCATGCCCTCATTGGTCTATTACAGAAACTGAATGTGACGTCGGCAATGGTTGCTGTGGCAACCCAGAGCTCTGGGATGGGTCAGTTGTTTGACCACCTGCTCTGCCACCCTCCCGAGTTCTTTTGCCCCACGAACTTTGTCCTGAACTCCTGTCGTACCCTAAGCCAAGCGATCGCCTTTATTGCGTGGCATAGACGGACGCTTTTTTACGAAACGTGTTCGTGGAGGGTAAACGATTACGGAAGAAACTTTTGCTTCGTCTGACTTCTGGTTTTGGAAATTTTCCTTGTATTTTCAAGCTGAAATACAAATATTTATCCAGTAAAATGTTAATGAGCAATAATACTTGACAGAGGCAACATCGTGAGAAAAAAAAAATTATGATTAAGGAAAAAATCCGAATTCCGTCGACCTTTCGTTTTCTAGTTTCGTTAAGACGGAATTCCAATAATAACGAAAAAGCCGGAATTCCTTGAATTCGCGGAAGAATCTCATGCCTGAAGATTACAGAAAAATTTTGCATCAGCCAAGTTCCGTTTTTGCAAATTGTTCTCCATAGTT
The DNA here is from genome assembly GCA_039090855.1 of Macrothele yani. NCBI lineage: Eukaryota > Metazoa > Arthropoda > Arachnida > Araneae > Macrothelidae > Macrothele > Macrothele yani. The sequence continues at coordinate 2,021,116 of CM077034.1, forward strand.
TCAAGCTAAAATGCAAACATTTATGCAATAAAACGATATTTAACAAGAAAAGCGGACACAAAGACAACATTGGGAGAACAATTTGCGATTACGGCAAAATTTTCTTACTCCGTTTCACTACTGTGTTCGAAAGTTTTGAAGCACGAAATTTCGTCTCCAGATGGAAGACGACCCCCCCCCCCCAAATGTCAATCTTCAGAATGATCTAACTGACGACAAAAAAATAAAAATAAAGCGGTATTTCGCGAATCCCTGTAAGAATCTCGTGTATATCATAAAAATAATAGCAAAAGAAAAATTTGAAACAAAATGAAAATTTGTAGAATCCGTAGTTTTGATAGTGAGTTCCGTAGTCAGACAGTGTGTAGAAGTTTAGCAGAAATTTGTGCGTTACTTCCACTTAGTACTGCATGTTGTGAAGTGGGATTCAGTTTTTTAAAAAGAATACAAGGGGATTGGAGGAACAATTTGTCTGTTAAAACTTTAAATGCTCTGATGACAATTGAAATACTGTAAAAGGACTACAAGAAGAGATTTTTAATCTGCGGTCAGCAGTTATAAAGTGGTATGATGACAAAGTCAGAGACCCTGAGCGTATACCATATGGGAAGAAATCTGAATTAGAATGTCAGTGAAATATATTCATGTGGTATGAGAATTTGTTAGAAATTAATAATAAAAATAGTCACGAAAGTTATCTAAGATTCTATTCATTATTCAAAAAGGTAAGTCAAAATATTTATACACATATTTAAATTTCTGTGTAACTTTATTAGAAAATAAGTTACGATGTGATTTAGTTTTACTTGCTAGTCATGCAAATGTTTTGCTAGCAAACTATTTGGTCACTAGCAAAATTTGCAAGTGAGCAAAAAAGATGAAATCTTGCCCTGTTCTTTACTAACATCAACCCCCTACGTCGAATCTCAACGATAACTAACGCTCACGAACGTTACAGCGCGTATTTACAGCAAACCTGCTTTGCATGTTCCGAGGGGCGCTACTACTGGCGCCATACGTATGCGCCGAGCGCGAAATTTGCATAGACGTCATCTTACAGATGTACTCTCACTGCCTACCAACTGTCGTTTATCTAACACAACCCCTTCTTGGTGCTGGGATTTTTTTTTTCCGGCAGTGTATTTAGCTATTTTTTTCCTGCAGTGTATTTAGCTATAAACGAAAACATACTAAATATAAATGCAGGTTGCCCAAAAACTCGGGGGGGGGGGGGTAATAAACAAAAATGGACTAAATCTAAGAGGTTGCCGAAAAATTGGGTGGCCATGGATTTTCGGGGGCTAAGCACCCCTGAGAAGATGCCTGAGTGCATCACTGAACCCCCTCTTTTGTATAATTTCCCTGCAGATTTTTTTAAAGCAAAAGGTGGTAAAAATGTTTTTTTGTTTTTTTTTAAATCACTGTTTTTTACATCAGCATATAAACTGCAGAACCAAAATTTTAAACATTTTTTAGCAGATAATTCGCAGATATGAAAAATTGCGGTTAACAGTTTTATGGCAAATATATTTGAGCCATTACTATGGCCGTTAGTAAAAAAAAAAAAACGCAAAAAGTTTTTTTCTTGAAAGAAAAATGCAAAATGTTGCCCACCTGTGGGCTAATACGTAATTGAATCTCATACTCAAACATTTCCTGCGTTTCTATCTAATTATAGAAAATGTCACTGGCTGAAAAGGAGAAGTATGAAATCATGGCCAAAGGTTTCAAGTTGGAGTATCAACGTGCTGGACGTCTTGCATCTGATGGAACCTCCATTATAGTAAGTGAAACTCCAATTTAGCTCTTTTTTTTTTTTTGTTTCTGAAATTATATTTTGTAGTTTATGTAAAAACAGCTACTTAATAAAGTACACTGTTTTGTAAATTAGGTATGAAATGCCGTAGGGGCAAAATCAGTCTTGAATTAACGCCATAAATTACTTATGAGGGGGATTAGAATTTGACCGGGACTTTTTTTAATCGGAAATTTATTTACCATACAGCTGATGTTACATCACTTACTTTTCAAAGTAATCTTCCTCATGGTTCATACATTTTTTTTTCCAGCGTTCTGGAAGCTTCCGCATCCCAGTTTCATAGAATTTTTACTCTATTGTTTAAGCCATCTTAGGACACTTTTCACCTTCATTTGATCTGAACTTCAGCCGCCGCCCTGGTGGCGCAGTGGTCTAAGCGATGGCCTCTGATCATTCGTCTGAAAGGGGTCCGGGTTCGAATCCCGGTGAGGTATGGATGTTGTTTGTCTTACGGCACTGGTTCTCTCCCTTCCCTGGAACCAGGGACAGGCGACTGCTTATAGCCCATTGAGTTGCTCAATCAAAAAAAAAAAAACTTCAGCCCACTGGAAAATTCCTTTAATGTGCCAAACAGGTGGTAGTCACATGGTGACATATCCGGCCTGTACGGATGTGGCATAATGTCCCTTCCCAATTGCTCCAATGTTTCCATAGTCACTTTAGCAGTGTGGGGCCTGGCATGGTCTTGGAGAAGGCATACTCCACTGTTGAGGAGTCCGTCTCTTCTTTCTCAGTGAAGGGAATTCTTGAGGAAATCGCTGTAATAGGTGGCATTGATTGTTTGACGATCTTCCAGGAAATCTTTAAAAATATTACCATTAATGCCCCTTTACCTTCAAGGCTGATGCCCTGATCTTAAATTTTTTGGTTTGGGGCAAATCACTGTCTCCACTCTATGCTTGCAAGTTTGCTTTCTGGCATATGGTGATGAATCCATGTCTCGTCCACTGTCACCACATGTCTGAGATAGTTCTCTTCTGTGTCTTCGGAACAACACATTCGCAATTTGCGACCTGCTGGCTTTCTGCTCGTAGAACAGCTGCTTTGGTACCAATCTGGCATACACTTTGCCGAAGTGCAGCTCATCATGGATGATGGTATGCATGCTGCCGGCGCTGATGTTCAGTGTAGAGCTCAGATCACGTACAGTAATCCTCGTGTTCCGGATGAACTCATCGCGCCATTAACAGCAGTTGCCGGTCGTGCCTTGTGCAGTTCCTTGCCGATGCTTTGTCTCCTTGCTGTTTACAAATATGCTAACACGATTAGTGTGTGGCACATATTTTTAACACTACGATTTCAGTTGGGACATATTTTTGTCACAAGCAGTCTGCTGTAAGTCTCCCCATACTATCCATGGAGTTAGACTTAGTCCTATGTAAAAAAAACCCAGATGGTTAAACGCTGTTGTGTTTAAATGTAGAACTAGGTATGTCCTATCTTGTGTCTATTCAATGATCGTGAATAAAATACACAGTTGGTGTTAGTAATGCTGTTTATTTATTTTGTCGGTATTACATGTTTAGGTCGGACTCATGGTTAGAATCTCTATCCACAATGCTTATACACTGTCGGACAATTGCTAAGGACGGATGACAATAGCAACGATAGCAACCATAACATGGAAGGGAGGAAAATGTGGAAATTAGCATAAGTGAGGGATACAGTAAGACGTGTTGTGAGTATGCAAATTTTGGATTGCCGAACTTGTTCGTGACGTCATAGCGCTGATAAGAGATATAAAGGATTTGACGCGTATTGACCGTTGTTCAAACGCAAAGTTGAAAGGGAAAGAATCAATTGACGAACTTGCAATTTTCAGTATGTCTTCCCGACATCACCTAGAGAATTTTACGCGTGGCCGTATTATTGGCAAGATTGAAGAAGGGCGAAAAATAACAGATGTTGCCAGGGAGTTCGACGTCAGCCACAGTGTTGTTTCAAGGCTTTGGAAATCATTTCAAACAAATGGAGAGTGTAGCAAACGTCACGGGGGAGGTAGTGTTCGCAGTACGACACCTGCAGAAGATCGGTACATAGTGCTATCAACAAAAAGACACCGGCACAGCACAGCTAGTGAGGTAGCAAATCAGTTTATGGCTGCTACTGGCAAGCGGATCTCCCGAAAAACTGTCGCTGGACGTTTGCATGAAGGAGGACTATACGCCCGCCGTCCTGTTGTGTGCATCCCATTGTCCAGACGTCACCGTACCGCCCGTTTGCAATGGTGCCATCAACATCGCAATTGGACTGATAACGGCTGGTCTGCTGTCCTCTTCTCAGATGAGAGTAGATACAGTCTATCGTCTGATTGTAGACGACAACTGATCTGGCGTGATAGTGGTACTGCATATTGTCCAACAAACATACAGGAAAGGGACCGATATCCGACATGTAGTTTCATGGTATGGGCTGGCATCATGATCAATGGCCGTATGTCCCTCTATGTGCTTCCAACTGGGACTATGACTGGCCAACGATACATTAATGATGTTCTGCTACCTCATGTTTACATGTTCCGTGGTGCTGTCAGTGATAGATTCATTTTCATGGACGACAACGCAACATGTCATCGAACAGTCGCTGTCCAGGAGTGTCTTGAGAGCGAGGATATTCAACGCCTCGTATGGCCAGCACGTTCTCCAGATCTGAATCCCATTGAAAATGTGTGGGATGCTTTGGGGAGGAGTCTTGCTGGTCGCCAATGCCCTCCGATAAACAAGGACACCCTCATCCGTGCACTGACAGAGGAATGGGATAAATTACCCCAACAGCTGCTTGATAATGTTGTGCAAAGCATGACACGACTTGTGGAATCTTGCATTGCCCTCCATGGTGGCCGTATCCCGTATTGACATCTTACGCCGGAACGCCTGCGGACGGTAATTGCATTTTTTTCACGTTTACGTATTCTGCACAAAATGGCCTGTTTGTCCCTTGAACACGTTCCAAAGCCTTCTGGATTTCAGAGCACAATAAATTGTCTTTCTTGTAATGTCCTGGCATTCTGACATTATTTTATTTCAGTTGGCATCCAACCACACTTACTTTTTTATGCGCTATATAGCCGTTTATGATCCGTACTTAGCAATTGTCCAGCAGTGTATTATCGCCTGCAGTTGCTGCTGCTGTGCCTGAAGTCTGTTGCTGAGCTTGAACTCAATAAGCTGTGAGTTATGGCAAACAGTGGTCAATGATACCAGAAGTAAGTGCATGGCCGACTCTGCGGAACAGTTGTATGCCGCGTGTGAACATCACATCAATAGTCATACTGCCCAGCTTTGTGTGTTGAGCCTGATCAGTTACTAGGTTCATCTGGAACTTGAGTACAGTCAAGAAACCAATGGCACAGAGCACAAAAATGACCATCCATTTCGGTGTCCCGTCTCAAACTACCATTGATCTGCTGATCCCACCACTTATAATTGAAGGGTTCAGGTGTAAACCATGGTATGGTGTAACTAACATTTTTGTACAAAAAAAAAAGAAGTCTTGCAAAAAAACAACTGTCGTGGTAATCTGAGCATTTTAGGGTATTTATAATATTCCATAGCTGCCAAGTTGTACGAATCATCCGTACAATGTACGAATTTTGACCGTATTGTACGACTGTACGGAATACTTGGTAAATGTACGAATTTTCCTGAAAATGTTAAAAAGTAAAAATAACGTAATTTCTGTGAGTGTGTGAAAGTTTTATGCGTGAAAAATGTTACTCTTCCAACGGGATCGTATCGCTGCATATAAGTACTGCTAAGAGTCTGAACAATGCTTCGCTGAGAAACCAAACGCACCCCATGCAAAAGCGAGTTGATTTGCGTCGTGAAATCACATGACCAAGTGGAGAAAACTGCGACCATAGTGATTCATCACCAGTATGTGGCGATTGGCGTCGCAAAGTTCGTTTCATGTTTTTTGGGCGAAGCACGTGCAGTGACTTGATGTTGATACTGAATTATTGTCGGGTAAAATGTCAAACTAGCAGTATTTGCAAATTTTTTTAGATTCTTACACGAATAAATTCCCATTCATTGTGAAGTCGCGGAAAGGTGAGAATTTTGCTTTTTGTTCGGTCTGTAGTTGCAATTTGAACATTTCCCACGGAGGCGTTAGTGATGTTAAAGTGCATATTAAATCGAAAAACATCGTGATTTTTCAGCATGTATCAAAAAGAACTCTAATATTGAAGCAGTTATCAATAGGGCTAATGATAATAGTGAATTAGATGTTATAAATGCTGAATGCCTTTTTACTGCTTTTATCATTGAACATAATTTACCTATTCAGTAGGGGAAAATACTGTACTAATTTTAACGTTAAGAATTATACTAATTTAAACTAATTTTAATGAAGAATTGTACTAATTTCAACATTCGTAAGTTGGCAGGTATGATATTCATATCAACATATGGCACCACAATACAACTTTCGGTCAGTGCAAATATTTATATTTTTTTACTACAGTATGGGACCCCAAATCCAGAAAGCTTGAGACCAAACTATTTCTGGATTTTGGGTCCTAGTACGTCAGAGTATTGTATGTACATATGTATATGTTGTAGTTGCTGCCCTTTTTGACGCGTGAAAAATTGAATAAATCACCAAAGTTGTTAAAACAATCGATTCAGACACTAACCACCTTAAGCTTAAACAATCATTGCCAGCATTTAGAAGAAATGCTGGCAATGATTGTTTAGCTTATTAAGGTGTCCAAGTCATTCCATTTTGTTAGTGCCCATTCAACAGTGTACAAATTCCATATATCTTTCTCCACCTTTAAATACGTATCACCCTAATTAATGTTCATCTCAACGTTTTTACAAAAGACTACAGAACTAAGCATGTACCAGTATTCTTGTGCAACAGACCTAACTATGATAAGCCTAACCTTGTTTTGATAAGGACGATGAACCGGAAGAACTGTGGCTTCTACCGACAACAAAGGAAAGCGGGGTAGCTCTCAAGTGGTAAGCATTAATACGCTTAATATGTATTTTTTAAACTATAATGGTCAGTTGACATAAATAATTTTCACTGTTGGACGTTACGTATCAGCCAGTCGGAACTTTCACAGAACATAACTTGTGAAACAAATATTCAGAAACATCAAATGATTGATACTATATATGTTCCACGTATAATGGCACAATTTGGTTAATACCATAATGTGCAACTAGAATCATTCAGACACTAACCACCTTAAGAAGCTAACCAATCATTGCCAGCATTTAGAAGAAAGAAAAGTTGGAAGTGATAAGAAACAGGACTTTGTTTTCCTTGCTCAGGGACCAAATTCACTGGGGGTGCATGTGGGATGGGGGGGGGAGCTAAGTATATATGTTACTATAATTTGATCTGAAGCATCTTAATGGTGGAAGGAGGAACAAGTTGGACAGGAGAAAACAGGAAGAGGTTTTGCAGTGTGCCCCCCCCAGCAGAGGCAGGGAATTTAAGAAAGATAGGGAGGGTAACACAACAGGGGTCAGTTTCCCCTCCCTGAGATGGATCCAATCTTTGCTGCTGACTACAAAAAGACACACAGGCTGTAAGTGGGAGGGAGATTCTCCCCTTTTAAGCTAATTTTCTTCCTTTCAAATAAACATGGTTTACTGAGTTCCTTCACAGCTGGAAGCTAGGACTTTTAACACCGGCACCAGTCTTCAGAAATAATACATAAAACTCTTGCTGACCTCCCATATTAAGGGAACATAACATACGCCACCCCGGTGGCGCAGTGGTCTAAGCGATGGCCTCTGATCGTTCGTCCAAAAGGGGTCCGGGTTCGAGTCCCGGTGAGGCATGGATGTTGTGTTTGTCTTACAGCACTGGCTCTCTCCCTTCCCTGGAACCAGTGACCCAAAATTATGGACGGGCGACTGCTTATAGCCCCATTGAGTTGCTCACGGTGGTCGTTAAACCTCCAATTAAAAAAAAAAAATGCATACCTTAACACAAGCTTGATTTAAAGCATTTCACTTCTAGTATACAGTAGGTATTCAAATGTAAAGGCTAAAAACCGTAAAATGTGTTACGAAAAATGCAATTCATGAGGCAACCTTATGGGTTGTCTTATGTTATAAACATGCTTTTGATTAAAATATACATAATATCTAAGGTATTTTACCTGATACTGTCGAAGTATTTCTCACGTTGTTTGCTCTGTGAGGCACGTGCTCCCGGCCCCGAGAGGTCCCTTATGTTACGGACCTTTGGTTAGTTATGAAATTTTTTTTTTGCGGAAAAGCAGTTGGGATATATATTTTCAGTTCCACATTCATTCATTCGCACAATCAAATGTTTAAAATTTACTATTAAAAGATTTTAGTAGAAAGAGTTATACTCGTCGGGTCAGGAGACGTCTCACAAGGGGTTCGTTGTTACGGCGAGCGCTTTCAGCGGTGCTTAACCGCCATCTTGTGGCCACTACTTCTACACGAAGGTTCCTCGCGCCGCCCCGGTGGCGCAGTGGTCTAAGCGATGGCCTCTGATCACTCGTCTGAAAGGGGTCCGGGTTCGAATCCCGGTGAGGCATGGATGTTGCGTTTGTCTTATGGCACAGGCTCTCTCCCTTCTCTGAAGCCAGTGACCCTAAATTAGGGGCGGGCGACTGCTTATTAGCCCATTGAGTTGCTCACGGTGGTCGTTAAACTTCCAATCAAAAAAAAAAAAAAAAGGTTCCTCGCGTGTGTGTAGTTTTTGGGGTTGCATGTCGGGAATTGATGGGAAGGTTTGCTGCCTGTGTTAGGTGATTTGTTTTTTAAAACAGACCTTTACAGTAAAATATTAGAAAACTAAGGCCAAAACATCAGATAAAGGCACTCTTATAAATTAAATGGACTAATCGATAAAAATATCCCTACCGAGAAATTAATCAATGAAAATTCTCTACCCACATTTCAAAATTACTCTAACCTCGAACTCTCCGAAGTACAACAAGCTGCATTACAGAAGGGTAAAAAATTTGCGCACCCGCAGACCATTCCTCCCAACTGAAAGGTGTATTCCAAAAATCGAGACTAACATTCAAAATGTCCCATATACACACAAACCAACTTTAAGATTTAAGTTGTATAGAAATATATATTGGATGAATATAATCTGTAGTCTAAAAAGAAATTAAAATAGGAAAGATGACATATGAAAGACAACTACTAGACTTAAAAAAAGACCCTACTATTGTAATTTGTGAAGCAGATAAATCAAATCAGTTAATAATACTAGATAAAAGTGAATATATTATTAAAATGAACACATCTATTGAGGAATTAAAATGTCAGATAATTAAAGACCCTCTGGACTCTCAGATAAACTTTTTAGCAAAAATAAGAAATCATAGTTCACTACCTTCAGAAATTACCAAAACCTATCCACCAGTAGGTACAGTAGTTCCAAGTATTTTGGGGAAAATAAAAACCCATAAACCCGATAGACCATTTAGAGTTATTGTTCCAAAATCAAAGTCCCCACTAATAAATCTAGAAAGGAAATTATACAAATTTTTGGCCCCCTTTTTTCATAAATAATGAACTGTTTAAACAGTTTAGAGTTTATTGAGAAAATAAAATCTATTAATATTCCACGATCTGGTATGTTTATGGCAAGTTTAGACGTTAAATCATTATTCCCAAATACCCCTGTTCCAAAAGCCAATAGACATTATCATTAAACAGTTAAAAAAAATCTCACTTTAATACACAATTACAAGAGTTATTTAACATTTTATCCTATATTTCTAACAATTCGAGTTTGACAAAAAAATCTACAGGCAAGAAGGAGCCCCAATGGGATCCCCATTATCTTTATTTTCAGAAATAATCATGAGTGATATAAAAAACAATTATTAAACTACCAAACCCACCCATCATTTATTGTAGATAAATCGACTACATTTTTTATTATCTAAATTAAAACAAGAACTTAAAATATTGAAGAATAAATTTACCACTTGTTACCCAGAGATTGAATTAACTTTAGAATTTGAACAAAATGGAAAAATTTCCTTCTTAGATATAGAAATAAAAAAAGACTTAAATTTTGAATACAGAGTTTTTAGAAAACCAACCTATGTACCTATTATGATCCCATATCAATCTGAACACCCAAAAACTCGTAAAGTAAATGGTATTAGGAATTGGGTAAAAAGAGCCTTCACACATTCCTCAAATAGAAAATACAGAGAAGAAGAAATCCAATGGATTATTAACACAACCAATCAATTTGGATATGACACAAAAACTGTTAATTTCTTCTTGTGTTCAAAAATCATCTTTTTAAGAGTCTAGACCAAAAAAAAAAAAAAAAAAAAACATCCCAAAAAAGAAATACAAATTTTCAGGTTCTTTCCCTTTTATTAGAGGACTAAGTGGGGAATTTTTTAAGATTAATGAAGAAACACATTATTTTTGGACATACAGTTCAGAATATTGGTAACTTAATTATAAAGAAAAAAAGTAACAATAATATACTACAATCAGCAGGTGTATATGAAATCCCTATTGTTTCACAGAGTTCTGAAGACCACATTTCATACATTGGCATCGCAAAAAATAGATTAATAAAGAAACTACATCAACATATAAAAAAACTGGAACAAAAATGAAGAAAAAACTGCACTTATCCAACACTGTGTTAAACATAAACAATACCCTGATTTTGAAAATATTAAATTACTAACCACCCACACAAACAAAAAAGAATTAAAGATTTCTTAAAGTGTTATAATTGAACAAAAAAAAGATAAAATATGCAACTTACAAGACCCCACCACACCAGACACAGCCTGAAAAAAATTTCACAAAAAAAGACAAAAAAAAAAATTACAAAAAATCGCACCAATAAATAAAGAATAATAATAAAAAAAAAAAACTCTTTACGAACAAATAATAGCCCAAAAATATCCACAAAAGAATTATACTTACGACTGATACCAACTCATCCAATAGATGGCGACACATTAGAAACAAATCACCTAACACATACAGGCAGCAAACCTTCCCATCGATTCCCGACGTGCAACTCCAAAAACTACACAACGCGAGGAACCTTCGTGTAGAAGTAGTGGCCAGATGATGGCGGTTATGCACTGCTGAAAGTGCTCGCCGGAACAGCGAACCCCTTGTGAGACGTCTCCTGACCCAATGAGTATAACTTTCTACTAAAATCTTCTAATGATTAGTAAATTTTAAATGTTTGATTGTGCGAATGAATGAATGAATATGGAACTGAAAATATATAACCTAACTGCTTTATTTCTGCAAAAGAAAAATTTCATAATTAACCAAAGGTCCGTAACATAAGGGACCTCTCGGGCCAGGAGCACGTGCCTCAGAGCAAACAACGTGCGAAATACTTTGAAATATCAGGCAAAATACCTTGGATATTATGTATATTTCATAAAATGTGTAAAAATTACAGTAATAAAAATTTCCCGGAAAAAATCTGCAAAAAAAAATTCAGATTTTGGGTCCTTCCGGATTGCGGGTCCAGCACTGTACTTGTAATCTACGTATCTCATTGTGACAGAAGTGTTGGTTCCCATGGCACCAAAGTCCTTCAATTGTCCCTAAATGTCATCTATGTGCTATCAAACGATACTAGTGCAGTTGCCATAACCCCAGAGTTATTGCGAGTTGAAATTGGTCACACAATCGTGTCACATCCACAGCTAATCTGTATCATACCATAAGGTGTTCTATGTCAAAAAGAAGTAAAACTGCTACTGAATCTGTATGTTCTGGGCAACTTGTGTGAAAATGGTGCTCCCTTTACAAATGGTTGCAAGTTTACGTACATATATATCATTAAGCTGTTCTCTGCGATTCAGAGGTTAGCTCCTCAAAGAAAGACCATGTGCCAAGTACACATTTAACTGATAGAACTAGAATTCACATACTGTTGATCCATACATACATATCATTAAGCTGTTCTCTGCGATTCAGAGGTTAGCTCCTCAAAGAAAGACCATGTGCCAAGTACACATTTAACTGATAGAACTAGAATTCACTTACTGTTGATCCATACATACATATTATTAAGCTGTTCTCTGAGATTCAGAGGTTAGCTCCTCAAAGAAAGACCATGTGCCAAGTACACATTTAACTGATAGAACTAGAATTTACTTACTGTTGATCCATACATACATATTATTAAGCTGTTCTCTGAGATTGAGGTTAGCTCCTCAAAGAAAGACCATGTGCCAAGTACACATTTAACTTATAGAACTAGAATTTACTTACTGTTGATCCATACATACATATTATTAAGCTGTTCTCTGAGATTCAGAGGTTAGCTCCTCAAAGAAAGACCATGTGCCAAGTACACATTTAACTGATAGAACTAGAATTTACTTACTGTTGATCCATACATACATATTATTAAGCTGTTCTCTGAGATTGAGGTTAGCTCCTCAAAGAAAGACCATGTGCCAAGTACACATTTAACTGATAGAACTAGAATTTACTTACTGTTGATCCATACATACATATTATTAAGCTGTTCTCTGAGATTCAGAGGTTAGCTCCTAAAAGAAAGACCATGTGCCAAGTACACATTTAACTGATAGAACTAGAATTCACTTACTGTTGGTGTATCAACTGTTTCCATTTACAAAGATCTGGGAACACAGCTCCGGCTTCATTAACATCCATTGCACACCGCACACAAGACCTTTTGTACTTCATACTCGTAATCTTTTTCTCGAGCAGACATTCCTGAATCTGGGCCTACCATGATTTCCTTGGCCTTCCTCTACCTTTCTACCCGGCAACTTGGGCTGAAAATTTTTAATCAGCACCTCATTACTCCTTCTTTCAACATGGCCAAACCACCTAAGAATATTAGTCTCCACCTTAATAACATTTTTGCCTCACATTACAATCTGCAACACATCTCCATTCCTCATGTGGTCAGTGCGTTAGAGATTAGTTCGGGCTCAATTTTAGGAGCCCGGGCCCCGGCCTGCTTTCTTTAATTACATGTGTTTGCTGAGCCCAGGCCCCGGCCTACTTTCTTTGATTACATGCGTTTGCTGAGCCCGGGCCCCCGGCCTGCTTTCTTTGATTACATGCGTTTGCTGAGCCCGGGCCCCCGGCCTGCTTTCTTTGATTACATGCGTTTGCTGAGCCCGGGCCCCCGGCCTGCTTTCTTTGATTAGGTGCGTTTGCTGAGCCCGGGCCCCCGGCCTGCTTTCTTTGATTACATGCGTTTGCTGAGCCCAGGCCCGGATTCTTGAAAAATTTTGCTTATCAAGGCCAAAGATATGGCCCAAGCAAGGATTAGTTTAAAAATTATTAGTTTAAAAAGTTTAGTTCAGTTAATCCACTTCACAACATTAATGTTTTTAGAAATACTACGCATAAAGCCAAATGTTCTAAAATGTGGACTTGAAAATAATCGTGCCCTTCTACTGTATCAGGGAATCAGTAATTTTGGTAAAAGCTGAAGAAAAGAAAATCATTTAGAAGCAAAAAATTACATTCGTTATTTCTTTTTGATTTCCAAATTTACTTTTACTTTGAATAAATTGCATTATAAAATGTACAACGCCATACAGACAGTTGCAAGTGTTTGAAATTTTGACTCTAGAAAACTAATCTTTGCAATATAATTTACATATATGCTAATTGGTAAAGGTAGTTTAGAGTGATGTAGTAGAATATAAAAAAAGCATGTAGGGAAATTTCAAAAGTAAAAAAAAAAAAATGGTAAAAGCATTCCAGACCAGATAATTCTGCATTTTGTAACATTAACAAAGCTTTGCGCTTAATAGTATAATAATCACAATATTATCTTATGTGTGTGGAGTTTCCAGATCAAGTTCATCATTAAAAAAGAGAATTGCATCTAATGCCTCAGCGCTTCAACTTCATCTTTTCTCTAAAACTCGACCTGCTGCAATAAAAACAGTCACCCCAAAAATCGCGGGTGAGGAAATTTAAAAAAATAAATAACAATACTTCTAACTGCACAATTTTGGAAATTAATACATCATTTTAAAGATAAGATTCTTGATTTTTAATAAAATACAAAAAAATGGGAATGTGACTTTTTCTCAGTTTTTCAATACCAGACCTTAAACTAATCCTTGCTTGTGCCATAGCTTTGGACAATGCATAATGCAAGTCTTGCTAAGCAAAATTTGTCTCACAATGGCAGCTAGCTTAGGAAACTGAAAATCCTTCCACTATGGTAACAAATCCTCAATGAAATTCAACACGTGTAATGCAACCGTGCTCGGAATTACAAGTGTTGAATTAATTACAGTAATGAAATTCAAGACGTGTAATCCCGGGCCCAAGGGATCTTCAGTAGTTAAATGAATTCTTAGTCCGCCCGGACTCCGAAGGCGAGCCCGAGCTCCTCTCTACAGTGCGTTCTCTCCCCCTACCCCCGTAAGTAACGAACGCACCTCCCCAGCACACAAGCGACTCCTATGTCTTCTCTGCAGTACGCAGGTTTCACTGCCGTACATCACAGTAGGAACAATTATACTTTCATACACAGCCATTTGGGACTTCCTTGAAAACCCATCATTCCTGTGAAATCATCCTAAGGCAGCTAAGTCTTTCAATGAAGATTTCATTTGCCTATTAATTTCAGCATCCATTTGTTCTCTGTGAAACATACTTCCTAAATACACAAACTCACTCACCTGGTCAATCTCTGTGCCAATTAAGGCATATCTTTCAACCAGTACGAACGGTTCCTCTCTCAAAAACCATAACTTTGGGCTTTCCTTTATTTATACTTAGTTTGAATTTCATGCAAACTTCATACATCCAGAACAACATACTCTGCAACTCACTTTTGCTCTCTGCCAACAGGACTGTCACCAGCATAGAACAATCTGCTGTGGACATATAAAATGCATATTTGAACTGTGAATTGTGTGTTGCAGCAAGAAAAAGCAGAGTCCTGACAAGTTATAAAGATTTGGATTTTAAGCTTATTTAATCATGATTTTTGAAGTCCTTATCCGTTACTTACCTGTTAGCTGTATATCAGCTTGTACTGCCCAATACAGTTTTTTAAATGTTAGTATCTTCCAAAACAATGTCTTCTACTGATGTTCAAAGTGTTGTTGGTGTGAATTATTACACTGAAGAGCAATTAAAATTAGAGACAGCTGGCGTTATGCAAATGTGGCGCTGTGGGCGGCCCTGTAAATGGAAACCACATGACGTATACAGCGATCTGACCATATAGGGAGTGATGCGACGGGAATTGGTAAGAGTCGGATGCAGTATGGGTAAGACGAAGGATCTAAGCGCATTTGATCGTGGGCAAATTGTCGGGGCCTGACGAATGGGTCACTCCATCTCGGAACTCGTTCAGGCATTGGGATTTTCACGAGCCACTGTGTCACGGGTGCACCGTGAGTACATCGAATCTGGTAAAACCATCTCTGCAAGGGCCAAATGCAGTGGACAACAGCGTGTGGATGAGCGGGGTCATCGTCGGCTAGCTTGCATTGTAACAGCGGATAGACGGGCCACAGTGCAAGAAATCACTCGGTAATTTAACGCTGGTGCACAAAAACCTGTAAGCAGCCACACCATCCAGAACCATCTCCTCACTATGGGGTACAGAAGCCATCGTCCCACGAGAGTACCGCTGCTGACCGCACATCACAGGGTGCAAAGATTAGCATGGGCGTGGGAACATCGCCACTGGACCCTAGACATGTGGGAAAATGTTGCCTGGACTGATGAGTCGAGATTCACGTTGGTACGTGCGGATGGTAGTATACGAGTACGGCGCAATCCACATGAAGCGATAGATCCTTCTTGCCAGCGGGGTACTCTTCAAGCTGGTAGGGGTGGCATTCTCGTCTGGGGACTGTTTACGTGGACTGAAATGGGACCCCTGGTACGTGTGACATCGTCCCTCACAGGTCAACTTTACCGGGATATCCTAGACGACCATTTGCTCCTGTTTGTGCGTCTTCAACATCCCACTGAGGACCTCGTCCTGCAACAAGACAATGCACCGTGCCATCGCTCCCAAATTGTATCCGAATGGTTGGATGAACACTCCACCGACGTGATCTCGCTTCCTTGTCCAGCTAGGTCACCTGACCTCAATCCCGTCTAGCACATCTGTGATGCCATCGAGAGAGATGACCCCCTCCATGAAATCTTCGTGAACTGTGGGAGCTTGTTCAGGGTTCGTGGATCCGTATGGCTTCCCAACACTTCCGGTGTCTTGTAGAGTCCATGCCGAGACTAATCGCCGCAGTCATCAAGGCAAAAGGTGGTGCTACACGTTACTAGACGGGTATGTCTAATTCAATTGCTCTTCAATGTAAATTGATGTTGCGATTTACTGAGTGACAAGTGGCTCACTTTCTTTAGCATTT
This sequence comes from Macrothele yani, assembly GCA_039090855.1. NCBI lineage: Eukaryota > Metazoa > Arthropoda > Arachnida > Araneae > Macrothelidae > Macrothele > Macrothele yani. The sequence continues at coordinate 2,037,291 of CM077034.1, forward strand.
TGCTACAAGTTTTCCCTGATTTAGCATTTTTGCCACAGCTCTGTTTTTGAGCCAGCTTTAAACACTGGTATTAAATATATGTAGTGTTAAGATTTTTTGAAGTTTCCTCTTAGTATGTGGTATTTATGGAGCACACGATACGTATTTTGGGTATTTTAATTTCAGGAAAACATGGAAATAGAGGAAAGGAAGGAAGAAATGAGGTTGCAAATGCGACAGAGTGTGATCGATTTCTTGCGAGCGCCCGGGACGAAAGAGGACTTCATTGGTGAGTTCCTTTGGGAATATATGCAAGTTATATAAAGTTTGAATATTTAAATGTTTTTAGTTGTGCGTAATTGCTTGTTCTGAAAACATATTTCAAATATCACTTAGTGCCAGGAAAATGTTGCACCACAGTATTCTAAATATTTAACGGGAATTACCGAGGATAAATTTATTAAGGTACATTACCTCAAATTTTCGATCTAAACACTATCTTCGTCACAAGTTCTTGCGTCCTACTACTTCCACAGGTCTGGCGACCAAGCCTGATGGATTTTCCATCCAGCATGGTCAATGATGTTGCCACCTTGTCTTGTAAATTTCCAGGGATTCCTCTAATTACCAGATAATTGCATGGGATTGATGTTTGATCACTTTTAAGGCGACAAAATGGACTGGGACTCCTTAAAAGGGGATCAGTCGCATGCAATTATCTGGAAATTAGAGGAATCCCTGGAAATTTACAAGACACAAGGTGGCAACATCAATGACCATGCTGGATGGAAAATCAATCGGGCTTGGTCGCCAGACCTGTGGAAGTAGTAGGACGCAAGAACTCTTGACGAAGATATAGTGTTTAGATCGAAAATTTGAGAGGTAATGTTCCTCAATAAATTTATCCTCTATAATTCCCGTTAAATATTTAGAATACTGAAAGTAATAAGAGGAAGTCATTATTAGAATGTTGCAGCTGTATTTTGACTTGGAAACAGGGTTTCCATGGTGCTTAGAAATCCTAAAGTCCTTATTTTTTTTTATTTTTTTTTTTTTTTGTTTCTTTGTCCTTACTTGTGCCCAAATATAGCAAAAAGTACTGCTTTCTTGGCTCTACAGTTCAGTATCAATTTTGCTACTCTTACTGAGTAGCTATGTGGTTCAAAAAATATTGCTGTTTGTGTTAACAAGTATGGCATAATTCTGTTCAACACATCTAAAAAGCGAATGCATGACTCACATTTCCCTAAACTTTTGCCCAACGTACGAATCACTACTTTGCGTTGTACTGCTGACGGTTCACGTATAAAAACTTGCATAATACGTACATCGTAATGTATTCTCATATGAAACATAAAATCACAGAGGCCATTGAAAGCTGCAATAAACGTATAACAAATGCAGAACAATAATGATGGTGAAACGTCTCGATGACTGAACTGTAAAAGAAGACGTTTCAAATGAAGGAATGCACAATGAATAAAATCCTAAAACTCTTCATGAAATATGTGCCTCAAAGCATACTCCAGGGAAAAGTAATATGCTTCAAATGCGGTAAGTTAAAATACTGGACGTATTTCACATTGTTCAACTTGATGCATCCTCAACGGTGTAAGTTAAATAAACGACATCGCTCGGCTAGATATTGAGAGATCCGGGATTAAATTCCTCGGCGGCGGCCGAATAACAAATTTTCGGTTGCTGTGCATTGCTAAAATGTGGGAAGAGCGATGTCTTTATTTACTGACGCCACATATTTGGAGGATTTTCACACAAGTTGTTGGAATGAGGTTAATTATTCTTCCGCTGGCACATCGACTAGCACTGTTGCGCCATCTAACCCTGCGCCTTCAACAAAAACATCTATTGGTGGTAAGATGTAGAATTTTTACTTTTTATCGTTGTGTTCAACAGTTGACAGGGAATATCTGTAGATTGTAGCAATATCATTTATCTGCTTTAACTCTAATATGATTTGGTTAGTGAAAATTTTAACCATTGGTTTACGTGGCTATATTATAAATCAATAGTTGCACAACTAGTACAATTACTGTTTCATATGTTATAAAGTATCAAGTAGAGTGTGCTATACTTCATTAATTCTGCTATTCTATAAGTTTACAAGGAGTTAAAATATAAGCATTTCAACAGCTAATAATTATCCTGAGAATGCTGCACTTACCCAACACTGCAGCACAATTTGGAAGGTGTATTGTTGGCTGATTTATTTTTCAGGTACAAACCGCTGAAGTCCTGGTTGACAAGTCCTTGAGGAGTTGGTTTGTTAAGCTAAAAAGACACTCACCAGTTTATTTGAGAATATTAAACCAGAGTCAAGATTATGAAAAAATGAAGTTTAAAAGGATTAAAGACTATTTTACAGTATGTATAAAATCTGTTATCCTTAGTGGTACAATAAACTTTTGATGATAGTACCACTGAGGAGGATTGTGATATCAACTGATTGAAAATAGTATGGTTATGTTTGAGTATTAAGTGCCTATGCAAAAAATTGTCTTCTATTAAATGGTAAAATTTCATGCAACCTTTTAATCTCTTTTTGCAGCTTCGTATACTCATTTTTGCTTACAACCAATGATGTCATTAAAGGCTATGGGTTTTATACGTACTGTAGTCTTTTTATTTCTAATCCTTTTAAACTTTCATTTTTTCATAAATCTGGACTCTAGTTGTATATTCTCAAATAAACCGGCGAGTGCCTTTAGTTTAACAAACCAACTCATCAAGGATTCTTATATTCCCATACGCAAAAACGTATGGTGTGATACTACGTGGCCAAAGACTTCAATGTAGAACTGCTACATTAAGCAGCGATAATACTGTTCGTCACATATATTTTGTTTAAGTATGCAGGGTGTAGTAGCTAGGTCCATATAACGCTATGAAATACAAAAAACGAACATTAATGGTAAAAAAAAATTTACTTAGTAATTTAGGCATTTTTGTCACTGTTGCAATTCCTCTGCTCGTAGAACGGACATTTGCTTATTTTGACGAGATACTAGATCTGCCTGAACGGAAGATTCGCGGATTAAAAGTACTATTTAAAGTTAAAATTCTATACCTTTGTATAGGCGTTTGCACGGAATGATGATTAAAAAATGAAATTTAAAAACCCAAATGAGGAATAAAAGCCAAATGAGGAAAATTAAAACCCAAAGGAATAAAAGATGGACTCAAACTCTCAACCCACCACCGCAACACACTTCCCAAACATGTCTCGACAAGAATTTTTGCCTTCAGTGGAACATCAAGTTATACGTGGGCACCAATTCCTCGTCGACGAGTCTTGAAAGACTGATGTAATGTCTTGTATCGCTCTGTCTTCAACCCTCGTCGTCGCAGACCAACTTAGTATCACTGCGCAAGCTGTTAGTGGCAGCATCTATGGCATTGTGTTCACCTCGGTCTACTTTAGCCATTCCGCTTCTGTGATCTTTGAACCTATGTCTATTAGCCTTTTGTAATCTATTATTTTCCTGTTCTATCAGATATCGCCAGGCATAAGGTAACACAATTGGTGAATTAGTGTTGCAGCATTCATCTCCGAATTTTTCAATGACCACCGCTTCCGATGTTATGATTTGTCTACGACTCTTGTGTGATGTTACATGTTTAATATTCTCCCAATCAGGCCTCGATTGATTTTCCATGCAGTGTTGTATCGGAGCTGTTCTTGGTCTTTTCTTTTGCCAATCTTGGATATATGTTCTTTTAATCTCGTAATCATACGCCTTTTTGTACTTCCGATGTAAATAGAATCTTGTTTGATTGTTGTCTATCCTGGTTGGAATGGCATATATACTCCTGCTCGATCTAGGATGGATTTTTTATTACCGGAAGTTAGTAATGAGCCATTGTCAATGATGGTTTCTGCAAGATTTATTTCGTTCAAAACACATTCTTTCTTTAATGTGTTCCATACTTACCACCCTTAAGTAACATATTGAAGAATGTGTTTCAAACGAAATAAATCTTGCAGAAACGATCATTGACAATGGCTCATTACTAACTTCCGGTAATAACAAAAAATCCATCCTAGATCGAGCAGGAGTATATGCCATTCCAACCAGGACAGACAACAATCAACAAGATTCTATTTACATCGGAAGTACAAAAAGGCGTATGATTACGAGATTAAAAGAACATATCCAAGATTGGCAAAAGAAAAGACAAAGAACAGCTCTTATACAACACTGCATGGGAAATCAATCGAGGCCTGATTGGGAGAAATTGAACATATAACATCACACAGGAGTCGTAGACAAATCATAACATCGGAAGCGGTGGTCATTGAAAAATTCGGAGACGAATGCTGCAACACTAATTCACCAATTGAGTTACCTTATGCCTGGCGATATCTGATAGAACAGGAAAATAATCGATTACAAAAGGCTAATAGACATAGGTTCAAAGATCACAGGAGTGTAATGGCAAAAGTAGGCCGAGGTGAACACAATGCGATAGATGCCGCCACTAACAGCTTGCGCAGTGATACCAATTTGGTCTGCGACGACGAGGGTTGAAGGCAGAGCGATACAAGACATTACATCGGTCTTTCAAGAATCGTCGACGAGGACTTGGTGCCCACGTACAACTTGATGTTCCACTGAAGGCAAAAATTCTTGTCGAGACATGTTTGGAAGTGTGTTGCGGTGGTGGGTTGAGTTTGGGTCCATCTTTTATTCCTTTGGGTTTTAACTTTCCTCATTTGGCTTTTATTCATTTCACATACATATCACTAAGCTGTTCTCCAAGATTCAGCGGTTAGCTCCAAAAAGAAATACAAACTTCCAGATATTTTTACTTGTTGTTGTCGTATCAAACTTCCCCATTTACAGCGATCTTGACATACAACTCGTGCTTCACTGATATCCATTACAAGTTTGAGTTTTTAAATTTCATTTCTTAATCATCATTCCTTGCAAACACCTATCCAAAGATATAGAATTTTAACTTGAAACAGTACTTTAAATCTGTGAATCTTCCGTTCAGGCAGATCTAGTATCTCGTCAAAATAAGCAAATGTCCGTTCTACGAGCAGAGGAATTGGAACAGTGACAAAAATGCCGAAATTACTATGAGTGAGTAAAAAAAATTGTGCCGTTAATGTTCATTTTTTGTATTTCATAGCGTTATATGGACCTAGCTACTCAACCCTGCATACTTAAACAAAATATATGTGACTAACAGTATTATCGCTGCTTAATATAGCAGTTCTACATTCAACGCATCAAGGACTTGTCAACCAGGACTTCAGCGGTTTGTACCTGAAGAATAAATCAGCCAACAATAACCTTTCAAATTGTGCTGCAGTATTAGGTAAGTGCAACATTCTCAGGACAATTAACAGCTGTTCAAATGCTTATATTTTAACTCCCTGCAAATTTATATAATAGAATTAATGAAGCACATCACACTCTGTTTGAAAATGCTTTATAACGTGTGAAACAGTAATGGTAATAGTTGTGCAACTACTGACTTGACTTTAACTCTGCTTTTCATATTAAACAGGTGTTACATCATTTCTTCAAAGATGTATATAAGTGTACATTGTCTAATTTTGCAAGTTTGAAAAGTTTTTCTTCAAATCAACATGTGTAGATTTCACATAATATAGGTGACTGGTCTGCCCATAGCCTTTCTGTCAGTTCATAAAATGTTCCACAGAAAGTAAAACTGTTTTGTTTTATACAAATGCCCCCTAATCTTATTTCCTCTACTTCAGGTTGGCTGTAATGATGCTCTACAAGACTTGATTTTAGAGATTCCAGAGCTCCTTTTACTGAAACATTGGTGAACATATAGATACCACATCAAAGGATAGCATAAGTTGATCTACACAGGGGTGTAGTTTGAGTCGATTGGTAAACTCAATGGAATATTTCAGATGTTTTGTTTGAAGTGGTCAAGGTACATAACTCTGAAGATAAGAACTTGGAAAACTTATATGCTGCTATGCCAATATTACTTACTATAGGCCAGATTTGTGTATTTCAGAGCATAGAATCGCGCACAACTGACATACGAAGGCTTAAGTTTGTTTTTTGTTTTGCCTCAGAGTTTTAGTTTTTGATCAATTTCTGCATTTTTGTTGATCTGAAAGATCATTCTTTTTCTTTGTAAGGTCTGTACGAAAATAAGATTTTTGACTTTGTAATCATAATGTGTTTTGTCTAAAACAACCACCTGACCTCCTTTGTCAGCTCTAGTGATGATTAAATTAGAATTTGAGTGCAATTCTTTGAGCACATTAATTTCTGTAAATTGAGTCTAGCTAATGTAGTGTGATTTGCAATTATCACTTGACTGATGCAATGTCTATTTTTCTTCAAAGTTGAGACTGCTTTTTGTTAGATTCCTCAACAGATGCTATGTCTGAAACTGGTATATTTCTTGAGATAGCAAAGTTAGAATTATATTGTTAAGTCTGCTTCTGAATCTCCGTGAGACTATGACCAGACAAGTTGACAACCAGTTCATTATCTGGATAGTTTACTTTCTGTGGAGCATTTTATGAACAGGCAGGTGGTCTAGTCATGGGCAGCCCACTGTCGCCTATATTATGTGAAATCTACATGTTGATTTGAGGAAAACTTCTCAAACTCATGAAATTGGACTTATGGATACGATATGTAGACAATACTTTCGTTCTATGGAAAGAAAAAAATTCTGAAATTAGTCAAACTTAAATTCAATTTACCACCACATTCAATTCAGCTATGAAACTGAAAATAATGGATGCCTACCATTCCTTGATGTTCTGGTTACCTGCTCAACTACAATTTATCGGAAGCCTTTCACTGTTTTCTCGTCTCCACATGCCAAGTCCAATAACCCCTTAACAACAAAAACTCAGTGCCTTTTTACAGTTACGTATATCGCGCGATACATATATGTCCACATAAAGACAGTTTGCAAAAAGAAATTTTATTTCCTTAAATATGTTGCAGTACAATGAGGATACTTGAACCCTTCCATTATAGACAAGGCTCTAACAAAATTCTGGAAACCGAAGACTGTCTCTACTTTAACTCCTGTGATGTGCCTATTACAAGATAATTTTGCCATTATTTCATTTTCTGGTGACATTGCCTTCAAAAATTATCAAAACCTTTAATTTTAAAGTGATTCTTATACCCATAAACAATTAACTTTTTAGGATCAAAGGAACTATGTTGAAGATAAAAACTTGTGGGGAATTCATCAAATTCCATGTAAATGTGGTGCTTTATATATAGGACAGACCTGTAGAGCGTTGTTTTCGATTGAAGGAGCACAAGACTTATATTCGGAATTGTCACCTAAAGAAGTTGTTGATAGCTAAACACTGTTACAAAAAGGACCATAAATTTCTTTGAAGAAGCCAAAACTATTTGACAAGCCAGATTCAAACACTAAATTTGATATTTTGGAAGCTTTTCATATATATCAGAATTCTTTGCCACTTCTTAATGACATGGCATCCACACCATTTCTATCGAGCACGTGGAAGCAACTAACCCGAATTTGCAACTTTAAACACATATCACTGTCACTAAGCTGTTCTCTGAGATTCAGAGGTTAGCTCCAAAAAGAAATACAAACTTCCAGATATTTTTACTTATTGTTGTCGTATCAAACTTCGCCATTTACAGCGATCTTGACATACAACTCGTGGTTCACTAATATCCATTACACGCCGTACACAAGATCTTTTATACTTCATACTCATAATCTTTTTCTCATGCAGACATTCCTGAATCTGATCCACCCATGTCTTCCTTGGCCTTTCCTTCCTGCCACTTGGGCTGAAAAGATTTTCTTAGTAAGCATTTCATCACTCATTCTTTCAACATGGCCAAACCACTGAAGCATATTGGTCTCCACCTTGCTAACAACATTTTGCTTCACATCACACAACTGCAATACATCTTTATTCCTCACACAATCAGATCGTGTCTTGCCACAAATCCCATGTAAGTAACGCTTTTCTCCAGCACACAAACGACTGCTATGTTTCTTCTGCAGTACCCAGGTTTCACTGCCATACATCAGAGTAGGAACAATTACTGTTTCATACACAGCCATGCGGGACTTTAAACACTATATGTACAATTTAAATATTTATGTGCCATTCATCCTGATGAAGCTAGGTCAATACCCAGCGAAGCCATGGTAAACTTGAAAAAAAATATATATGTGACAAACATGTTATCTTAATATTGGGTTGGTGCGAATGAAATGTCTGGCGAAAGGCCAGCGCACGTGGATTGCGAGAATGGAAAAGCAGGACGACTTACCTAGGCAAAATAATCCCCCACGGCATTGGCGCATAGTTGCCGTCTGTGTGGCAAGGACATGATCCCGGAACGAAAAAAGTTTTGCGGCTGTGCCTCGAAGTCATCAACTGCGTGTTGAACCCCATTGTCTGTCCTGAACTGTTTCCCCGGACAGGAAGTGATCTGGGCAACGAAACAGACGATAGCCCGTCGGAAACGAGTCCGGGTAATAGGCAGGATGAAGCAGCGCTTCATAGCCCAAGGCACTTAGTGTCAGCATCGTTCATTGTGCGACATAAGGGTGGGAGTTGTCCTGGAGCAGAACACCACATCTGTTGACCAATGCCGGTCATTTCTGCAGCAGTTTCCGGTGCATCTGGTGTAATTTAGCACAGTAACGTTCTGCGGTGATGGTTTGACCTCTTGCCAAGAAACTTCGAGGAATTATCCCGGGTGTGGACTACCAGACAAGGAATATAATCTTGGTGTGTATGGGGTGGTATAGGGTGACGTTAGGCAGGCTGTGCCTTGCTTAAAAACATTGTGCAGATAGTTTCCGATTACCATAAAGGACCCACTCCTCGTCGCAAGCGACTATTCGATGCAGTAGAGGTTCCTGTTTATTCCTGGCAAGCAGCGACGTTCAGACTTCCAAACGCCTAGTCTTGTTGTTGGCAGTTGTCGACTTGTGTGGCAGCCACATGTCCAGCTTTTTTACCTCACCCAGCGCAGCCAGACGACGAACAACTGTAGTGTGGTGGACACCTACCTCTGCCGCTATCTTACGACACGCTTTTTTTGGGGGGGGTCAGCTTCAACCACACTCACCAGAACATCGGCAACAGGTTGGTGAGCACGTGCTTCGTTTTGCAAGTCCATACCTCAGTTTCGAAACTTCAGGAACCATCGCCAAATGGTTCATTCGTTGGCTGTGTTCTCTCCTGATGCTTTAACTTTTCGAGCGGCAATTCCTGCAGAGAATGGCCCAGTTTAAATTTGTGCAGGAAGATGACTCAAATCCGGCATCTGCACGTCTCCTTTGCAAGCCACGCCTGAACTTTGTTTTTCACATATGTGCTAGCTATTTATAGTAACTCTGACCTAATTCCTGCAACACCTCTGGGGTAGGGGGGGTGCCATTTTGCTGTGGTGGGGGCATGTCTCCACTGCTTGTTCGCTCCGGACATTTCATTCGCATGAACCCAATATATATCCGCTCACGACTTTTGTATGGGGTTATGTGAAAGACCAAGTTTACTCTAGCAGTGTTCCATATGTTGAAGAGCAGAATAACTGACATCATTGGTTCTCTCTCTCTCTCTCTCTCTCTCTCTCTGCTCAGATGTTAAACAAAACATGGCGTGAAATCGAATATCGCTTAATGTCCTCCGGGCCACGATTAATGCTCATGTGGAGGTGGAGTGACACTGGGGGTAAGAAAAGAAACTTGTGCACAATCGTAGTTGTGCAATCCCTTTCTTGCACCTGTAATACATTTTTATATTAATTTTTGTAATTTGGGAAAGACTTTTATGGACATCCTGTATTTACACTTTCTAGTTGCACTTCCTGATTTTTCACTCACTAGGGGACCTTACAGCTGACCACCCGCGGATTTCGGTGAATTTTTTTTTTTAATGAAGGTAGAGGCAAAATGAGGATTATATGCGTCGCGGCATTTGATCTAATGCCTCGTATTTTCGGAATAAAAAATCGTAACGTTCCGAGGACGGAAAAATGAATGAAACTCGCGATTGCCTGTAAATGATACTTTACTGCAATGCTACGAGGCCTTGCAACAGTGCGTACCAAAAAAAAAAAAAAAAAGTGATACCTAACAACATATGTCAGATCTTCAAATAAAAGTACGTAATTATACTTTATAAGCTAAAATGTGATAATTCGATTCTAACAATTCCTCTGCCCCCATATGTGCTATTTATTATTAAACTCCATTACTCAACGATTACTTCTACAACTTCTTTATTATTTGTTAGTAAAACTACACCAAATTGACAATGACACAATACAATGTTAAGTGCAAGTTCCACATCACCACAAGGCCTGCAGCTCATGACATAGCTAGCTCGTGCAAATATTGCACAGAAATACATATGTTTCATTCAATATCTACCAATATCAGTGTTGTTGCAACTTCTTACAGAATTCTGAAAAGTGAGAACGAGAGAGCTTTAAGGGAGGATGGGAAAATGCAGGCATTCCGTTCTTTGCTGCTACTGATAGTTCACCGTTCATTCCTTGCTTTTCGACATTAGCCACCATGACAGGAAGTGTATGCTATAATGCACTGCTGCAAGACCTAGTGACTTTACAGTTAAAGAATCATTTACAGGAAATCGCGAATTTCGTTTGATATCCTCGGATCCTTATAATTTTTATTCCGAAAATAAGAGGCATTAGATCAAATGCCTGGACATGTATATCCTCATTTTGCCTCTACTTTCATTAAAAAAAAAAAAAATCACGGAAATCCGCGGGTGGTCAGCTGTAAGGTTCCCTTGTCAGTTGAAAAGTTCAGCTGTTTTGTTTCTTTGTCTCATGTACGTTCGTTTGGTATTATTTGTGGATGTTATTTTCTTCACTAAGTACTGAATCTGATATTTATCTGACTCTGTGTTCCTTTCAGCGGCCAACTCCCGAAAGAAAATTTATTTTGCAACTTTCAACATCTTGTGTTTTGTCGAAGGAGGCATGTACATCCCTACAGAGCTGGGAATCACGGAATATTCAGTTCAAGAAGGTATAACTGGAGAGTTTCACAAGTTCATCTATCCCGGTAAGGAAATGTGATTTTGGAAAATAACTTTTTGCATAACACTTGCGAAGTACCGTAATTTCGGGTAAATAAGCCGCACCGGCGTATACGCCGCAGCGATAAAAAAAAAAAAAAAAAAAAAAAATTGCCAGAAACGCCGCACCTTTGCAGTAAGGTGGGGTAGTACCACAGCAGAATCTTCAAAAAGATTCAATCTTAAGGATAACACTTACCCTACAACCTATTTTATAAAAATTTACTCGAAGAATTCATAAGGTGCTTAAACCAATTATAAAACATTTATACCTCAAGAATTAAAAAAAAAAAAAAATATGCATTACATTCTGAAAATATATGGTACACGTAGTTTTTCAATCAAATCCATCAAAATCGGAAACTTCACTGTCCAAATTAAAATTTTTTAAAAGCTCGTCATCTAAAAAAGCTTCAAGGTTGTTCGCATCGCCTTCGCTGTCTTCTGGCGTTTCGCCGCAGTTTTTAGAAATGTTTGCTTCAGTGAAGCCTGAAATAATAGTCTTAAGTTTTGTTTTTCCAGGATTTGGAAGAAATATATTTACCATTGGCTTAAAACCAAGTATAGCTTCTGCGTTTCGCCGTTTTTCTTTTCGTGATAACGTAGAACTACGCGTACTCGAGAAAATGCGATTTGGCAAACTGAATGCAACTAACGCGCACGTCACTAACTAAAAATTTTGCACGTGCTGTCCTTGAGTCAATGACAATCGATCTTGGATAGTAGTCGAATATCCAGTTTCAAGATGGGAGGGAGAGTGAAGCTGATGGCGTCTATTCTTGCTAGAGGGGAGGGAGAGCAGAGCTGCTGACGTCGATCCTTGCTAGAGGGGAGGGAGAGCAAAGCTGATGACGTCGATCCTTGCTAGAGGGGAGGAAGAGCGGAGCTGATGACGTCTATCCTTTGCTAGAGGGGAGGGAGAGCAAAGCTGATGACGTCGATCCTTGCTAGAGGGGAGGGAGAGCAAAGCTGATGACGTCGATCCTTGCTAGAGGGGAGGGAGAGCAAAGCTGATGACGTCGATCCTTGCTAGAGGGAGGGAGAGCAAAGCTGATGACGTCGATCCTTGCTAGAGGGGAGGGAGAGCAAAGCTGATGACGTTGATCCTTGCTAGAGGGGAGGGAGAGCAAAGCTGATGACGTCGATCCTTGCTAGGAGGGGAGGGAGAGCAAAGCTGATGACTTCGATCCTTGCTAGAGGGGAGGGAGAGCAAAGCTGATGTCGATCCTTGCTAGAGGGGAAGGAGAGCAAAGCTGCTGACGTTGATCCTTGCTAGAGGGGAGGAAGAGCGTAGCTGCTGACGTCGATCCTTGCTAGAGGGGAGGAAGAGCGTAGCTGCTGACGTCAATCCTTGCTAGAGGGGAGGAAGAGCAAAGCTGATGACGTTGATCCTTGCTAGATGGGAGGGAGAGCAAAGCTGATGCCGTCGATCCTTGCTAGAGGGGAGGGAGAGCAAAGCTGATGACGTCTATCCTTGCTAGAGGGGAGGGAGAGCAAAGCTGATGACGTTGATCCTTGCTAGATGGGAGGGAGAGCAAAGCTGATGCCGTCGATCCTTGTTAGAGGGGAGGGAGAGCAAAGCTGACGTCAATCTTTGCTGGAGGGGAGGGAGAGCAAAGCTGACAATCCTTGCTAGAGGGGAGGGAGAGCAAAGCTGACGATCCTTGCTAGAGGGGAGGGAGAGCAAAGCTGACGATCCTTGCTAGAGGGGAGGGAGAGCAAAGCTGACGATCCTTGCTAGAGGGGAGGGAGAGCAAAGCTGACGATCCTTGCTAGAGGGGAGGGAGAGCAAAGCTGACGATCCTTGCTAGAGGGGAGGGAGAGCAAAGCTGACGATCCTTGCTAGAGGGAGGGAGAGCAAAGCTGACGATCCTTTGCTAGAGGGGAGGGAGAGCAAAGCTGATGACGTCGATCCTTGCTAGAGGGGAGGAAGAGCGGAGCTGATGACGTCGATCCTTGCTAGAGGGGAGGGAGATTGAAGCTGACGAGTTCAGAGAGTTAGTTGCTCGGAACATGAAACGAGCAATCCTTGCTAACAAGATTGATTCCGTGCGAAGTTTTCCCCTTGTCACAGATTTTTCATAGTTTTATTGGAGTCTCTTACCTGTCCCACCTATAACCTGTTATGTCTTGTTTTAAGAAAGGGTGGGTGGAATTTATTGCATGTGGCTGTAACATCATTATTCTATTCCCTCTCAGTTGCGATATCTTCCTGCAGGGTAAAGAATGGAGCAAGCCAAAACGTTTTTTGTTACACTATTTCACTCCACCAAAAAAAAAAAAAAAAAAAAAAAGCAGTGCGGGCTAAAAATTTAATTTCGAACTCTTATACGCCGTGGCTTATCTACCCAAAATTACACTAATTTGACTGGGAAAATATGGGAGTGCATAAAACTTAATATGTAGCAGCAGGGCTAGAGAAATTTTCTAGTTTGCAACTTGCCCATTCAGGCAATGTTGTCTACGAGGGTTGTACCGAAAGTAATGCAAAAGTGGGCATAACTTTTCATTAACTGACCAAGGTCGTTCAAATTGCACGTGTTGGTAGAGTAACTCTTTATACAAAGGTACTAATCTACATAGTCTCCATCACAAGCGATGCATTTGCGCCATTGTTGAACCCAACTCTCGAATCCACTTTGAAAAAAAATTCTGGTGTGGACTTTTGTACCCATTTCATCACACCCACTTTCACCTCCTCTGTGTCATCAAATCCTTGTCCCCGGAGAATGTCCTTCATTTGAAAGAACAGGTGGAAGCGGAGGGGACCTGGGCTGTACGGGGGATGGGGGACCACACCCCAAATCTAGCCAGATTTGTTGCCAGAGATGTGTGGTCTCCCATTGTTGTGGTGAATGTGGATCTTCTTCAGATTCTTGTTTGGTCTCTTCCTCCTTATGGCTTCTCGAGGGTCTCAATGTAGCTCTTGCTGGTCACGGTACAGCCACATCCCCCCCATCCCCCCAAGTCTCCTTGACTTTCTGTGCTGATTGCTGGCTCTTGAACTTCTTAGGCCTTGGTGAAGATGTGATGCTATTCCATGGGTTGATTCTTTGTTTTCGGATTGTATAGGTATGTCCAAGTTTCGTCCACTGTCACCAGATGGGGGGGGGGCAAAAAAAAGTCGACATTGGCTTCAAAACCTTCAAGTAATCAGAGCAGACTTCCACCCTTCTCTTAAAAAAAAAAAAAAGTTTCCTTGACTTTCTTTGCTGATCGCTGGCTCTTTAACTTCTTAGGCCTTGGTGAAGATGTGATGCTATTCCATGGGTTGATTCTTCATTTCTGGATTGTATAGGTACGTCCAAGTTTCGTCCACTGTCACCAGATGGGGGGCAAAAAAAAGTCTACATTGGCTTCAAAACCTTCCAGCAATCAGAGCAGACTTCCACCCTTCTTAAATAAAAAAACCAGTCTCCTTGACTTTCTGTGCTGATTGCTGGCTCTTTAACTTCTTAGGCCTTGGTGAAGATGTGATGCTATTCCATGGGTTGATTCTTCATTTCTGGATTGTATAGGTACGTCCAAGTTTCGTCCACTGTCACCAGATGGGGGGCAAAAAAAAGTCTACATTGGCTTCAAAACCTTCCAGCAATCAGAGCAGACTTCCACCCTTCTTAAATAAAAAAAACAGTCTCCTTGACTTTCTGTGCTGATTGCTGGCTCTTTAACTTCTTAGGCCTTGGTGAAGATGTGATGCTATTCCATGGGTTGATTCTTCATTTCCGGATTGTATAGGTACGTCCAAGTTTCGTCCACTGTCACCAGATGGGGGGCAAAAAAAAGTCTACATTGGCTTCAAAACCTTCCAGCAATCAGAGCAGACTTCCACCCTTCTTAAATAAAAAAACGGCCTCCTTGACTTTCTGTGCTGATTGCTGGCTCTTTAACTTCTTAGGCCTTGGTGAAGATGTGATGCTATTCCATGGGTTGATTCTTCATTTCCGGATTGTATAGGTACGTCCAAGTTTCGTCCACTGTCACCAGATGGGGGCAAAAAAAAGTCTACATTGGCTTCAAAACCTTCCAGCAATCAGAGCAGACTTCCACCTTTCTTTTCAAATCAGGTGTGAACTGCTGAGGTTTCTACTTTGCACACACTTTCCGATACCCTAAGTCTTCCACCATCTTCTGTATGGCATTGTGACCATACTCCATTTATGCAACGAGCTCGTGGATTGTGACTCGTCTCTCCGCGGGAATGAATTCATCCATTCGCTGACTATTTGCGTCAGTGATCGCAGATGGTCTCCCTTTGCTTGGTTTGTCTTCAATGCTGTTTTGCCTTCTTTGAACTTCATCCATCTGTGCACATTGCTCTTGTCATGGTGTCATCTCTGTAAACATTCTGTAGCCTTCTGTGGATGTCAGACAGCCTGCACCCTTCCTTCATCAAGAACACAAAGATGGCACGTTGCTTCTACTTGGAATCCATTATTTACCTGCAGTGGATTACTACAGAGCTGATTGATGACGGTGGTCAGCGTCACAAGTGTGTGGGTGTTTGCATAAACACGTTGGTTGAAACTGACAGAGCACAGTAGGAATAGGACTTATTTCCAACATTTGGTTTAAACTGTTTTGAGAGGGGAAATTTTGGCCTGTGAGACCGTCCTGAAGCCGGAATTGACTCTACAGTGGACAAGGAAATGCTTGAAGATCTTAGTGGATGCCGAACCTCAGCGTTCGAATTACCCAGTGGTCTGCTGCTTATTGGCCAGTAAAACTTCTGCCGGACCACTGAACTATTGATTTTACTGGTTCGGATGGCCAGTGAATTTCTTTTTCTAATATGTCACAAGTTAAGAAATGAATTTCTACTAATTCTTTTACCTTGCTGTACAGTTTTCTTTTTACGCTGCAAAGTGGTGATAGGTTCATGAAACGCTATTGGATAAGTATTCTTTATCCCTCTTGATTTGTAAAGAGCGGAAGAAACGACAAATACAGCAAAAAGTTTCCCAGTCCTAGTCTTGTAATGGCAACAGCCATTTTTTGTTATTCCGTCAACCTGATTCATAATAGCAGAAGCAAACAAAATAAATGTCCTGATCTTTCTTGGATTCGCTCAGCCTAGTGAATGCGGCAGATACTGACACCTCCAGACACAACCCGACTTTTGTTTCTGCCCCAAGAAAACACTAACGGAAGAGGGTCAATTGGACGTGCGAAGGTAATTTTTGCAAAAGAGCAATTCATATGAAATAGTGTTCAATAGGGGGCTTAAACTAACTTCATGGGGAAGTAAGAGGGATGAGTAATAAGACTAGAATAAGGAAAAGGGTAGCAAACCCCTAAACAATAAAACATAAAAAAATCTGCTAATGTGTGAGAATTTTTGTACTCTTGGAGTCTCCTTGTTCCCTTCTTACTTAAAACCAGATTGAGAATAATAAGACCAGAATAAGGAAAAGGAAGCAAATCCCTAAACAATAAAACATAAAAGAATCTGCTAATGTGTGAGAATTTTTGTACTCTTGGAGTCTCCTTGTTCCCTTCTTACTTAAAACCAGATTGATAATAAGACTAAGAAAAGGAAGCAAACCCCTAAACAATAAAACATAAAAAATCTGCTAATGTGTGAGAATTTTTGTACTCTTGGAGTCTCCTTGTTCCCTTCTTACTTAAAACCAGATTGAGAATAATAAGGCCAGAATAAGGAAAAGGAAGCAAACCCCTAAACAATAAAACATAAAAGAATCTGCTGAAGTGTGAGAATTTTTGTACTCTTGGAGTCTCCTTGTTCCCTTCTTACTTAAAAACAGATTGGGAATAATAATAAGACTAGAAAAAGGAAGCAAACCCCTAAACAATAAAACATAAAAAAATCTGATAATGTATGAGAATTTTTGTATGCTTGGAGTCTCCTCATTCATTCCTTTCTTACTTAAAAACAGATTGGGAATAATAAGACCAGAATAAGTAAAAGGAAGCAAGCCCCTAAACAATAAAACATAAAAAAATCTGCTAATGTATGAGAATTTTTTTACTCTTGGAGTCTCCTTGTTCCCTTCTTACTTAAAAACAGATATAAGGAAGCAAACCCCTAAACAATAAAACATAAAAAAAAAAAATCTGCTAATGTATGAGAATTTTTGTATGCTTGGAGTCTCCTCATTCCCTTCTTACTTAAAAACAGATTGGGAATGCACTCGTACTCTGCTGTATCACCAATCCACCGGAATCTTATTCTGAAAACATTTTGTTCCGTGTGTTGCACTTTCAAATCAGAAGTTAAAAAAATATTGGAGGTAATTCCATTTGAAAATACCTTATTTTGTACGTATATTGTAAATGTCTAAGCGATGTCTTATCATTTGTCCAAGATGGGTCTGGCTTTGAATCCCAGTGAGGAATGGATGTTGCGTTTGTCTTACGGCACTGGCTCTCTCCCTTCCCTGGAACCAGTGGCCCTAAATTAGGGACGGGTGACTGCTTATGACCCACTGAGTTGCTCACAGTGTGTGTACCTGCAGGTATTTCGGTGGGCCAGTGGTAAGTAAATTCTAGTGGTCCGCTGGGTCAGTAGATTTATTTCTAATTCTAACACTGCAGACCCTAGTGTGACCACGCAGTAGTTGACCGGACAGCTGGGGACTACCCAGACGAGCATTATCTCACACCTGTGTCAACTTGTAAATGTGCACAAGAGGGGAGTTTGGGGTACCCCATTAACTTAAAGTTGAGCAGAAAGCAAATTGCACGAATGCATGCATTTTCTGGCTTGCACGTGACGAAGTTGAACTCTACTTCAACTGCTTTGTGACAAGTGATGAGAAATGTGTCCTGTATGACAATGTGTCAGCACCCAGAAACAGTAATGCAGAACAGAAATGCCATGCTGACACTCCAAAGCCAGCTTACACCCATGCGAGATCTTGTCTGTTAGGTGGGATATGCGGGGGTGTCGCATTTTTCGAGCTGCTGCCGCACAACAGAACTATCGCGACCGATGTTTACCACTGTTAACTCGACCATTTTTAAGTATTGTTTGCGTCGAAACAACCAGCACTGTGCAGACCTGCAAGGGCGCTCTTCGACAGCAGGATGGTGAGACCTTGCACAGCATGGGTGACCTGCCACAGGTTTTGGTAGCTACTGCAGCATGGACATTTTTCATATACTGAATCCTAAAGTTACTGTTTTTGAGAGAGGAACTGGTAGTACTGAATGTAATACTACTACGTTCAAAAAGTTCCGGAACTTTTTGAATATTTCCAAATGTCGGTGAATTAAGTCATTCCCCGCTGAGTAAGCGAAGAGCAAGTGACCGATCAGCCAGAACCGGTTCGATCCAGATCCAACACGTACAGCATATGTGCGTGGTTCGTGATTACAGGCACTCAAGGCTCTCCGTTGCGGTCGAAATTTAAACAGCGTTCAACTGTAAAATTTTGTGTTCTGCTCAGAAAATCTTTTGCTGAGACTTTTCAAATGATTAAGTCAGTGTACGGTGAGAGTGCAATGAGTCGAACTAGAGTTTATGGGTGGCATCGACGATTCATAAACGGGCGACAGTATCGAGGATGATGAGAGGTCAGGAAGACTTTAGACCTTACCTTTGGAGGCTACTGCTCCAAAGGGAAGGTCTTGTTAAGTTTTCTTAGATTGCACGGGGGTTGTACACAAGGAATTCCTTCAACATGGTCGTACAGTCACTAAAGAAGAGTACGTCAACGTCCTGAAACGCATGCGAAAATCGGTGAGACTCGAGCGACCCGATCTTTGGAAGACCAACTCGTGGATGCTTCATCACGATAATGCGCTGGCTCAGATCCCTCCTGGTTTCCGATTACCTGTCCAAACATCACATTCCCGTTCTTCCACAACCAGCTTATTCCCCTGATCTCTCCCAGTGTTACTTTTTCCCTGAATGAAGAATTTGCTCAAGGGGCGACGCTTTTCAAGTTCCGAAGAAGTGCGACGGAGGCACTGGAGGATGTGGCAAAAGGCTTGCAATCTGCATTTAAATCTTTGTATGAGCGCTGGCAAAATTGCGTAGTTGCACAGGGTAACTACTTCGAAAGAAACACCACATAAACAGGTATTATCTGTACTCATTCTTTTTTAATATAAAAAGTTCTGTAACTTTTTGCGTAGTAATATAATGGTTTTAAAATTCGGGCTACACGTCACAATAACACAAACATAGAAAATGAGGGAAAACAGTCACATGTTAAAAGGTTCGTTTAGCAGTAGCTTTCGATCACCTGCGATCGACTGGATGGGCTGGTTGCCAGAACTATTTGAAGTTGGGGTGTTGGAACTGTTGCCAGATTTTAGAAGAGATCCTAATAAGTGGGATTTGGTGAGGGGTCTCTGAATTGAAGTTTTTTTGTGAACAAAAATTTCAATGCTTTCTTGGAAATGTAGAGATGCTTTGTTGATGAATGGGGCAACTTTTTTTAGTTTCTTTCCAAATGGGAACTGCAGAGGTGTCTTCAAGGTTTAGTGCAGATAATGCTGTCTTTGGAAGACCATTGGAAACATCTTTTTTGTGTTCACCAAGTCTTGTTTTGATGCTTCGGTATGTGCTTCCAATATACACTGAGAGACCAGAGGAAGTTGAAATGGGAATAGCATAAACTCCAGGGGTGTCCAAGGGTGAGACAGGATCCCTGTCTTTAAGCAGGCACATTACTGCAGAAGGGTTTGGTTTCACTGTGAGAGTGTAGCCCATAGTTTTGAAAACATTCATTTAAATCTCTATTCTAAAATATGGTAACATTTCCAACACCCCAACTTGGAAATGCAGAGATGCCTTGTTGATGAAAGGGGCAACTTTTTTTATTTATTTCCAAATGGGAACTGCAGAGGTGTCTTCAAGGTTTAGTGCAGATAATGCTTTCTTTGGAAGATCATTGGAAACATCTTTTTTTGTGTTCACCAAGTCTTGTATTAATGCTTTGGCATGTGCTTCCAATATACACTGAGAGACCAGAGGAAGTTGAAATGGGAATAGCATAAACTCCAGGAGTGTCCAGGGCTGAGACAGATCCCTGTCTTTTAAGCAGGCACATTATTGCAGAAGGGTTTGGTTTCACTGTATGAGTGTAGCCCATAGTTTTGAAGAGTTTACACATCTTACAAGAGAAGGATCCATGGAAAGGGATGGAACCAATGAATGGTTTTGCTTTTTGCATTGGTGAGAGCAGACAGATTTTTCAAATGGGAATTTTGGAGGAATTTCTCAATTGTAGAAGGTGGGAACTGATGGGCTTTGCAATTTTCTTTATGGTGTCGATTTCTTCATTGAAAGAAGATTCAGTGTTGCAGGCAATCCTGGCACGATTAACAAGTTTGTAAGGCGGCAAATTTGTGAGCTGTTGGGGAGTTGGATGAAAAAGGGATTATGTTGTCAACATTTCAAAACACACCAACTTCAAATTGTATTTCTGGCAAGCAGCAGCCGATCGCGGGTGACGAAGGTCGTAGGACGACCGAAAGCTGCTGCCACTAAACGAACCTTTTACCATACCAGACAGTGTTTTCGCTCGTTTTCTATGTTTATGAAAGTAATATAAATCTAAATGGCACAGTGATTGACCAGATCAACGAGTTTGTGTATTTAGGAAGCATGTTTGATCAAGAACAAATTGGATTGTGAAATTAGTAGGCAAGTGAACTCTCCGTTGAAAAGGTCGTGGCTGCTGTAGGAAGTTTTCACAGGAATGGTGGGTTATCTAGAGTCCCGCATGGCTGTGTACGAAAGTGTAATAGTTCCTACTCTTATGTATGGCAGTGTAACCTGGATACTACAGAAGAAAAATAGGGGTCGCTTGTGTGCTGGAGAAATGCGTTACTTACAGTAGGTTTGTGGCAAGACATGTTCTGATCGTATGAGGAATGAAGATGTGTTGCAGTTGTGTAATGTGAAGCAAAATTTTGTTAGCAAGGTGGAGAATAAAATGCTTCGGTGGTTTGGCCATGTTGGAAGAATGAGTGATGAGATGCTTACTAAGAAATTTTTTTAGCCCAAGTGGCAGGAAGGAAGGGTAGGTAAAGGAAGTAATGGGAGTATCATATTCAGGCGTGTCTGTATGAGAAAAAGATTGAGTACGAAGTATAGAAGATCTTGTGTACGGCGTGTGATGGATGTCAGTGAAGTCCGAGTTGTATGTCAAGATTGCTGTAAATGGAGAAGTTTGATATGGCAACAGTTGGTAAAATTTATCTGGTAGTTTGTATTTATTTGTGGAGCTAACCCCTGAATCTCAGAGAACAGCTTAGTGATATAATATGTAAAATTAGATCTCAAATGTGTTCAGTTTCTTTCAAAGAAAGATGTGGGACTCAGCTTTGTGCAAGTTAGCAAGATCTTGATTCAGGGTCATGCAGAGTAGTTGACCTTTAAAACAGGTGATGTTTCATGCTGATGGAAATTGACTATTTCATTTGTGAAATACCCACCCTTCTGAAAGTTGCTGAGCTAAGAGGCGTTTTAGAAGCTGCTTCATCGAATCCCACGAGTCGTTCAGAGGGTTAAAATGTTTTGTGTTGAATTTTTAAATGCTTGTATTGCAATGTTTGAATTTCTGTATCTTTCTAGATGCAAAAAAGTGCTATATATTTGAGTAAATTGAATACAGTGTCAAGCATGGTGTTCTAAAGTGATTAAAAACAGCAGTATTTGAAATTATTTGCTGTATAAAATTTTGTTTTTGACAATTTTTTTTAAGCCTGCAGTGTTCAGTTGTGATAACTCAATTGTTTTTTCTTTAAAGGTCAGATTCCAAAAGGCTATACAGGTGAAGCTAGGAGGCACAGTAAGTATTCATAATGTTAAATACTATTACTGGCAAAATAAGTTATACATATATATGATGTTTATAAAAGAATGTGTCAAAAGTGAAATTAATAACTTGCAAAGTAATTCACATACCTGTATTTTGTTGTACACTGTATACTGATTTTACAGGAATGATGGCTTCTCAAGAGTCCTGAATGGCTGTGTATGAAAGTGTAATTCTCTGTACTCTGATATGTCAGTAAAACCTGGGTGCTGCAAAAGAGACATAGTAGTGTTCTCCCTAGATTTTTATTACAGCTGGGTGGCAAAAGATATTAGCTGGATGGTACTTTTAATGACCCCTTCCTCAATCAAGAAAATAAAAGGATGTTTTGCTTACATTATTATACACTGCTGGACAATTGCTAAGGACGGATCATAAATGGCTATATAGCGCATAAAAAAGTAAGTGTGGTTGGATGCCAAGTGAAATAAAATGTCAGAATGCCAGGACATTACAAGAAAGACAATTTATTGTGCTCTGAAATCCAGAAGGCTTTGGAACGTGTTCAAGGGACAAACAGGCCATTTTGTGCAGAATACGTAAACGTGAAAAAAAATGCAATTACCGTCCGCAGGCGTTCCGGCGTAAGATGTCAATACGGAATATGGCCACCATGGAGGGCGATGCAAGATTCCACACGTCGTGTCATGCTTTGCACAACATTATCAAGCAGCTGTTGGGGTAATTTATCCCATTCCTCTGTCAGTGCACGGATGAGGGTGTCCTTGTTTATTGGAGGGCATTGGCAACCAGCAAGACTCCTCTCCAAAGCATCCCCCACATTTTCAATGGGATTCAGATCTGGAGAACGTGCGGGCCATACGAGGCGTTGAATATCCTCGCTCTCCAGACACTCCTGGACAGCGACTGTTCGATGACATGTTGCGTTGTCGTCCATGAAAATGAATCTATCACCGACAGCACCACGGAACATGCGAACATGAGGTAGCAGAACATTGTTAATGTATCGTTGGCCAGTCATAGTCCCAGTTGGAAGCACATAGAGGGACGTACGGCCATTGATCCTGATGCCAGCCCATTCCATGACACTACATGTCGGATATCGGTCCATTTCCTGTATGTTTGCTGGACAATATGCAGTACCACTATCACGCCAGATCAGTTGTCGTCGACAATCAGACGATTGACTGTATCTACTTTCATCTGAGAAGGGGACAGCAGACCAGTCGTTATCAGTCCAATTGCGATGTTGATGGCACCATTGCAAACGGGCGGTACGGTGACGTCTGGACTATGGGATGCACACAACAGGACGGCGGGCGTATAGTCCTTCATGCAAACGTCTGGCGACAGTTTTTCGGGAGATCCGCTTGCCAGTAGCAGCCATAAACTGATTTGCTACCTCACTAGCTGTGCTGCACCAGTGTCTTTTTGTTGATAGCACTATGTACTTATCTTCTGCAGGTGTCTTACTGCGAACACGACCTCCCCCGTGACGTTTGCTACACTCTCCATTTGTTTGAAATGATTTCCAAAGCCTTGAAACAACACTGTGGCTGACGTCGAACTCCCTGGCAACATCTGTTATTTCTCGCCCTTCTTCAATCTTGCCAATAATACAGCCACGCGTAAAATCATCTAGGTGATGTCGGGAAGACATACTGAAAATTGCAAGTTCGTCAATTGATTCTTTCCCTTTCAACTTTGCGTTTGAACAACGGTCAATACGCGTCAAATCCTTTATCTCTTATCAGCGCTATGACATCACGAACAAGTTCGGCAATCCAAAACAACACGTCTTACTGTATCCCGCACTTATGCTAATTTCCACATTTTCCTGCCTTCCATTTTATGGTTGCTATCGTTGCTATTGTCATCCGTCTTTAGCAATTGTCCGGCAGTGTACTTATTAAACATCTTTAGGGTGTGGCAGGCATTAATGTAACATAACATGATAAAAACAATAGAAAATTGTACATAAATGATTAAAAAAAGTTATATTTACAGTTTTCATCAATATTTATGGTGCATGTGGGATTAAGTTTTCCTCTTACTATTATGTGTATTGTGAAAACATTAAAGAAAATTTAGCTGGGTGGGCCACCCAATAAAAATGCTCAAGGGAGAACACTACACAGGTATTTTGTGTGATGGATGTTGGTTGTGAATTTATTAAGAAAGGTAGAGGAAGGCCAAGGAAATATTGGGAGATTGAAGAATGTTTGCATGAGAAAAAGATAACTAGTATGGAGTACAAAATGTTTTGTGTGATGGATGTCAGTGAAGTTGGAGTTGTGTGCTAACTAAAAGAACTTATTCAGCCCAAGTGGCAGGAAAGAAAAGCAGCTAGGAAGGCCAAGAAAATCATTGGAGGACCAGGTTCAGGAATGTCTGCATGAGAAATAGAAGAGTATGAGAATTGTAATGGATGTTGAAGCTTAAGTTGTGTGTCAAGATTGCTGTAAATGGAGATGTTTGGTACATCAACAGTAAATAAAATCTACCACCATCAATTTTAAATTTTAATCTGATGGGAGGGGGCTCGAACAAATTCAAAAAATAAATTTTTCTCCAATTCCCTTGGAAAGCCAAGAAAAAGTTGATTCTCCTTCTACTCAGAATTTCTGGCTCATTTTTTTCTTCAGCTGTATTTATGTTATGCAAGAATGTTTTTTGTGTGTGAAATGTACAAAGGTTGTGTAGTCTTTTTTTTTTTTTTTCTCTGGAAGCAGCACTTTTTTCCACTTGCGTCGAGAATGAAAGTCTTTCCGTTACTGTAAGGTCTTTAAAGTACTGTGTTCATTTTTATTTTCCTTGTTGAGTAGTGTTATTCATAGCAAGCTTTGTCTTTGCTTTGATAGTTCTGGTCGAGAATGTGTTGTTTTCATGTGTGGGAGTGCTTAATTTAGTTATATTTTTTTTTTCCCTTTTTTACCTTCTTGAAATGAACTCAGCATATCTGTTAGATAAGTGCATACCTGCCATAGATAAGTGCATACCTGCCAATTACTACGGAACATCCGTAGTTTCTACTGATTCAGTTGTCTGACTACGGAACTTATTGTTGGAACTACGGATTCTACGAATTTTGCTATTGTTTTACAAAATTAGTGTTTTTTGCTATTACTTTATTTTATTTTCATCATCATCAACCATTATCAATCCACTGCTGGACGAAGGTCTCCCCAAGTTTCCTCCACGACGGTCTGTCTTGTGCCAGTCTCCTCCATGTCACTCCCGCATACTTTCGAATTTCATCCACCCATCTCCCACGTGGTCGTCTTCTGGGTCTTTTCCTGTCCCTTGGAATCCAATCTAAAATTTTGGCTGTGTCTGTCCTTCTGGCAGTATGTCCAACCCATTACCATTTCAGGGATTGTACTCTGATCATGTCTTCCACTCTTGTCATTTTTCGGATCCACGTGTTCCTCTTTTTATCTCTCCTGGTTACACCAAGCATGCACCTCTCCTTGCTGCTTTGAGTTGTCTGCAGCCTTTGTATGTCTCTTTTAGTTAAGGTCCACGTCTCTGCACCATACGTAAGCACTGGAAGGATGCATTGATCAAACACTTTTCTTTTAAGAAATAATGGCATATTGCTCTTGAAAATTATGCTGTTTCTTCCAAAAGCTCTCCAGGCAAGTTTTGTACGCCGATTAATTTCTTCATCAATGTGACCCTCACTTGATATCTGCTGTCCAAGATAAACGTACGTGTTTGTTATCTCCAACTTTTCTCCATCAATCGATAAATCTTCATTTCTTGTAAAAGCATTGAACATCACTTTTGTCTTCTGAAAGTTCATTTTTAATACCACTTCTTTACTCTTTTCAGCAAGTTCCTGGATCATACTCTGCAGCTCTGATGGGGTAGTTGCAAAAATGACTGTTATCAGCAAAACGAAGGTGGGTTAGATAATCTCCATTAATCTTTTATCTCTTTGTTTTCCCAGTTCAGTGATTGAAAGACATTTTCCAATGTGGCGTTAAAGAGCTTCGGAGATATGGTGTCACCTTGTCTCACTCCCTTTCCAATTTTTATGTGTGTTGTATTTTCAAACAGCTGAATCTTTGCACTTGCATTTTCATAGATGTTATTAATAATATTAATGTATGCCTCATGGAATGAAAATCCCACGTTTTTCTTCTTAGAAGTGCAAATCGGCACACAGCAGTAAACTATATTGAAAATGGGTTGGATTTTGTTGTGAAAACAAGTTTGGTTTTAAAACTAGGTTTTTTTAAAAGAAACAAGAAAAAACGACGAACATACACAATGCCGCAATTCAAACAACGCAGAAACTGAGGTGTTTATACCTTGGGACGCAGTGCCATCTAACGGCTGAAATCGTCCCTAACGCCCACTGGCCAATCGCCAAAAGTATATTGTCTTCAACGGTAATGTTACATCCTTATAGGATGCAGTTCAGCCTTGATCTGACAAAGTTCCAGGACAGTGGGTATTACTCCAATAATGGTAGTTGTAAAAACATGTTCTATGGGTCAAATTGTAATTGTGTTTTCTCTCTTGCAAAACATGTGAAGATATAAAGTGCAGATCTGTCAGATTCTGAAGACTGTTAATATAAGATACTCCAAAAACTGTTGTCATGGATTTGAACAGAGCAGAGTTAAGCATCAAGTTTTGCTGCAAGTCTAGGAAGTCAACAACGGAAACTTTCAAAATGATCAGAACTGTCTATGGGGGCAATGCCCTATCCCGTGGTTGCATTTTTTAATGGTATGCGCCCTCTTCCCGAGGAAAGAAAAGATGTTGGGAATGACCAAAAGATTGCAAGACCTTCAACCAGCCGTTCTGAAGAAATTGTGGAGAAAGTTCGTGCTCTAGTGCAGTCACTGTCGAATGACAGTGCGGATGATGGAGGATGAACTCCATATCGACCGCGAAACAATCCCTCCAATTCTAAAGGAAGATCTCTGGAAGAGGAAGATCTGCGCAATGTTTGTGCCACACAGTTTGAAGAACAAAGAGTTGAAAACTGCAAGGTGCTCATTGTGGCCCTGAAATAGAACCCTTCAATGTTGGACCGCATTGTGGCAGGTGATGAGACTTGGTGCTTTCAACGTGATCCAGCGTCAAAGAGGCAATGCATGGAGTGGAGGGCAACCAACTTTCATGTGCTTTGAGGTCTACGGTTATGACCTAGAGACCAAACAAGTTCGCCTAGACCCAAGAAGGTTCGCCTGCAGAAGTCTAAAATCAATGCAATGCTGATCGCGTTTTTTGACAGCAGCGGCATCATTCACAGGGAATGGTTTCTGGAGGGCACAACATTCACCAGTGCCTTCTACCAGCAAGTTCTTGATCGCCTACAGAAGATAATTTGTGTTAGACCAAATTCTCATTCGTAGGCGAATCAAGCACATGAAAGTTGGTTCCTTTTAGATGACAATGTGCCTACCCACTTGGCACTGTCGGTGAGACAGTTCCTCACCAAGTCCAGAGTTCCCAGGCTCAACCATCCACCCTACTCCCTAGATTTAGCTCTCGCTGACTACTTCCCGTTTCCGAAAGCAAAATTGGCGTTGAGAGCACTACCTTTCATGACTGTTTAGGACGTCAAGAAAACCGTTGGCGCAGAAATGAATAGTGTCCCGACAAATGAATTCAAAATGTTTCACACATCTAGTGGAGTGATCAAAATGGTGCATCGATAAGAAGGGGGCTACCTTGAAAAACCATAACTACAGTTGGACTCGTTGCATTAAACTTTCCTCGTAACAGCAGCTGTCCTGGAACTTTTGTCAGAAGGTGTATGATCAGGGAGTCTATAGAGATTATAGTGGTGATTAGAAGTCATGTTTTCCTTGTAGTTCCAAAGCAACTCTTTCAAAAATAGTCTCTTTTGATTTTTCAATTTACTTCCGATATTGGAGGTTATATTTTAACGTGCATTAATGCATTTGCATTTTTGAACTTCACTTTTAGTTGGTAAAGTTCGATGAACACTTACTTCACTTTTAGTTGGTAAAGTTCGATGAACACTTACCGCACGTGGGGCTTGGCTTTCAATTCATATTTTCGTTATGTGGATGCGGCACGGGGTTGTTTTTTTTTTTTTCCATTTGGCCACGGTTCACTTCTTTTTTTTTTTTCCGTTGGAATTATTTTGCCTCATCACCAAATGAGTTTTTCCTTTGCTGCATCCAAGTTTGCAACCACAATGACCCTAATAATTTGAGAAACAGCTGGAGAAATTTAATTAAAATTGAGCAAAAAAAAAGAAAAAGTTCGAAAAAGGAGATCACTGACCAACAAGAGATGGCGCCACAACGCCCAAGAAGAAGCGATAGCAGATGACAGAAGCAGCCCGCGAAAACCACCGAAATGCCCAGCTGACACGGTCCGTGCTAGTTGGAGCAAAATGTCCCCTCGAAGACGGTATAGTAGTAGTACCGAAAGTACTCGGGTTAAGAATAAATATTGAAGTAAATGAGGATGCAGCAAAGGAAAAACTCATTTGGTGATGAGGCAAAATAATTCCAACGGAAAAAAAAAAAAAGAAGTGAACCGTGGCCAAATGGAAAAAAAAAACAACAACCCCGTGCCGCATCCACATAACGAAAATATGAATTGAAAGCCAAGCCCCACGTGCGGTAAGTGTTCATCGAACTTTACCAACTAAAAGTGAAGTAAGTGTTCATCGAACTTTACCAACTAAAAGTGAAGTTCAAAAATGCAAAAGTCTCTTTTGATGTTGAGTAACTGGATATTTGGCATTTTTGGCTTTTCTTTGTGCCATGCTGTGATATTGTCTTCTCCAGAGAAGTAATCTTGCGATAGAATGTTTGCGCCGTCATCAGTCAAGATCTTCAACATTTAGTGATTAACCGGATGGTTGATGCTTATCATCAGCTACTTCATCTTAGGACTCCTCGTCGGTTGATACTTTCACTTTGAAGCTGTTTTGTCTCGTCTGTATCCCAAGTATTGGTACATTTTTGCTTCTGTATGCTGCACGATCAACCTCCGAACTAAGGTCAGCAAGGTGCTTGCAGTGCCTGAATGACCCCAACAACTTCTTACACAACAGATGGGTACTGGCTTGCACTTCCTGCTGTCCAAAAGTTCATGATCTTGGTTACAGCTACCATGGAACTGGACCACTTTCATTGAAGGGAGGTATTTCTGTGGTCAGTTTTGGTAACACCCCGGCTGACAAGGCCCGCAACGTGTCCTTGCGAGTTCTTGTGGTTTGACAGTTTACGTACTGCGATCAAAACGTTCTCAGACTAGGTACATAGCGCGTCAACAGATGGCAGTAAGCAGGTGTGCTAGCAGCTGTTGAGAGCCATGACCTTCACAAGTCATTGTGCGAAGTGGTGTGTAGTTCTGTGAACATTGGGAACTGTGCCACACGGTGTTCGGTGACCACATGCAGAACACAGCTGCAAACTACAGCAGCGAGCGAACATCAAATTCTGCATCAAACTCGGCAAATTGGGAACGGAGACACATGAAATGTTGCGGCAGGCTTGTGGCAATGAAGCAATGAGTCGTGCGAGGTGTTTTAAGTGGCACTCATGCTTCAAGAGCGGCAGGATGGCACTGGAAGATGACAAGAAGTCAGGGCGACCGTTCACGTGCAAAACCCCAAAAAATGTGAACAAAATTGGGGAACTGGTGCACGAGGATCGTCGGGGAACCATTCCAGACATTGCTACCATCGTCAATGTGTCATACGGAACACTGCAAGGAATTCTGACTTCGGTTTTGAACAGTGGCACTCTTGCTTCCAGAGCGGCAGGACGGCACTGGAAGATGACAAGAGGTCAGGGCGACCGTTCACGTGTAAAAACCCCCGAAAATGTGTACAAAATTGGGAAAACTGGTGCACGAGGATCATCTGAGAACCATTCAAGACATTGCTACCATCGTCAATGTGTCATACGGAACACTGCAAGGATTTCTGACTTCGGTTTTGAACAGTGGCACTCGTGCTTCAAGAACGGCAGGACGGCACTGGAAGATGACAAGAGGTCAGGGCGACCGTTCACGTGCAAACCCCCCCCCCCCCCGGAAAATGTGAACAAAATTGGGAAAACTGGTGCACGAGGATCATCTGAGAACCATTCAAGACATTGCTACCATCATCAATGTGTCATACGGAAAACTGCAAGGATTTCTGACTTCGGTTTTGAACAGTGGCACTCGTGCTTCAAGAGCAGCAGGACGGCACTGGAAGATGACAAGAGGTCAGGGCGACCGTTCACGTGCGAACCCCCTCCCCCCGAAAATGTTAACAAAATTGGGGAACTGGTGCTTGAGGATCGTCGGGGAACCATTCAAGACATTGCTACCATCGTCAATGTGTCATACGGAACACTGCAAGGAATTCTGACTTCGGTTTTGAACAGTGGCACTCGTGCTTCAAGAGCGGCAGGACGGCACTGGAAGATGACAAGAGGTCAGGGCGACCGTTCACGTGCAAAACCCTCAAAAATGTGAACAAAATTGGGGAACTGGTGCACGAGGATCGTTGGGGAACCATTCAAGACATTGCTACCATCGTCAATGTGTCATACGGAACACTGCAAGGATTTCTGACTTCGGTTTTGAACAGTGGCACTCGTGCTTCAAGAGCGGCAGGACGGCACTGGAAGATGACAAGAGGTCAGGGCGACCGTTCACGTGCAAAACCCTAAAAAATGTGAACACAATTGGGGAACTGGTGCACAAGGATCGTTGGGGAACCATTCAAGACATTGCTACCATCGTCAATGTGTCATACGGAACACTGCAAGGAATTCTAACTTCGGTTTTGAACAGTGGCACTCGTGCTTCAAGAGCGGCAGGACGGCACTGGAAGATGACAAGAGGTCAGGGCGACCGTTCACGTGCAAAACCCTAAAAAATGTGAACAAAATTGGGGAACTGGTGCCCAAGGATCGTCGGGGAACCATTCAAGACATTGCTACCATCGTCCATGTGTCATACGGAACACTGCAAGGAATTCTGGCTTTGGTTTTGAACAGTGGAACTCGTGCTTCAAGAGCGGCAGGACGGCACTGGAAGATGTCAGGGCGACTGTTCACGTGCAAAACCCTAAAAAATGTGAACAAAATTGGGGAACTGGTGCCCGAGGATCGTCGGGGAACCATTCAAGACATTGCTACCATCGTCCATGTGTCATACGGAACACTGCAAGGAATTCTGGCTTTGGTTTTGAACAGTGGAACTCGTGCTTCAAGAGCGGCAGGACGACACTGGAAGATGACAAGAGGTCAGGGCGACCGTTCACTTTCAAAACCCTCGAAAATGTGAACAAAATTAAGGAACTGGTGCACGAGGATCGTCGGGGAACCATTCAAGACATTGCTACCATCGTCAATGTGTCATACGGAACACTGCAAGGAATTCTGACTTCGGTTTTGAACAGTGGCACTCGTGCTTCAAGAGCGGCAGGACGGCACTGGAAGATGACAAGAGGTCAGGGCGACCGTTCACGTGCAAAACCCTCAAAAATGTGAACAAAATTGGGGAACTGGTGCACGAGAATCGTTGGGGAACCATTCAAGACATTGCTACCATCGTCAATGTGTCATACGGAACACTGCAAGGATTTCTGACTTCGGTTTTGAACAGTGGCACTCGTGCTTCAAGAGCGGCAGGACGGCACTGGAAGATGACAAGAGGTCAGGGCGACCGTTCACGTGCAAAACCCTCGAAAATGTGAACAAAATTGGGGAACTGGTGCCCGAGGATAGTCAGGGAACCATTCAAGACATTGCTACCATCGTCAATGTGTCATACGGAACACTGCAAGGAATTCTGGCTTTGGTTTTGAACAGTGGCACTCGTGCTTCAAGAGCGGCAGGACGGCACTGGAAGATGACAAGAGGTCAGGGCGACCGTTCACGTGCAAAACCCTCAAAAATGTGAACAAAATTGGGGAACTGGTGCCAGAGGATCGTCGGGGAACCATTCAAGACATTGCTACCATCGTCCATGTGTCATACGGAACACTGCAAGGAATTCTGGCTTTGGTTTTGAACAGTGGAACTCGTGCTTCAAGAGCGGCAGGACGGCACTGGAAGATGACAAGAGGTCAGGGCGACTGTTCACGTGCAAAACCCTCAAAAAATGTGAACAAAATTGGGGAACTGGTGCCCGAGGATCGTCGGGGAACCATTCAAGACATTGCTACCATCGTCAATGTGTCATACGGAACACTGCAAGGAATTCTGACTTCGGTTTTGAACAGTGGCACTCGTGCTTCAAGAGCGGCAGTACGGCACTAGATGACAAGAGGTCAGGGCGACCGTTCACGTGCAAAACCCTCAAAAATGTGAACAAAATTGGGGAACTGGTGCCCGAGGATCGTCGGGGAACCATTCAAGACATTGCTACCATCGTCAATGTGTCATACGGAACACTGCAAGGAATTCTGGCTTTGGTTTTGAACAGTGGCACTCGTGCTTCAAGAGCGGCAGAACGGCACTGGAAGATGACAAGAGGTCAGGGCGACCGTTCACGTGCAAAACCCTCGAAAATGTGAACAAAATTGGGGAACTGGTGCCCGAGGGTAGTCAGGGAACCATTCAAGACATTGCTACCATCGTCCATGTGTCATACGGAACACTGCAAGGAATTCTGCCTTCGGTTTTGAACATGCACCGCATTGCTGCAAGGTTTGTGCCAAAGATTCTGAACCCTTAGCAGAAGGCTCTCAGTGTCGAACTCTGTCAAGATCTTCGTCAGCAGGTGGTGAATGATCCAACATTCCTGTCATGGGTCATCACT
Organism: Macrothele yani; assembly: GCA_039090855.1. Taxonomy (NCBI): domain Eukaryota; kingdom Metazoa; phylum Arthropoda; class Arachnida; order Araneae; family Macrothelidae; genus Macrothele; species Macrothele yani. The sequence continues at coordinate 2,069,880 of CM077034.1, forward strand.
GGGGACGAGACTTGGGTCCACAGTTATGATCCGGAGACCAAACAAGTCGTCACAGTGGAAGATCCCGGCATCTCCACAACCGAAGGTCTGACACGTCCGGAGCGGAACCAATCGTGTTCTTCGGCTTTCGTGGAGTTGCGCATCACGAATTTGTCCCCAGGGCCTGACTGTCACCGCCTTTTTTTGTTTTACTGCTGTTTTGCGGCGTCTTAGGCAGGACATTTACCGCAAATGACCTGAAATGTGGCTCGGGGCGATTTCCTGCTCCATCACGACCATGCAGCATCTCGGAGCGTTAGCAAAACGCCAGCGTTGCAGCCTCAACAGCATGACTACCCTTCCTCGCGCGCGTTACTCGCCGGGTTTGGTCCCCTGAAACTTCTTTCTGTTCCCAAAGATGAAGCTCAAGGGCCGCCGTTTTGAAAACCGTGGACGAGATCCAGCTCGAATCGCCGATTGTGCTAGACACTATTCGCGAACAGGACTTCCAGGGAGCGTTTCAACAGTGACCTAAAACGCTGGCAGATGTGTATTGCTGCCCAAGGAGACTGCTTTGAGGGAGATCATCGCCAGACTTGAGTAACAAGTACTTTGTTGTATATATTGGCCTAGTCTCGGAACTTTTTGATCGGACCTTGTACTTGGCTTAATTTGTAAATATTGTTATTTTAATCTTGAATGTAAAGTTAAAAAATTCAGTGGGGGGGAGAAGTTTACTTTTAGAGTTCATACGTGTTGTATATGTTTACCAGGGGCAAATATTCAGGGTGTACTAGGTGTGCGCTGCACACAGTCTCATTGCAACCTATCTTATCTATATTTTTCGGATTTATTTTAATAAAACTCACCAGAGTTTGTCCTGCCGCCCCGGTGGCGCAGTGGTCTAAGCGATGGCCTCGGATCATTCGTCCGAATGGGGTCCGGGTTCGAATCCCGGTGTGGCATGAATGTTGTGTTTGTCTTACGGCACTGGCTCTCTCCCTTCCCTGGAACCAGTGACCCTAAATTAGGGACGGGCGACTGCTTATAGCCCTTTGAGTTGCTCACGGTGGTCGTTAAACCTCCAATCAAAAAAAAAAAAAAAAAAAAAAGTTTGTCCTAAGGTTTTGAGTGATGGTTAAAATTAATTTCTCTGCATGATGTTTTCATTAAGAAGAAAAGGTTGTTCAGTAAGCATATTGCGTTCACGCCATAATCCTGGGGCGTGCTGTTTCGCATGCGCACATCTGGTGACGTTAAAGCAGCTATTGTACAAGCGTTTTCCAGATGTCATTGCAGGTTATGTTCTTATGGTTTCAAGCGTAACAGCGGAACTCTCGAGGTGTGCTCCCAAAATGAGCACCGCTTGAGTTCCACGGAGCAGTGCAATTCAACGATGTGGTAAGTTGCTGTTATATATATCATCATCAACCATTATCAATCCACTGCTGGACGAAGGTCTCCCCAAGTTTCCTCCACAACGGTCTGTCTTGTGCCAGTCTCCACCATGTCACTCTCGCATACTTTCGAATTTCATCCACCCATCTTCCATGTGATCTTCTTCTGGGTCTTTTCCTGTCCCTTGGAATCCAATCTAAAATTTCGGCTATCCATCGATGGTCTGTCCTTCTGGCAGTATGACCAGCCCATTGCCATTTCAGTGATTTAACTCTGATCATGTCTTCCACTCTCGTCATTTTTCGGATCCACGAGTTCGTCTTCTTATCTCTCCTGGTTATACCAAGCATGCACCTCTCCATGCTGCTTTGAGTTGTCTGCAGCCTTTGTATGTCTCTTTTAGTTAAGGTCCACGTCTCTGCACCATACGTAAGCACTGGAAGGATGCATTGATCAAACACTTTTCTTTTAAGACATAATGGCATATTGCTCTTGAAAATTATGCTGTTTCTTCCAAAAGCTCTCCAGGCAAGTTTTGTATGCCGATTAATTTCTTCATCAATGTGACCCTCACTTGATATCTGCTGTCCAAGATAAACGTACGTGTCTGTTATCTCCAGTTTTTCTCCATCAATCGATAAATCTTCATTTCTTGTAAAAGCATTGAACATCACTTTTGTCTTCTGAAAGTTCATTTTTAATCCCACTTCTTTACTCTTGTCAGCAAGTTCCTGGATCATACTCTGCAGCTCTGATGGGGCAGTTGCAAAAATGACTACGTCATCAGCAAAACGAAGGTGGGTTAGATAATCTCCATTAATCTTTATCCCTTTGTTTTCCCAGTTCAGTGATTGAAAGACATTTTCCGATGTGGCATTAAAGAGCTTCGGAGATATGGTGTCACCTTGTCTCACTCCCTTTCCAATTTTTATGTGTGTTGTATTTTCAAACAGCCGAATCTTTGCACTTGCATTTTCATAGATGTTATTAATAATATTAATGTATGCATCTTCAATACCGCAGGATTTCAGAGTCATTGTAACTGCTGATGGTTTCACCGAATCAAAGGCTTTTTCATAATCGATAAAAGCCATGCACAATGGAAGTTCATATTCCCTCGCTCTTTCAATTAGTTCTCTCAGTACGTGGATATGATCTATTGTGCTGTAGCCACTCCTGAATCCAGCTTGTTCTCTCGGTTGAGCCATGTCCAATGTTACCTTCAAGCGGTGTGAAAGAACTTCAGTGAAGATTTCATAAACCACTGATAGGCTGATAGGTCTGTCGTTCCTGAGATCCTCAATGTCACCTTTTTTATGTAGGAGGATCAATGTAGCATTGTTCCAATCCTCAGGAATCTTCCCTTCATTAAGGCATCGAGTAAAAATTTGGGCGAGTACTGTTTCAATTTCTCCACTTGCTTCTTGTATGATGTCTATAGTAATTCCATCTTCTCCTGGAGCTTTCCCCCGCTTCATGTTCTTGATTGCATGAGCAACTTCTGCTGGGAGGACTGGAAGAACTCTGGTACCTGAGTAGAAATCTTGCACTCTTGTCAAAATTTCGCCTCTATTTCTTGTTATAGAACCATCTTCTTTTCTCAGAGCCATAATCTGTTTTCTTTCCTTACTGAAATGTCCCTTTGCTATCTTAAGGCTTTGGTTGCTTTCAATTGCTTTCCTCACTAGCTCACAGTTGAATTTCCTTACGTCTTCAGTGATACTTTTTCGTGCTGTCTTGCATAGCTCTATATATTCCACTTTGGAAGTCACATCTTTATATGTATATATATTTCTTTTTCTGTATTCCCAATAACTCACTGAAGTTTGTGCACTAAACTAAATTCCCTTGTGCAATATTTTCATGAAGAGATGGTTTGTTTCTTCGTGCAGTGAACAAAACGTAGTAATAATTAAGGACTTCATGGCTTCCTCTAATTACTTTCCGTATTATAAATTTTTAACGGGAATTATCGAGGATAAATGTATTAAGGTACATTACCTCTCAAATTTTCAATCTATACACTAAATCGTCAGTTCTTGTCTTAGTACTTCCACAGGTCTGGCGACCCGAGGCTTGGTCACCAGACCTGTGGAAGTAATAAAACGCAAGAACTCCTGACTATTTAGTGTATAAATTGAAAATTTGAGAGGTAATGTACCTTAATACATTTATCCTTGATAATTCCGTACATGAGATTCTTTCGCGGAATTCCGCTTTCTTTGTCATCATTTGGGTTATTCTCGAGATAGGTGCAAAACTGGAGAGAAATTTTAAAGGATTAATTGGGGGGGGGGGGGGGGCTTTTCTTTTTTTTTTTTTTTTTTGTTTCGGGACGATATTCTGTTTTCAAAACTTTCGAAAACGGAAGTTAAGAGTTAACATTTCCCCCGTAATCGTGATTTTCTTTTTCTCGCGATGTTTCTTCTGCGCTTTATTTATTGTTAAATATAATTTTATTCCATAAATATTCGCATTTCAGTTTGAAAATGGAAGAAAAATTCCGAAAACAGAAGTTGGCGAAAATTTCCCTGTGATATTCAGGCACGGGTTTCTTCAGTGGATTCGAAAAATTGCGCCTTTTTCTATCGTTATTTCGATAGGTCCCGAGATCGATACGGAACCGAACAGAAATTTGGGAGGGATTGGTGGTGCTGGGCGGACTTCTGACTTTCAAAACTTTCGGAAACGAAAGACTGAGTGAAGGTGTTTCTCCCGTAATCGTAATCAGTTTTTCTCACGTTGTTTCTTCTACCCAGTAGTATTGTTAAATATAATTTTATTCCATAAATACTTGTTTTGCAGCTTCAAAATGGAGGAAAACTTTCATAAAATGGAAGTTGGACAGAGCGTAGATTTCGCTGTTAATCATAATTTTTTTTTCTCTGCGATGTTGCATTTATCCTGTGTTGCTGTTAAATGTAAAAAAAAATAGTAATAATAATTATATTTTGAATATAGTGATGCGCTCCAGCTTAATATTTATATAATAAATTTCAGTGAACAATTTTGTCTTGCTCACACCACGTTATATTCACGCTATTTCACAGCATGTTTTTATTTTTCACCTTTGTAGTTAACAAGTTCAGCTTTTTTTCCTTCGTCAGTCTCATGTACGTAATTCCCGTTAAATATTTATAATACTGTAGTAATATTTGTCGCTGCAGGAGTACTATTTTACTGGCGGACACCCTGAAGTCATAATCTGTAATTCGAAGTTCCCCAAATGGTGCTAGAGGTCATGTTTTTATTTTCTTGTGGTTTCAAGCAGAGATTTAAATTCCCAGGGTGTGTGCAAAAGCACCACAGGTCATACTTGTTTGCTTCTGGAATAGCGTAGAGTCATAAACACAACTCAATGTTCTGCTATGAGTTTGTTTTTCTGTCTCTTTGTTGCTGTGTGAACAGACATGTTTATGAGTGCAGATTTGAGTATACAATTTGAATTTTGTCATCCATTTAAGTTGACGATGTACTAAGTGTCCCATTTTCTGCCAGAGATTTTGCAGATTGTGTAAAGCTGGTTAAAGAAAGTAAGCAAGCCTCGTTCTGTATTTAAAACTAATATTTAAAAAAAAAATTCGTTCATCACTCTACTCGGCAAAGCTAACGTTACTACACTGGTAAAGCTGCACAACCGATTTACTGACAAGATATCTGTTTCAGTATTTCTCCGTGTGCTAATGGGGTGCAATGTGTCCTGGACCCTTCCCCCTCAGGGTGGCTTAAGGCAAGACAAAAGGAAACATCCCACATTCCATCACGATGTCCCCTTTCTAACTCCACACCTTTTTAACCTTGCCGACTGCAAACGATTTCTGAAAGAGTATTTTAAAACGGTAACCACCAAGAAAAGGCCAAGCCATTATCTCTCTTTTACTTTCAGGCAAATGCAATTCTGTTCCACTTGCAGTTAATATCCCAACTGTATAGCCTCTCTGAAGTAAAACAGAAGCGACGTCACCAAAATGCGAATATTTGTATTTTTCAGAAGCACGACCGAAACTGGGGTCTTTTTTTTTTTATTTATTTACGTATGTACAGCATTCAGATCATCTATACAGTATGGGACCCCAAATCCAGAAAGCTTAGGACCAAACAATTTCTGGATTTTTTGGTCCTTGTGCATCAAAGTACTGTATGTACATATGTATATGTTTTAGTTGCGCATTTTGACGTGTGAGAAATTCAATAAACAACCAAGGTTGAAACGATCATTAAGACACTAACCACCTTAAGAAGCTAACCAATCATTGCCAGCATTTAGAAGAAAGAAATGTTGGAAGCGATAATTAACAGGACTTTTTGTTTTCCCTGCTCAGGGATCAAATTCACTGGGGGTACTTGTGGGAGGGGGAGCTATGTATGCTAGTATAATTTGATTTGAGGCATCTTAATGGTGGAAGGAGGAACAAGTTGGACAGGAGAAAACAGGAAGAGGGTTTTGCAGTGTGGTACCCCCAGCTGAGACAGGGAATTTAAGAAAGATGGGGAGATAACACAGCAGGGGTCCCCCCTTCCCTCCCTGAGATGGACCCAGTCTTTGCTGCTGACTACAAGAAGACACAGGCTGTGTAAGTGAGAGGGAGATTGAGTTCCTTCACAGCTGGAAGCTAGGACTTTTAACACTGGCACTAGTCTTCAGAAAGAATACATAAAACCCTTGCTAACCTCCCATATTAAGGGAACAATACATACCTTATTAACACAAGCTTGCTTTAAAGCATTTCACTTCTAATATACAGTAGGTATTCCAATGTCAAGGTAAACTGGGATTTGTGGTTTGCATGTGAACAAACTTGAGATGCAATTTCTTTCTTTGGTCTTTTGTTTCATTCAAAACAGCCGAATGTATTAAAACAAAAATGCTAAAAACCGTAAAATATGAATGTCTAAAAAGTACAGTATTAAGACCCCCCCTTCAAAGAAATCAGCAAAAAAAAAAAAAAACATTCTGGGTCCTGGATTCCGGATTGTTGGCCCGGTACTGTGTATCCATGTACTGTATATCAGATCAGATATTTCGGCTAGAGTGCCTGACAGGAAAGTGACATGGGAGCGAGGTAGAAAGTGAGAGGAAGACGCCCTTATTTATTACAGGGTAGGTCTCAGTTCAAGCTTGAACAGGAGTTTGGAACTATTATGCAGTGGAAGTATACACCCATAGCCTTAACTGCATAGTGAGGTTAGCTTTGTCCCTGAGTATAGTATTTGCACAGGAATTGATTTTTCTTACAATGGAGTGTATGTAAAGATCTTTACCATAAGTTATTAGACAACAGCTAAATAAAAGAAATGCTTTCATGTGTGAATTTTGCAGCTCGCGATACATACCCACACTTGAGTCATTCTTAATATTTCTTTTTGTCTTTTTAATCAGGTAAATGAAGTTTGATACAACAATAAGTAAAAATATCGTAGCTTGTATTTCTTTTTGGAGCTAACCTGTTAATCTCAGAGAACAGCTTAGTGATATGTATGTATGGGATACATACAATTTTTGCACGTTTTTTCCCCATAACAGCACACACCCAACCTAAATGGGCATGTGACACCAATGATGATTACGTACAATAGGTAAGTTAAAACCTATAGTATAACTCTAAAATGTATTTTGGGTTTTAAATCTGTGGTGTAACTCTTAAATGTATTTTGGGTGTTAATATTATGGTATCTCTTAAACAATGTTTTGGGTGTCAATCTTATGGTATCTCTTAAATGTATTTTGGGTGTTATTCCTATGGTATAACTCTTAATGTATTTTGGGTGTTAATATTATGGTATAACTGTTAAATGTATTTTGGGTGTTAAACCTATGGTGTAGTTAATCCTATAGTATAACTCTTAAATGTATTTTGAGTGTTAATCCTATGGTATAACTCTTAAATAATGTATTTTGGGTGTTAAACCTATGGTGTAACTTTTAAATGTATTTTGGGTGTTAATCCTATGTTGTAACTCTTAAATAATGTATTTTGGGTGTTAATCCTATGTTTTAACTCTTAAATAATGTATTTTGGGTGTTAAACCTGTGGTGTAACTTTTAAATGTATTTTGGGTGTTAAACCTATGGTGTAACTTTTAAATGTATTTTGGGTGTTAATCCTATGGTGTAACTTTTAAATAATGTATTTTGGGTGTTAATCCTATGGTGTAACTCTTAAATGTATTTTGGGTGTTAATCCTATGGTGTAACTCTTAAATGTATTTTGGGTGTTAATCCTATGGTGTAACTCTTAAATGTATTTTGGGTGTTAATCCTATGGTGTAACTCTTAAATAATGTATTTTGGGTGTTAAACCTATGGTGTAACTTTTAAATGTATTTTGGGTGTTAATCCTATGTTGTAGCTCTTAAATAATGTATTTTGGGTGTTAAACCTATGGTGTAACTTTTAAATGTATTTTGGGTGTTAATCCTATGTTGTAACTCTTAAATAATGTATTTTGGTTGTTAAACCTATGGTGTAACTTTTAAATGTATTTTGGGTGTTAATCCTATGTTGTAACTCTTAAATAATGTATTTTGGTTTTAAACCTATGGTGTAACTTTTAAATGTATTTTGGGTGTTAATCCTATGTTGTAACTCTTAAATAATGTATTTTGGGTGTTAATCCTATGTTGTAACTCTTAAATAATGTATTTTGGTTGTTAAACCTATGGTGTAACTTTTAAATGTATTTTGGGTGTTAATCCTATGTTGTAACTCTTAAATAATGTATTTTGGGTGTTAAACCTATGTTGTAACTTTTAAATGTATTTTGGGTGTTAATCCTATGTTGTAACTCTTAAATAATGTATTTTGGTTGTTAAACCTATGGTGTAACTTTTAAATGTATTTTGGGTGTTAATCCTATGTTGTAACTCTTAAATAATGTTTTGAGTGTCAGACCCAGTGGCGGCTCGTAGCAACTGAAACAGGTGGGGCTAGTAGCCAAAGTCAATGAAATTAAAAAAAAAAAAAACTGTCATTATTGGGCCAACTATTCAGACCCTCCCCACCCCCAAGATTCCTTTACTCTGCCTCTGTTTACCCCCTTGACCCACAATAATGCCCAAATCAGGCAGGAATGTGTCAACTATTGTATTGCACACGAAAAAATTTCCTCAGAATAGAATACATAACTATTAACAGAAAAATGTTAAAACTCTTTAAATAATTTTTTTTACCTTAAAACATATGAGCATTAATTTATGTTAGTTGTGCTTTGTGTTTCTTCAGATTTCTCAACTGAGGAATAATCACAGGATAAAAAAATGTAGTGAAAAAATAACTCCAAATATATGCAGGAAGGGAATGTTTCATGAATTTCGCCCCATATAGAATGAGTACAATTCTACCATTTGCATTAATTGAAAGGTTTAACCTTTTTTTTTTTTTTTTTTTAAGTTGTGAAACCTAAAAACATACATGTACTCATGTGCAAATTATACTTACTGGTTTTCTCATTTATTTATTTTTAACATAGAAAATCATCTTAGTTAAAACTGAAATTAGTTCTGCAAAGTGCTTTGTAAACTTCATACTCATGGGAACTCAAATTCTTGGGCTGATAAGCACAGTTTTTTTTAAGTGAAGCTTTTCGACTCAAATTCTTGGGCTGATAAGCACTGTTTTTTTAAGTGAAGCTCAAACTAAAAATTCTTGGGGTGATAAGCACTGAGTTTTTTAAGTGAAGCTTTTCTTCCAGATTTAAAGCAAAGAACGGAGATTTTAACAATATCCACCCCATTCATTGTAATCGACAAGCAAAAAAGTCACAACACAAAGGAACAACACATCACCGAGAGAGACGCACACAGAAAAAACAACTAACTGAACTTTGAGCTTGGTCGGGGTAAGCTTCTGTCAACCCACGGCGTTAAGGAAATGGATACTCTCCTGGCCAATCAAATTAGCGCTGGGCCAGATAGATCTGGCCCCACAGCTTTTGCACACGCGTTAAGGCAGTGTTGTATGTAGGTCATCATACTGAATGAGACTGAGAGGAAATAGTCTCCTCTTCGCTTGCGTAGTGATGTTACTGGGGCCTGTTGAAGCTGGCCCCAATAACCTCACACTCTGAATGTGATCTCTTTCCTCAGGGAATAGTTTTTTGTGTTTGAAGGAAACTTTTCCCTTAGGTAACTGTTTTTGAAGGGAAAGGTTTATCACCATGTAGTTAAGAGAGAATAAGAATCGGGGCTAAAAAAAATATTTCTAAAAATAGAAATTTTTAAATGGGCCCTGGCCCCTCTGGCCCCTAATGATGAACCACCCCTGGTCAGACCTATAGTGTAACTCTGAAATGTATTTTAGGTGTTAAATGTTTCCAACATTTTGTTTTATGAAAAAACCATTAGAAAGTACCACATACTCACCATAAAGATCATGGTAACCTCCAATGACAACACACTTCCAACACGTCATTCATCGTGCTGTAACTGGGCTTCCAAGGTTTACAGACTTCTTGCTTACGCTTCTTACTTCCGGGTGTGAAAAATCGTTTTTTTTTTTTTTTTTTTTTTTAACATTATATAGAAAATGTTTCAGCAGAAATTAATAAACTTTGTGGCAAGTATGACATACAGGTAGGAAATCAGGTTCCTACTGTAAAAAATTTAGTGATTAAAAATGAAAAAATTAGCCAATTAGATAGAGCAGGAATTTATGAAATCCCAATAAACCAGCAACCACCTGTGTCATATATAGGCAGCACCAAGAATAAATTAAAGTATAGATTGAACCAGCATATTGCCGCCCCGGTGGCGCAGTGGTCTAAGGCGTTGGCCTCTGATCATTTGTCCGTAAGGGGTCCGGGTTCGAATCCCGTCAGGCATGGATGTTGTGTTTGTCTTACGGCACTGGTTCTCTCCCTTCCCTGGAACCAGTGACCCTAAATTAGGGACGGGCGACTGCTTATAGCCCATTGAGTTGCTCACGATGGTCATTAAACCTCCAATCAAAAAAAAAAAAAAAAAAAGAACCAGCATATTAATAATTGGAATAAAAAAGAAGCTAAGACAGCATTGACCCAATACTGTATGGAAAATCAACAATGTCCAAGGTTTGAAGATATTAAAATTATTAAGAGCTGTAAAAACGAAAAGCAGTTAAGAATTGCAGAATCAGTGTTAATTGAAAAAAACAGATCAAGATTACGCAACATTAATGAGCCAAGTAACCTAAACGAACAATGGAAAGCCCTAATAAAAATTGAACAGCAGCGTAAAAAGAAAGAGGGAAAAAAGAGCAGCAGGGACAATAGATGGCGCCAGAGACACAACGATTCAGAGATAGCGACTGGGGCCCATGCCTCGATGGCTCTGCTCACTTGAGCTGTGGTGGGCGGTGAGACACACCTGCCTCCTGAAGATGACAGAGGCCTGTTGAAAGTACTAGAGGATTGGATGTGAGGGGCTGAATGGGTGTGACACTTGCAGTGGGAGTGGCAGAGGTTGTGAAACAGGAGGAGGAGTTTGATAATTACAGTTGACCAAGGTTTAATCACCTGTGATTGTAAGGTTATGTACATAGTTTTTACTTGAATTGTATGAATGAGTTGTATGTGTGATTTTTATAGAATTGACAAGCTTTAGAGTAACATCTCATAAGGCTAAGGAAAAAAAAAATACGATGTTTCACACCCGGAAGTAAGAAGCGTAAGCAAGAAGTCTGTAAACCTTGGAAGCCCAGTTACATCACGATGAATGACGTGTTGGAAGTGTGTTGTCATTGGAGGTTACCATGATCTTTATGGTGAGTACGTGGTACTTTCTAATGGTTTTTTCATTTATGAATTGCATGTAAACTATGCGCACTTTGCAAGAGGTTAATACCTTAAAAGTGCAAATATAATAATTTTGTTTTATGATAGCTTAAAATAAATGCCTTGTTTTGCAGAGTTTAGTAAGATTCTGGTGCCTCGAATTTGATGTGAAATTTAATTTTACAGGTGATGCCACCCACCAGATACCAATCACAGGTCACGAGGGCAGTGAAAAGGACTACCGGAAAATATGGAGGGAGTTTGTGAACTTTGTCAGCCGACCACCATCACCTGGAAATGATAGGGTGCTCCCTCCAGTATTCTGCCTCAGAGACAGTATGGACCAAACTCTTGGAAGTTTGGAGTGGTTGGCACAGGCAGCTGGTGAGTTTCTGTTCATACTGGTTTCTGATGTTAAGACTTTAGCATAATTGTGAATCATTGACTGCTCCACCTTTTTTATTCCATTTTTGATTATGAGGAATGGTAATGCACATTTAGTTACATGTGTAAAAGAGAGAGAGAATTTATGAATACTTCTTGCAATAATGAATACAGTCTAATGCAGTGGTTCCCAAAGTGTGCACCACGGTGCCCTGGGGAGCCGCAAAATATTACAAAATTTGCATAATTTTATTTCCATTTTCAATTCAATGTGATAAGACATGACATCTAGTGGACCTGGTGCGAACCAGTAACTCACTTAGTAATAACTGTTTGCCGAAGCCTCTACAAATGGTTACTAGATGGTACTCTACAACAATGTTACAAGCGTGAGCCCCCCACGCACGGTTGCCGCCCGACACGCAAGTGTGTTTTCCGGGTGGCCGCTACCGGAAGTAACCTGAGCTTTAGCACCAGCCTCCGTGCTTCTGATAAACATTCAGAGATGCCAAGTACTACGGATCTTCCGTAGTTTATACGGATATCATGTTCGTACTACGGACCTACGGAGAAGATGTGAAAAACTACGGATTTTCCCCAAAATCTCAGATATTTCCGGAAAACTTTTTTTTTTTTTAAATTATTAAAAAAAAAGTCAAGCATAGTCAAATGAGACTTTTGTGATAACGTCACGAAGCCCTCGCCCAGCAAGCATGTTTGGCTTGGAGCAGGCGGAATATCAAAAAAAAAAAAACTGCTGTGAGCAAATAGTCATCAGATCAAAGGAATCCTGAAAGCCCCCCCCCCCGGCAGAACTGAGCTACCAGGGTGTGTGGACGTTGTTATTGCCTGTTTGTTACTTCCACGGGAGTAAGAGTTGTTTGTTCTACGCGCAGTAGTATATTTGCCCGGAGCAAGAAAAAATCTCTCCCTGTGTCTTTGGCAACCAGCCAAAGAAAACTTCTAGCAGCTGCTGGGTGTGTGACCTACTTTCCCATGCTCCTCGCTGTCGGCAAAGAGCTTAATTGTTTGTTACTTTGACAGATTTGCAAAGCGCAGTTCTTTTATTTTTTTTTTTTCTCTCTTGTGAAAATGTTCTGCTAAACAAAAAGTTGTTTTATTTTATCTTGTCAGATTTACAAGAACTTTCTTTCTCCTTTAAAAGATTGTTTTCCCCAGATCATTCTTCATTGGGAATCTTTTACATCAAACAAAGATCTTCACTCTTTCCACGTTTATAAGTGAGTCGCAGAAAAATTCTCACTGGCCACCACCGGCCGAATTGGCTTGGCAGTTAGCGTGTGCGAGTCCGGAGGAATTCGAGGCCGCTGTGGTGTAGCGGAAGCATATCCGGCGCGTAACTGGAGGACCCTGGGTTCGACTCCCGGTGGTACATATTCTTTTTGAGAATTTTTCCGTGACTCTCTTATAAACGTGGAAAGAGCGAAGATCTTTGTTTGATGTTCCTGGTCCACGTTAAATGTCTGTGGGAATCTTTTAATTTCATTAATGATATACCATTAAAAAGCACCAGTCACCCTAAAGATCATGGTAATTTCCATCCACAACAGACTTCCAGCACGTCAATTATCATAATGCTGTTGGCCTTCAAAGGTTTACAGACATCTTGCTTACGATTCCTTCTTCCGGGGATGAAACATCATATTTTTTTTTTATTATTTGCTAGACAAACTACACTGGTTTTTTTAGCCATATGAGATGTAACTATAGCTCTTCAATTCCATAAAAACCACACAAGCATACTACTCATTCATACATTCAATTAAAAACCTATGTACATATTTACACAACATTACAATGAGTAGTATGCTTGTGTGGTTTTTATGGAATTGAGAAGCTATAGTTACATCTCATATGGCTAAAAACCCAGCGTAGTTTGTCTAGCTAATAATAATAATAAAAAAAAAAAAATGTTTCATCCCTGGAAGAAAAAATCGTAAGCAAGATGTCTGTAAACCTTTGAAGGCCAACAACATTACGATAATTGACATGCTTAGAAGTGTGTTGTGGATGGAAATTACCATAATCTTTAGGGTAAGTGATTGGTGCTTTTTAATAGTATTTCATTTATGAATTGCACGTAAACTATGCGCACTTTGCAGGGGTTTAATACCTTAAAAGTGCAAATATAAAAACTTTTAATTTCAGTTTTAATTTTTTTTTTCCGTTGCTCACTTGCGTTTTAAGTTGTGACATTTTACTTCCCCGCATCTTAGCAGAAAACTTCTATTGTGTTAATGAAATGTTGCATGGATTTTTATTATAATTTATTTTATTGGCATTGCATTTTTATTTTATCCCTTTTTTTTCAGAATTGATTTATTTATGCAATTTAAAATACCTTTTTGATTATTTTTTCCATATCAGCATTTAGAGCTAATTTTCTATTTATCCGCATAATAACGCTATGGCCGCCCCGGTGGCGCAGTGGTCTAAGGCGATGGCCTCTGATCATTCGTCCGAAAGGGGTCCGGGTTCGAATCCCGGTGAGGCATGGATGTTGAGTTTGTCTTACGGCACTGGCTCTCTCCCTTCCCTGGAACCAGTGACCCTAAATTAGGGACGGGCGACTGCTTATAGCCCGTTGAGTTGCTCACGGTGGTCGTTAAACCTCCAATCAAAAAAAAAAAAAAAAAAAAAGCTATGAAACCTTTCAAAGTTAATTGTTCTGTGCGTCGGTCTTTGCTCCCATTGTGTTTGTAGTGTACAAATTTACTTGAAATAGTGTTGGGTAAATGGCCACCTGCCTCTACTAATATTCTTGGATCTAAAAAGCAAAAAAGTTGTCAAAAATTCATGGAGTTATTCGCAAGAATTTCCGTGCCTAATATGGTCTCGGGTATCTAAAAACCATGGGTTTTGTTCCCCGTGTGCTGTTGATTTTTCAATCTCACATGGCGGAAAAGACGATTGCGATCGGCATTTTCACTCTAAAAAACAGGAGGAATAACCATAAGTGTGTGGCATCACGCACTTATGATATAACATATTTATTAAAAGCTGGAGTTGCAATGGTATGTATTTTTTGTGTATTTACTCAAGTTTTTTTCCACCCCATTTTAAGGGGACTTAGGTATGTGGCAAAATTTATCCAAGTATTGTCCCCCGATCCAGATTAACATGTTGCTAAAAATGTAGCAGTGTACTCTGGGAAATGGCCATGCCTGCAAATTTTAATGTGGGAACTTGACTTTACTTGACCTCACTACGGAAAAACTACGAGGCGCTGTGCACCTGGACTAATGACGTCCTTCAGATGTTGGCATCTCTGAACATTTCTCCCTCGTTCTCTGAGCTTCTAGAAATGAGACTCGGCCCATATTTTTCAAGGTCACCAGATCCTTAAAATATGCTCATCCATTGTCATTTGTGACTCATTTGGCAGTTAGTCTGTTATTTTGATGCTGAGTTTCGGCGTTTGTAAGCTTTTGGCGCATCAACTGATTATTGTTGTGATTAAGTGAAGCTTTTCTTCTTGTATCCATTTTAAAAAATGGATCGGTTTTCTACTAAATAGTAATAAGCGTTGTGAAAGTGAAAATAAAGAGGCCACACCGCCAAATAGTGGCAAGAGTGTGAAGAAGCGTAAATATCGGAAATACGATGACAGTTATTTGGACTTCGGTTTTATGTCTACAGAAGTCAATGGTGATGAGAGACCGCAGTGTGTGTGTACTGTGCATAGATGCCAACTAGTACGGATTTGGACTTCGGTTTTATGTCTACAGAAGTCAATGGTGATGAGAGACCGCAGTGTGTGTGTACTGTGCATAGATGCCAACTAGTACTGATTTGGACTTCGGTTTTATGTCTACAGAAGTCAATGGTGATGAGAGACCGCAGTGTGTGTGTACTGTGCATAGATGCCAACTAGTACGGATTTTCCGTAATTTTACGGATTTTTGGTTGCTGTTACGGAAGTATGGAAACACCGCTGAAATTACAGAAAATCGCTGTTTGATTTAATTTTCTGAGATAGAAAGCAAATTTTTATCAACTTAAAAATTTTTGTTGGTTCTTCAAGTTTTTCTGGGGAAAAAGAATTCAGGGCTGCCAGCCCTGCGCCAATGGTGCCAGCCCACGCCAAAACGTTGTTCTTGCGCCCTTCTGCTTAAATAATCGCCATTTCGACAAAATATGCGCCAATTTCGGGCCAAAAGTTAAAATTTACCGATCATCGATATTTTAGCATTATCTTACAACATTCGAAATCGATTCAGCGGTTAATTCGTACGTGAGATTTTTTCGCGGAGACCCCTCCGGGTTTTTTTTTTTTATCATTTTCGAGATCGATGCAAAAGTGAAGAAATTTTCGGGATATTAGTTGGGGGGGGGGAGGTCGTATTCCTTCTGGGGACGTTGTTTTGTCTTTTTAAACGTTCGGAAACGGAAGTTAAACGAAGTGCAGATTTTCCCCGTAATCATTTTTTTTTCCTCGCGCAATGTTGCTTCTGGTTCAGTATTGTTAAATATAATTTCATTGCATAATTTCAGCTTGAAATTGTAGGCAACGATTTCCGAAAACAGAAGTTAGGCCGCCCGAAAATTTCCCCGTAATCTTAGGCGATGAGATTCTCGCGCTGATTCGAGGAATTGTCTTTTTTTTGTTATTTGGACCATGTACAAAATCGATGCATAAATGAACTGAAATTTTGGGAGGATTGGTGGCTGGGGGGGGGGGTCGTTTTCTCCGTCGGATGACGGAATTTCAGCCTTCAAAAACAGAAATTAGACAGAGGTAAGATTTATCTGGTAATCGTATTTTTTTTTTCTCGATGTTTCCTTTACCCAGTATTGTTAGATATCATTTTATTACATAAATATTGTATTTCAGCTTGAAAATGTTGGATAAATTTCCGAAAACTGAAGGCTTCAAAAACCGTTATTTCAAGCCATGTTTCCCGATTCAGCGATCGCAAAAAAATATTCGTGTGGAAGAACCAAGGCTACTGCACTAATTCAGCACATGGCCAGTGTTTCTACAAGTAACATCGTATCTGAAGTTAAAAAAAAATCCTTTTTCTCTATCTACGGATGGAAGTAATGATGCTCAAGCAAATAAACTGTGTCCCGTTACAATAACATATTTTGACGAAAAAATAGGGAAAAATTCAAGTGTTTTGTTATTGGTTGAATCAAGTAATAATACAGGTGAAGGAATATTCAATGTTTTGAACAATGAGTTTGTTAAAAAAAATATCTCGTGGTGCAACTGTGTGTCATTATCCTGTGACAATGCTAACACTATGATAGGTCAAGTAAAAGGTGTTGTTTCTCACATAAAGAAGGTTCAGCCTGCAATCATAGTGCAGCGATGTTCATGCCATTTAGTAAATTTAGCTGCACAGAAATCTGCTACTCAACTGAAAAGATTTAATGTTGAGCAGTTTCTGATACAGTTGTACTTTTTTTTTTTTTGGAGAAAAGTTCAAAGAAACACAATCTAAAACTGAGTCAAGCTGTTTGCGGTACTAAACCACACAAAATTCTAAAGCGTGTCAATACTTGCTGGTTATCACTTTTGGAATCCATTGACAGAATTTTAGAACAGTGGGAGGCTCTAGAACATTATTTCAGTGACAATGAAGAAGCTAATTCACAGTATAAGAACCTTGCAAGTATGATTGGAAATCCTTCATCTAAACTTTGTCTTTTTTTATCTGCTACTCTTCCTTTGTTTACATCTGTTAACATGTTCTTGCAGCAGAAAGCTCCGCTTGTGTATGTATTAAAAAGAAAACTTAATAGTCTATTATCTGAATTGCTTGTACGTATTTATCAAGCCATCAGCATTTGATGTGATAGCAACATCTCTTGCAGATGGAAATTTTGGAAGAAGGAAAAATCAAAAAGAAAACTGTGATCTCGTAATTGGGTCAAAAGCGAGATCTTATATAGGCACAACTGCAGATCTGAGTGAAAACACAGTGGCTACTTTTTATTCTGAGGTAAGGGAATTTTACAAGGCAGGCTGCAATTACATTTTAAGAAAATTTCCACTTAATGAGTCATGTGAGTCATGCTGAAATTGCAGATGTAGCATTAAGGCAAAGTGTTTCTTTTGCATCAGTCCAATATATGTGTTCCCTGTTTCCAGTTTTGAAACCAGAAGAATCTGACAAGGTGGAATCTGAATTTGCTCACTACCAGTTTGAAAATTTTAACTGCGCTGTTACTTCTGAGAGAATGGATTAAGTGTGGCACAGAATTTCTTTAATGAAAAATGAAAGTGGCCAGTTGAAGTATGAATCATTAAGCAAAATTATGAAAATGATTTTAATAGTCCCTCATAGCAATGCAAGTACTGAAAGAATTTTCAGTATTGTGAAAAAAACATGAATGAATTCAGACCTAATTTAAGTAGTCATGTGCTGTCTTCTTTATTAGTAGAAAAAATAAACAGCATTGCACACAGTGAACTATGCTATCAGAAGAAGTTTTTGCAAATTGAACTAAGGAAGGCCAAAATGGCAACTACAGCCAGTTTATCATAAAAATTTGGCCAACATTCCAAGGAATAATTTTTCTTCATGTCTGGAGGTAATTTATTATATTTTTCTGGTAGACAGTATTTTAAATTTTCCCACTAGCAAATTATTTTTTATTGTATTATTATTATTATTATTATTATTGTGTTAATAGTTCTGACAGAAGAAAATTTGTTGCAGTGTCAAATACCCAAATTTGCTGCTGTAGACTGGATTACTGAAAATTACTGAAAAAAAAAATTGTTACTGAAAATTACTGAAAAATGAACTTGTTGGTTACTGAAAACTGCTTTTAGAGGTTGGCATCTATGACTGTGTATGAAAGTTTTGGCGCCAGAGTGCATGCTACTAAGTAAGTTGAAACGCCATTTAGAAACCAATCATCCCAGCATGTTTAGTAAATCTCGTGATTGCTTTACCAGAAAGTTACAAGAGTTAAATCAACAAAAAGGTAGTTTTTATAAGCAGGCATCAATTCCAAGCAATGCTTTGCTAGCATCTTACAAGGTGACACATATGCAGTGGTCTAAGCTATAACCTCCGATCATTCGTCCGAGATGAGTCTGGGTTCCCGGTGAGGCATGGATGTTGTTTGTCTTATTGCACTGCCTCTCTCTCTTCCCTGGAACCAGTGACCCTAAATTAGGGACGGGCGACTGCTTATAGCCCATTGAGTTGCTCATGGTGGTCGTTAAATCTCCAATAAAAAAAAAAAAAAAAAAAAAAGGTGGCACATAGAATCGCAAAATGTAAGAAGCTTCACACCATCGCAAAACTCATTCTACCGGCTGCTATAGATATGGTGAACATTATGATCGGCGAGTCTGCTGGGAAGCTGCTTTCAAATGTGCCTTTGTCCAATAACAACATCAGTCTCAAAATACAGCACATAGCAGAGAACCTCAATGATCAATCAATTAATTTTAAAAAAATGAAAGGTAAGGAATTTGGGTTGCAGCTGGATGAGGCCACAGATAATAATGATGCTCACTTGATTTGCTATGTACGGTTTATAGATGGTAATAATGTTGTAGAAGACCTCTTTTGTAAAAGTATCGCTAATGGTGCTAAGGCTCAAGACTTGTTCGCGATCCTTGATACTTTTATATCCGAAAATAATATGGAGTGGACTAAGTGCGTTGGTGTCTGTACTGATGATGCTCATTCTATGTCCGGCTGTTATGGAGGATTGCAGGCACTTATTCGAAGCAAAGCCCCTGATGCACTGTGGACCCATTGCGTTATTCACAGAGAGAAGCACTACTTGAACCAGGTCTTAGAATATGTAGTGAATGTAGTAAACTTTATAAAAATTCGGTCGTTGAAGGCAAGGCGTTTCAAAGAACTATGTGAGGATATGGGATCCGAGCACACGTCTTTTTTGTACCTCCCTCGTGGTAATGCTTTGTCTCGTACGTTTGAACTGCTACAGGAAATTTATATTTTTCTTAAAGAGGAAGACCACAAGTGTACCGAAAATTTTGTGAATGAAGATTTTTTGGTAAAACTAGCATACTTATGTGATATTTTTTAAAAGATGAATGCTCTGAATCTCTTCCTGCAGGGAAGCAACACGCATCTTTTAAAGTTGATTGAGAAAATTTCAGCTTTTATAAAAAAACTAAAACTATGGAAAAGAAAAATGAATGAAGACTGAGGTAAAGAATATTCCCCATTGTTGCAACAGTTTTTGACCTCCAATGGAGTTGATTTCTCTCGAGGCATGAAATCCATTTTTGAAGAACACAATTTTCAAAATGATATTGATAAATTTGTATGGATTCAAGATCCATTTCATGCCACTGCTCCATCTGAATTTATTGCTGCAGAAGAAGAGAATCTTATTGTCTTGCGACAATACGTTGAAAACAAAATTTAGCAGCATGGAGTTACCTGAATTTTGGATATCAGTAAAAGATGAATATCCACTTTTGAGTGGTAAAGCTCAGAGAATTTTAATTCCACTTGCGACTTCTTATTTGTGCGAAGCTGAGTTTTTGGCGGTCGCTGTGATAAAAACCAAGTATCATGCAAAAAATTAATGTGGAAAAGGAAATGAGGATGGCTGTGTCCAGTTTGATTCCAAGACTTCAGAAAATGTGCGGTGATCAAACAGGCTCATCCATCCCATTAATTAATTATAATTAGTTGAATTTTTTCAATTACATTTGTTTGTGATCTTCAATTCATGTTTTATTTATTTTTACCTAAGTGTACTTGTTAGAATTTGACATAGGCAAAGTGCACTTCTTAGAATTTGACATAGGCAAAGTGCACTTCTTAGAATTTGACATAGGCAAAGTGCACTTCTTAGAATTTGACATAGGCAAAGTGCACTTCTTAGAATTTGACATAGGCAAAGTGCACTTCTTAGAATTTGACATAGGCAAAGTGCACTTCTTAGAATTTGACATAGGCAAAGTGCACTTCTTAGAATTTGACATAGGCAAAGTGCACTTCTTAGAATTTGACATAGGCAAAGTGCACTTCTTAGAATTTGACATAGGCAAAGTGCACTTCTTAGAATTTGACATAGGCAAAGTGCACTTCTTAGAATTTGACATAGGCAAAGTGCACTTCTTAGAATTTGACATAGGCAAAGTGCACTTCTTAGAATTTGACATAGGCAAAGTGCACTTCTTAGAATTTGACATAGGCAAAGTGCACTTCTTAGAATTTGACATAGGCAAAGTGCACTTCTTAGAATTTGACATAGGCAAAGTGCACTTCTTAGAATTTGACATAGGCAAAGTGCACTTCTTAGAATTTGACATAGGCAAAGTGCACTTCTTAGAATTTGACTTAGGCAAAGTGCACTTCTTAGAATTTGACTTAGGCAAAGTGCACTTCTTAGAATTTGACTTGGGCAAAGTGCACTTCTTAGAATTTGACTTGGGCAAAGTGCACTTCTTAGAATTTGACATGGGCAAAGTGCACTTCTTAGAATTTGACATGGGCAAAGTGCACTTCTTAGAATTTGACTTAGGCAAAGTGCACTTCTTAGAATTTGACTTAGGCAAAGTGCACTTCTTAGAATTTGACTTAGGCAAAGTGCACTTCTTAGAATTTGACTTGGGCAAAGTGCACTTCTTAGAATTTGACTTGGGCAAAGTGCACTTCTTAGAATTTGACATGGGCAAAGTGCACTTCTTAGAATTTGACATGGGCAAAGTGCACTTCTTAGAATTTGACATGGGCAAAGTGCACTTCTTAGAATTTGACATGGGCAAAGTGCACTTCTTAGAATTTGACATGGGCAAAGTGCACTTCTTAGAATTTGACATGGGCAAAGTGCACTTCTTAGAATTTGACATAGGGCGCCTTGGGGAAACCTGGATTCGGCAAGGGTGCCGAGAATCGAAAAAGTTTGGGAACCACTGGTCTAATGCATGATGTACACTGAAGTTCACCTTGGGACTACCAGTCGAGATTTATTAAAACCAAATGATTAGGTTTAAAAGTATGAGACCTTTCGGGCTCCTGCACCAGGGTCCATCATTAAACAAGTTAAAGTTGGAGTTGGTTCAGTAGTCCATAATACCTCTCGAAAAATGTGGAATGCACGCGGTATCACCCTGACCAGAGAAATCTCGCAAATTAAGTATGTTGGATCCATGGAATATGTTCCACAGATAGTTAACATTTTGAAAAATGTATGCAAACCATATGGACTTGATAGTAATTAACAGATATCTCTGAATTGACTGTATTTACTGTTCCACACACACATAATATCAATCGCATCAGAAAACTTGAAAATTTCCATCGCCTTGGAGCGGGAATCGAGCCTGCATCTCCCGATTACCAGTTGAGTATGCTATCCATTACACCACCCAAGACGAGAAAATCACAAGTATCTGGGTGTTAAGAGCTTCGGAAAGCATACTCAATCGGGAGATGTGGGTTCGATTCCTGTTCCAGGGCAATGGAAATTTTCAGGTTTTCTGATGTGATTGATATTACCTGTGGAACAAATAAATACAGTCAATTAAGATATTTCTGATTGCTGTGTTATTTTCCATGACGAGAGGGATATTTCTTCCACAATATATACACATGGACTTTGTTTCATTTTTTTAATGCCTAAACCTTCTTTCAAGTATTAACAAGTTAGTAAAATCATGCAATACATTGATTTATGATACGCTTTCCAACATACCAGAAATCATGACTCAAGTTATGAGGATAATGGCTGTGGAATAAATCTTGTTCCTGACCTTTGATCCCATTTCGATGATATTTAACGGAACCGGTTCAGTATACCTCTGAAATAACATGATAAAGTTTTGTCGCAAGCGAAGTATTTTTTATGTAAGTTATGATGCATATGGGCTATGGAATAGATCCCGCTCCTGTGTCCTAACCTTTGACCTTATTTCAACCGTTTTCAATAGGATTCGTCCCCAAGCAGGCCCCTACAACATACTAACATTTCATCCAAATCGAAGCATTTTTACATAAGTTATGATGCATAATGGCGATGGAAGTGATTCCGCTCCTATGTCCTGTGACATTTGACCCCATTTCGCCCATTTTCAATAGGGTTTGTCTCCAGGTGTTTTCCTAACACATACTAAAATTTCATTGAAATTGTACCTTTTTTAAGTCAGTTATGACACATAATAGCAGTGGAATGGATCTCGCTCCTATGTCCTGACCTCTTTGACCCCATTTCGTTCACTGTCAATAGGGTTCCTTCCCAGGTGTTCCCCTACCACATACTAAAATGTCAAAGAAATCAAACTATTTTTACGCGAGTCATCGTGCGGACGGGGATACGCACACAACGCGTGTCGTTATGAGGCAGATGGGAATCGCGACCATCTGCTCGCAAGAGTGTGACGTCATCAAACTTTAATAGGATCCACACACAACGTGTGACGTAATGAGACAGATGGCGTGACCATAATGAGACAGATGGCGTGACAGTGTGCCAACATCTAATGGGACGCCACGAGACTACACTGAAAACGTGGTAATTCGGGGTGGTTATTTAACCCACTAAACAAATTTTCCTAAAGTTGAGATCAAGCTAAATCAATTTCTAGTACCAGAAAACAGTAGGTTAACGACTTTCATCAAAACCCTTAGAGCTGTTTTCAAAATAAAATTTACATACGTACAAGAATTGCTCCTTTAATAGTATGGGATAAGGGCAATGGAATGGGTCCCAATACTATGTCCTGATCTTTGACCCCATTTCGTCCATTTTCAATAGGGTTCATCTCCAGGTCGGTCCCCCTACGACATACTAAAATTTCATCGAAATCAAACCATTTTTATGTACGTTATGACGCATAAGGGCAATGGAATGCATCCCGCTCCTATATCCTGACCTTTGACCCCACTTCATCCATTTTCAATAGGGTTCGTCCTTAGGTGGTCCCCTACCACATACTAAAATTTCATCGAAATCGAACCATTTTTACAGGAGTTATCGTGCGTAAAAAAGGACCAAGACCTGGTGGTCACGAGTGATAAATTCAGCATTTACCGTATTCCACTCAAAGCAACTGACCCAGGTGGAGTAAATCAAGAATATATTGGTTCCACTTCTCGCACATTGAGCACTAGAATCAAAGAACATACGTACAATGTCCGTGTTGGTGCCATGACAACCACACTCTGTTGGTGAACTGAGGATCACACTACGCTCTTTGGAAGGATGCAACAGTCCTAGTCACCCAGGTAAGAAGGCTCATTTAGCTTTCACTGAAAGTTTATTTATCATATGGAAGGGACAAATCTGGTGCAATGGTTATGTTTTGCATATTATACAAAGACCCTGGACTTTTCTGTTCATTGCAACACTGTCCGTAATATCAAATGAATGTTACTGTTTAATCATTAATTACTATTGCAATCAAGTGCGTGTGTTTGGACTTTTTTTACACCAGATGGCATTTTGAATAATTGCGTCACATACGATGTTATGCATGTGTTTGTGCCTAGCCCACTTTCTCTTTTTTAACTTGTCTGATGACTGACCTTTATGTTTAGTCTGAAAGATCTCTTACTTCTAACTCTTTAACTTAATCATTTGGTTTTAATAAATCTTGACTGGTAGTCCCAAGGTGGACTTCAGTGTGCATCATGCAATTAGACGGCATTCTTCATTATTGTACTTGTTTTGCAGGGAGCTGTTATGAATGCTTTTTGCGCTGCTAAATCTGATACAGCAAAACCTGCCAAGCAAAGTTACCCACAGTTCTGTGAAAAAGTGACTGTCCGATAGTGCAGACCTGTTTGCAATCCGCGTGTACCCCAGAATTCCAGGTTTTTGTCACGTTCTGAACCTGGAAAATCCGGGTTTTTTAAGTCTTAGAAGAATTTGATATTCCTCAGTCATTTCCTTTAGAGTTCTATTTTCTTTGGTGTTTGATAGGACGCATCTGTGGCACAGCGGTCTAAGCGATGGCTTCTGATCATTCGTCCGAGGCGGATGCGGGTTTGAATGCCGGTGAGGCATGGATGTTGTGCTTGTCTTATAAAATCCGGGTTTTTTAAGTCTTAGAAAAATTTGATATTCCTCAGTCATTTCCTTTAGAGTTCTATTTTCTTTGGGAATTGCAGTGTTTGATAGGACGCATCTGTGGCACGGCGGTCTAAGCGATGTCTTCTGATCATTCGTCCGAGACGGATGCGGGTTTGAATGCCGGTGAGGCATGGATGTTGTGCTTGTCTTATAAAATCCGGGTTTTTTAAGTCTTAGAAAAATTTGATATTCCTCAGTCATTTCCTTTAGAGTTCTATTTTCTTTGGGAATTGCAGTGTTTGATAGGACGCATCTGTGGCACAGCGGTCTAAGCGATGGCTTCTGATCATTCGTCCGAGGCGGATGCGGGTTTGAATGCCGGTGAGGCATGGATGTTGTGCTTGTCTTATAAAATCCGGGTTTTTTAAGTCTTAGAAAAATTTGATATTCCTCAGTCATTTCCTTTAGAGTTCTATTTTCTTTGGGAATTGCAGTGTTTGATAGGACGCATCTGTGGCACAGCGGTCTAAGCGATGGCTTCTGATCATTCGTCCGAGGCGGATGCGGGTTTGAATGCCGGTGAGGCATGGATGTTGTGCTTGTCTTATAAAATCCGGGTTTTTTAAGTCTTAGAAAAATTTGATATTCCTCAGTCATTTCCTTTAGAGTTCTATTTTCTTTGGGAATTGCAGTGTTTGATAGGACGCATCTGTGGCACGGCGGTCTAAGCGATGTCTTCTGATCATTCGTCCGAGACGGATGCGGGTTTGAATGCCGGTGAGGCATGGATGTTGTGCTTGTCTTATAAAATCCGGGTTTTTTAAGTCTTAGAAAAATTTGATATTCCTCAGTCATTTCCTTTAGAGTTCTATTTTCTTTGGGAATTGCAGTGTTTGATAGGACGCATCTGTGGCACAGCGGTCTAAGCGATGGCTTCTGATCATTCGTCCGAGGCGGATGCGGGTTTGAATGCCGGTGAGGCATGGATGTTGTGCTTGTCTTATAAAATCCGGGTTTTTTAAGTCTTAGAAAAATTTGATATTCCTCAGTCATTTCCTTTAGAGTTCTATTTTCTTTGGGAATTGCAGTGTTTGATAGGACGCATCTGTGGCACGGCGGTCTAAGCGATGTCTTCTGATCATTCGTCCGAGACGGATGCGGGTTTGAATGCCGGTGAGGCATGGATGTTGTGCTTGTCTTATAAAATCCGGGTTTTTTAAGTCTTAGAAAAATTTGATATTCCTCAGTCATTTCCTTTAGAGTTCTATTTTCTTTGGGAATTGCAGTGTTTGATAGGACGCATCTGTGGCACAGCGGTCTAAGCGATGGCTTCTGATCATTCGTCCGAGGCGGATGCGGGTTTGAATGCCGGTGAGGCATGGATGTTGTGCTTGTCTTATAAAATCCGGGTTTTTTAAGTCTTAGAAAAATTTGATATTCCTCAGTCATTTCCTTTAGAGTTCTATTTTCTTTGGGAATTGCAGTGTTTGATAGGACGCATCTGTGGCACGGCGGTCTAAGCGATGTCTTCTGATCATTCGTCCGAGACGGATGCGGGTTTGAATGCCGGTGAGGCATGGATGTTGTGCTTGTCTTATAAAATCCGGGTTTTTTAAGTCTTAGAAAAATTTGATATTCCTCAGTCATTTCCTTTAGAGTTCTATTTTCTTTGGGAATTGCAGTGTTTGATAGGACGCATCTGTGGCACAGCGGTCTAAGCGATGGCTTCTGATCATTCGTCCGAGGCGGATGCGGGTTTGAATGCCGGTGAGGCATGGATGTTGTGCTTGTCTTATAAAATCCGGGTTTTTTAAGTCTTAGAAAAATTTGATATTCCTCAGTCATTTCCTTTAGAGTTCTATTTTCTTTGGGAATTGCAGTGTTTGATAGGACGCATCTGTGCTGGCACGGCGGTCTAAGCGATGTCTTCTGATCATTCGTCCGAGACGGATGCGGGTTTGAATGCCGGTGAGGCATGGATGTTGTGCTTGTCTTATAAAATCCGGGTTTTTTAAGTCTTAGAAAAATTTGATATTCCTCAGTCATTTCCTTTAGAGTTCTATTTTCTTTGGGAATTGCAGTGTTTGATAGGACGCATCTGTGGCACAGCGGTCTAAGCGATGGCTTCTGATCATTCGTCCGAGACGGATGCGGGTTTGAATGCCGGTGAGGCATGGATGTTGTGTTTGTCTTTTGAAATCCAGGTTTTTTAAGTCTTAGAAGAATTTGATATTCCTCAGTCATTTCCTTTAGAGTTCTATTTTCTTTGGGAATTGCAGTGTTTGATAGGACGCCTCTGTGGCACAGCGGTCTAAGCGATGTCTTCTGATCATTCGTCCGAGACTGATGCGGGTTTGAATGCCGGTGAGGCATGGATGTTGTGCTCGTCTTATGGCGCTGGCTCTCTCCCTTTCCTAGGAGCAGTGGCCCTAATTTAGGGATGAGCAACTGCTTATAACCCGCAAAGTTACTCATGGTAGTTGTTAAACCTCCGATCACACACAAGTGATTGGAAACACTGCATTTCCATGCGGATGGTGAACGTAGACAAATTGTGACACCTTGAATTTGTTTCATTGTCAGACAATGTCTCAAGATAACAGCATGCTGATAGGAAAGCTTTTTTTTTTCATCATTTTGGAAGTTGCATGCATATCAAATAATTTTATTAGATTCAGCTAATCCAATGAGTGGAATTATTAACCTTAATTTATTGGAAATAGACTTTCCCCTAAAGATTAGCTTTCCCGCAGGAAAGCAGAAATCCCCAAAATAACTAGAGGAAGAATTTGTTGTCGTTGAGGGCTTTGCCCTTTGCAGTATTTTGCGCGTTTCTGTAAATATCGCGAAACTAAGCATTACCTTATAAGGATCGCAGAGACCGAAGCAGGAGACGCGTTTCTAAAGATATTCGCATAATAGGGCGAATATGAAGATGGTTAAAAGCATTTGTTCTGAGGTGCTTGGAGGCAGTTCAGTTCTTCTACTTTCTTCGCACGAGACCTATCTGACTCCCCTCCTGGAAGCGTGAGGGGCTGAGGGGGGGGGGTGACGGATGGGGTCCGGGATTTCTACCGAGGGAGGCTGATATTCACTCACCGCGCATATCTCTTCCCTACGCACTAAACGCTTAGGACAGAATAATAGCTACATACTATATGCACTACTGTTTCACACGTTATATACGTTCCATGTGTTGTGTGCATACTTGCAGCAAAATCATCTTGGCATTCATATATCATATAGGACTAGGAATATTATTACAAGTTTCAATTATTATATCATCAAGGACTCGCCTTGTATTGGTATTTCAAATTAGTAAGCTTCATCCTGTATCTTGAAATAAAAATATGTATCTAGCATGATTATGTCCATTCCTTCTTTTAAAGATTGATGACACCTGTTGATGGTAACGACTAGCTGATGACCATTATCCTGTACCGTCCAAATGCGGACTCCACAGGGTTAGGAGAACTCTCTCAAAAGATTTTTGGTGACGGCGTTGCGAGTAATCCTGCCTGGATCCGACATTCCTCCATCCGGACAGGATCGGTCCGTGGACCTTGCAGTGCGCTGCTACCCCCGGTTGCCGGCACTTCCCACCTCTCCTTCATGACCCGGGTGTGCGTGCCATTTGGGCAGGGGCTAGAAATTTTTCTCTCTACCCCTGACTGGGAGAATAATTGCTGGCGCGAACTGTTTGGGGCATCTGCCCTTTATTCAAACAAAACAGGTTACATACATGGATATTTACACTGAGGAACCCATCTTCGCTTAGGAAACAAGTCCTTTGCTCAATGGGCCCTCTCACATTGAAATATTTACAATATTTACATTACCACAGGACTAGGGTAGGTTCTGTGGTGACGACTCTGGGCTCGAGTCATCTGTTTCCCTTCTTCGGTTCTTCATTCCTCTTCTTTTCTTCTTCTTTCTTCTTCCTTCGTTCTTCTTCGGTCACCCCTCTATTAGGTAGACCGCCTGTTCCTCTTTGAGGTACTTGACCATCTCGATGAGCCCCTGTCTCGCTCTTGGGTACGCGAGCAGGATCGAGAGGTCCCTCGTCTTTGCCAATTCTGGCACTAACGTTGCTCTCTTCCCTGCCAGAGAAGCACATTCTAGAATCATGTGTGCGACATCTGCAGTCTGGGCACCACACATGCACTCGCTCCCTAACCGCAAATCTGCGGAAGTACTCCGGCGACACTCCGTGCCCGGTTAGTACTTGGTTGAGGAAGCCATTACTCTCAATGCGCCTTATCGAGATTCGGGGGAAGATACGGTATGTCCTTCTACCCGTATCCCCTTCATCCCATCTCTGCTGCCACTCCACCAATGTAGCTGATTTCAGTTGCGTCCGCACACTTTGCAGCGGCGTTCGCATCTGAAAATCTATGTCATCTTTACCAGTAGCTTCCTTCGCTAGCTGGTCTGCACGTTCATTTCCAACTGTGCCGACATGACTTCGGATCCAGTGGAAGGTAACCCTCCTACTCTCCATTGACTTGTATAGCACTTTTATCTCTCTGACAAGGGGAGTCTTACTCCCGAATTGGCCAAGCGCTTTCAGGGCCGCTTGGCTGTCAGAGTGTATGCTATAGGCCCCTTCTCCGTTCATAGCAAGCACCCATCCATAGTCGTGTTTTGAGTTTAAATCCTGGTCGCAAATTTCAATTAGGCCTATTTACAATAGGAAGATTCTACACGGCTAATGACACGCTAGATACATATTTTTGTCTGTTTGGATTGTCCTTGATTATGTCCATTCCTTCTTTTAAAGATTGATGACACCTGTTGATGGGTAAATGGTTTTTTAATTGCATTGTATATAATTCTTTCACACTCTCTTTGTACGATATCCATAGTAGTGTTTTATTTGAGTTTAAACCCTGGTCGCAAATTTCAATTAGGCCTATTTACAATAGGAAGATTCTACGCGGCTAATGACACGCTAGATACATATTTTTATTTCAAGATACAGGATGAAGCTTACTAATTTGAAATACGGATACAAGGTGAGTCCTTGATGATATAATAATTGAAACTTGTAATAATATTCCTAGTCCTATATGATATATGAATGCCAAGATGATTTTGCTGCAAGTATGCACACAACACATGGAACGTATATAACGTGTGAAACAGTAGTGCATATAGTATGTAGCTATTGTTCTATGTAATACCACATATTTTATATTTTTTGGTTGTTTTTTTACTAACCAAAATCAATTATAACACTTAGGACTTTCGTATTTACTGGGGAGTGATTGTCCTATACTTAGAGGGGTGAGACTTCATTTATTGTAGTCTTTTATTCAGTCTGGCCATTAGTGCAATTTAACCATGCTTAAAGCCAAATAAAGGAAAGTAGTTTACAAAGAAACTTTAGTCCTCTGAATTTTATTCAAGGTTTTTCTTCAATCTATCATTACTCTTTTTAATTTCGGACGCAGCGCTTTGATAAACAAGACTATCATGATGTAGTGGTGGTCGGGAGTGAAGGGACAAAGCCGGTCACCGCAACAACGTTTAGAAATTGAATGGAAACCACCGTAGGCTTCCAGTAGTACCGAACTGCATAGACTGCTCAATTAATGATATAAAATGTGAAATTTGACCTCAAAGATGCAATGTCTGAAGGATTTCTAGTAAAAGAAAACTTGATACAAGAAAGTGCAAAGTTAAACTGCACAAACACTAGTACCTATTTTGTTGTGTAGCTAGTGGATGCACGCATGTGTACAGGAAGCATTCTGCATGTCCTTTACCTATTCCTCGCAGCTCTTCACACCCATGGAGCCATAAGCTAGCTGCGTTTAGATTTCTACTGAAACGCTCCTATTCCCATTCTTTGAACTCCTCTTTACAACTTGCAGAAGATTTTGACAGTTGCTTCCACATTTGGCTACTCTCACGACGACATATCCCACCTGGTCAGAAGGATGAATAGTCTTCAATTCAAGAGCATTGCAACGAGAGTGGGTACGATTGACTACAACCCGACAAGCGACATGTGGGTACGATTGACTACAACCCGGCCATTGTAGACATCCTTGGGAATGTCTGCGCTAGTTTCATATTTCTTTGGAATACGCACCTTCAATTTGCTGTGCAAGGAGAGTGACAAGATTCACCCACTACATAGAGCTGGTGTTTATAACATTCCACTCGTTTCTTATTCACTGGATTCTGAAGACACCTCCTATATAGGATTTTACCCTATGTTCAGTGCGGGTGGCGGAGCTTCAAATATGCAGTTCGTGTTAGCTCTCTACCTGTTCTGCCTTAGCCCGCACAGTGGCGCAAGGTGAACATTACCCAGACTGGAGTTGTACCACACTGATTGCCTCTGCACCTGATAATCGTTCTTTGTTGCTTGCTGAAAGTTTGTGTATTACACGGTTTGCCTCCAGGTGTAATGGCGATTTGCCTGTAATTATACCTCGCCCTTGGATTCTGCTGTTGAACCAGCTTAAATGCTTCACCTGTTGGATCTCCAGATATGCGAGTTTAATTTACTTATAATTATTTGTAACATGCCACATTTCCAGTTTGGCAACACAATTTGTCATTCCACGATTGTATGTGAATTCCTGTAACCATCCTTTCGCGCAATTTGGGCCCGATGACGAGGCCAAAGTAGCCTCGAAAGTGCTTGCCAGTGTAGCTGATTTTATTTATTTTTTAACTTGTAAATAAATTTGTACAAGAAACTAGCGGATAATGCTTACCTTGGCATTCCTTTCTAGCGACGGGAACATTTCACGCACGTGTTTTCCGGTCCTTTGTTGATGTTATTGTCCCAATAGCACACATACCCCCAATATCGTACATTGGAAGTACGAAAAGCAGATTAAAAAAAGACTTAAACAACACATATCTAACTGGCAAAAAAAAAAGAAGCCAAAACTGCTTTAGTGCAATTCTGCTTGGAAAACCGGACATTCCCAAAGTTCGATGAAATTAAAATGCTGAAAAAGAATAAAAAATCGGAAAGGCAAATGAGGAGGGAAGAAGCAATATTAATCTACAAAAATAAAGCAAGGGTATGTAACCAGAACGACCCTAGCACATTATCGGGCCTGTGGAAAGAACTAATAAGACAAGAAAAACAACAACAAAAGAAAAACAGGCAAAAAAAGACAAGAAAACCAGGATAGGAGAAGAAAATAAAGTGTTCTTAACGAAACATAGATGGTGCCAGCCGGGCTTGATAACGAAATATATCCAGGAAAGTTTTTCCGACGAATGGCAACAAGGAGTATCGGACTCCATTAGCGCGAAGTTAACCACTAACATCGGTGGTAAAGTCGCCACGCTCCTGAAGATGCCCAGAGTATGGGCGAAAATTCAGTATAAAGAACGGTAAAAATTGATGTTTGAATCCTAAGGCAAAGATCCAATGAGTATACCCAGCAAAAAGTGTGAGAAGTAAAGCCAGTCATCGCATACAACGGACTTTAGGACAATAACATCAACAAGGGACCGGAAAACACGTGCGTGAAATGTTCCCGTCGCTAGAAAGGAATGCCAAGGTAAGCATTATCCGCTAGTTTTTGTACAAGTTACTTTGAAATATCGCACGTAAAAGAGAATAATACAATAATTAGAGCTATATAATAGTCAGAATTAGAACTACTAAGTGGAATTGTAAATAAATTGTTCAATATTCTAGAGGATAATGGTTACCTTGGCATTCCTTGCTAGCGATGAAACATTTCGCACACATGTTTTCCGGTCTTTGTTGATGTTATTGTCCTAAAGTCTGTTGTGTGAGATGAATAGCTTTACTTCACACACTTTTCGCTGGGTATACTCATTGGATCTTAGTTTTAGGATTCAAACACATCAACTTTTACCGTTCTTTATACTCGAAATTTTCGCCCAGTCTCTGGGCATCCTCAGGAGCGTGGCGACTTTTCCACCGATGTTCGTGGTTAACTTCACGCTAATGGAGTCCGATACTCCTTGTTGCCATTCGTCGGATATACTTTCTTGGATATATTTCGTTATCAAGCTCGGCTAGCGCCATCTATGTTTCATTAAAAAAAATTAATTTCTTTTCCTATCCCGGTTTTCTGGTCTTTTTTGTCGGTTTTTCTTTTGTTTTTCTTGTCTTATTAGTTCTTTCCACAGGCCGGATAATGTCGTTCTGGTTACATACCCTTGCTTTATTTTTATAGATTAAGATTGCTTCTTCCCTCCTCCTTTCAGATTTTTTATTCTTTTTTAGCATTTTAATTTCATCGAATTTTGGGAAATCTGGTTTTCAATGCAGAATTGCACTAAAGCAGTTTTGCTTTTTTTTTTTGCGAGTTAGACTTAAACACATCTAACTGGCAAAAAAAAAGAAGCCAAAACTGCTTTAGTGCAATTCTGCATTGAAAACCAGATTTCCCAAAATTCGATGAAATTAAAATGCTAAAAAAGAATAAAAAATCTGAAAGGCAAATGAGGAGGGAAGAAGCAATCTTAATCTATAAAAATAAAGCAAGGGTATGTAACCAGAACGACCCTAGCACATTATCCGGCCTGTGGAAAGAACTAATAAGATAAGAAAAACAACAAAAGAAAAACCGACAAAAAAGACCAGAAAACCGGGATAGGAAAAGAAATTGAAAAAAAAAAAGCTATATAAACATAGATGGCGCTAGCCGAGCTTGATAACGAAATATATCCAAGAAAGTATATCCGACGAATGGCAACAAGGAGTATCGGACTCCATTAGCGCGAAGTTAACCACGAAAATCGGTGGGAAAGTCGCCACGCTCCTGAGGATGCCCAGAGACTGGGCGAAAATTTCGAGTATAAAGAACGGTAAAAGTTGATGTGTTTGAATCCTAAAACGAAGATCCAATGAGTATACCCAGCGAAAAGTGTGTGAAGTAAAGCTATTCATCTCATACAACAGACTTTAGGACAATAACATCAACAAAGACCGGAAAACATGTGCGTGAAATGTTCGCATCGCTAGCAAGGAATGCCAAGGTAAGCATTGTCCTCTAAAATATTGTACAAGTTTTTTTTAAATATTGCATGTAAAAGAGAATAGTAGAATGATTAGAGCTATCTAATAGTCAGAATTAGAACTACTAATAGGAACTGTAAATAAATCAGTTTTTAGATGCAAGTTTTTAACTATTCAATCGTGCATAAGGCAGCCTTCGATTCTTGATCACACCATCTGATGGCGGATCCACAGTGGACTTAAAAGTGCTAATGTTTTAACTTTGTGTATATATTTTTTTAACTAATTTTTTAATCGTGCATAGACGGCAATCTGTTTTCAATATCCTTCAGCATGACGAAGAAATTTACCCGATGTGTGAGAGATTTTGTATGTTTGAGCTAATGTCGGGAAAATTATCACACAATCCTTTGCATATGGCAGCAAAATGTACAAGTTGAATTTTGTTTCGTAGTGCCCAAGTTGTAATTGGTTTTTATCTGTAGGTGCACATGACTACATTGAAGAACTGAAAGTGTGGGATGCCAGTAACCTCTTAATGGAAGTGCGAGCAGGTGTAGAAAGTGCGGTGCCATCGTATGGAACAGCAGAAGAATTGTTACTGAAAAACACATTTGATTACATCCCAAATACTAGGTATGTTTCTTTTCCCGAGTGCATTTAAATTAGTGTTAAGTCCTGATTTAAACATTGTTCATACTTGTTTGCTCTAGTGTGAACATAAAAACTGATAGTCCAGGACTTCAAATGCAGAGACTCCAACTATTGCATCTGTTTCTTTTCCTGAGTGCCTTTAAATTAGTGTAAGTCCTGATTTAAACATTGTTCGTACTTGTTTGGTCTAGTTTGAATGTAAAAACTGATAGTCCAGGACTTCAAATGCAGAGACTCCAACTATTGCATCTGTTTCTTTTCCTGGGTGCATTTAAATTAGTGTAAGTCCTGATTTAAACATTGTTCATACTTGTTTGCTCTAGTTTGAACATAAAAACTGATAGTCCAGGACTTCAAATGCAGAGACTCCAACTATTGCATCTGTTTCTTTTCCTGAGTGCCTTTAAATTAGTGTAAGTCCTGATTTAAACATTGTTCGTACTTGTTTGGTCTAGTTTGAATGTAAAAACTGATAGTCCAGGACTTCAAATGCAGACTCCAACTATTGCATCTGTTTCTTTTCCTGAGTGCCTTTAAATTAGTGTAAGTCCTGATTTAAACATTGTTCGTACTTTGGTCTAGTTTGAATGTAAAAACTGATAGTCCAGGACTTCAAATGCAGACTCCAACTATTGCATCTGTTTCTTTTCCTGGGTGCATTTAAATTAGTGTAAGTCCTGATTTAAACATTGTTCATACTTGTTTGCTCTAGTCTGAACATAAAATCTGATAGTCCAGGACTTCAAATGCAGACTCCAACTATTACGTCTTCTCCATAGTTTTTACAGAAATTTTCAGTCCACCAAGAGATTACGAGAAGCATTTAATATACTACAGAAATTGAAATCTCTGTAAAATGTCATTATCAGTGCGATCAAAAAGTTCCGAGACTAGGTATGTAGCATGCCAACAGATGGCAGTACATGGATCTGCGAGCAGCAGTCTAGGGCAGTGACCTTCAAGAGTCATTGTGCCAAGTGGCGTCGTTCTGTGAACGTTGGTAGCTGTGCTACACCATATTTGCTGACCACGTGCGGAACGTGACTGCGATTTCAGTGTGGACTGCAAACTGGAGCAGCGAGCAAACATCAATCAAATTCAGCAAATCTGGAACGGAGATGCATGAAACGTTGCGGCAGGCTTATGTCAATGAAGCAATGAGTCGTGCAAGGTGTATTTGAGTGGCACTCGCACTTCAAGAACGGCACTGGAAGAAAAGAGGTCGGGGTGATCGTCCATGAGCTACCCCCCCCACCGAAAATGTGAACAAAATTAGGGAACTGGTGTTTGAGGATAGTCAGAGAACCGTTCAAGACGTTGCTACCATAATCAGTGTGTCATACGGAACAGTGCAAGAAATCCTGACTTCAGTTTTGAACATGCACAGCATTGCTGCAAAGTTTGTGCCAAATATTCTGAACCCCGAAGAGAAGGCGCTCCGTGTCAAACTCTGTCAAGATGATCTTCATCAGCAGGTGGTGAATGAACCAACATTCCTGTCGTGGGTCATCACTGGGAACGAGACTTGGGTCTACGGTTACAACCCGGAGGCCAAACAACTGTCGTCGCAGTGGAAGAGCCGGGCATCTCCCCGACCGAAGAAAGCCCAACGGGCCGGAGCGCAACCGAAAGCTTGCTTATCGTATTCTTCGACATTCGTAGGGTTTCGCACCATGAATTCATCGCCGCCCATTTTTACTGCGATGTTCTGCGGCATCTTAGGGAGGACATTCGCTGCAAACGACCGGAAATGTGGCGCAGGGACGATTTCCTGCTCCATCACGACTTTGCAGCCGCAACAGACGACTACTCTTCCACTGGCCTTACTCGCTGGATTTGGCCCCCTGCGACTTCTTTCTGTTGCCGAAGCTCCAGGGTCACCATTTTGAAACCGTGGAGGAGATCCAGCTCGAATCGCATGTGTTGCTTGACACAATTTGCGAACAGGACTTCCAGGGAGCATTCAAACAGTGACAAAAACGCTGGCACTGGTGTATCGCTACCCAAGGAAACTACTTTGAGGGAGATCATAGCCAGACTTAAGTTACATAAGTACTTTGTTATACACTGCTGGACAGTTGCTAATGACGGATCGTAAACGGCTATATAGCGCATAAAAAAGTAAGTGTGGTTGGATGGCAAGTGAAATAAAATGTCAGAATGCCAGGACATTACAAGAAAGACAATTTATTGTGCTCTGAAATCCAGAAGGCTTTGGAACGTGTTCAAGGGACAAACAGGCCATTTTGTGCAGAATACGTAAACGTGAAAAAAATGCAATTACCGTCCGCAGGCGTTCCGGCGTAAGATGTCAATACGGGATATGGCCACCATGGAGGGCGATGCAAGATTCCACATGTCGTGTCATGCTTTGCACAACATTATCAAGCAGCTGTTGGGGTAATTTATCCCATTCCTCTGTCAGTGCTCGGATGAGGGTGTCCTTGTTTATTGGAGGGCATTGGCGACCAGCAAGACTCCTCCCCAAAGCATCCCACACATTTTCAATGGGATTCAGATCTGGAGAACGTGCTGGCCATACGAGGCGTTGAAATCCTCGCTCTCAAGACACTCCTGGACAGCGACTGTTCGATGACATGTTGCGTTGTCGTCCATGAAAATGAATCTATCACCGACAGCACCACGGAACATGAGGTAGCAGAACATCATTAATGTATTGTTGGCCAGTCATAGTCCCAGTTGGAAGCACATAGAGGGACGTACGGGCATTGATCATGATGCCAGCCCATACCGTGACACTACATGTCGGATATCGGTCCCTTTCCTGTATGTTTGCTGGACAATATGCAGTACCACTATCACGCCAGATCAGTTGTCGTCAACAATCAGACGATAGACTGTATCTCTTCTCATCTGAGAAGAGGACAGCAGACCAGTCGTTATCAGTCCAATTGCAATGTTGATGGCACCATTGCAAACGGGCGGTACGGTGACGTCTGGACAATGGGATGCACACAACAGGACGGCGGGCGTATAGTCCTCCTTCATGCAAACGTCTGGCGACAGTTTTTTGGAAGATCCACTTGCCAGTAGCAGCCATAAACTGATTTGCTACCTCACTAGCTGTGCTGCGCCGGTGTCTTTTTGTTGATAACACTATCAGGGATCGCATTCCTCCTAAAATTCCTAATATTTTGTGACCCTCCTTAAATTCCTAAAATTATACCTAAAATTTGCTATTCTTCCCAAAATTTTCGTAAGCTTATTTATTAAAAATACAACCGTTATTAACGCCAATAAATTTACCATTACGGTAAGGTAAAAAGACCTGTTATTGTAGAAACACAGCCTATATGCTGTGCTGCTGAAGGGAGGGAAAATGACGCCATCGAGATGCACTTGCTTCGGGGCGGGCACTCCACTTTTGTGCCTTCGGACAGTTTTCGAGAGTAACAAGAGATCTAAGGGAAAAGGGGAGGGGTCATTTTCACCCCTGGTTTGCGCTTTGCAAACGAACTCCGTGGCACGCAGAAGATCATACTTTATTTTTGTACATGCCTTGTGGAACCTCCTCTTTTTGCTGATGTTTTGTTATTGTAAACCACAGGTGGGTGGAAGCAAAGAGGAAACATGTGGTCTCCTTCCGTAACCTCCGGTAATGACGATGGGATGGTAGCTGAGTGTTATCGTGGCAGGCAGTAGAGCACGTTATCATTGACCTTCGATCGTGCGTCGGCGACAGCGACCTTCGATGCGCAATATATCTCGGCTCCGACTCGCTTTGACTGAACTTGCGTGAGATGCGTATGATAGTTTCTGGTTTTGCGTCTTTTATGGTGTTCTCTGTGCTGTGTGCAGGTTCAGTTCTCTAGTGGTGATCTGCTTTTTTTTTTTTTTTTTCTTCTATCTTCTGACATCCTCGCAGCCAAACTTCGGGAAGTTGTCTGGTTTTGCAATATTGGAACGTGTTTTTGTACTTCCCTTTCATTTTCTGGTTAGTAATACAAGTGTTTAAGATGCCTAAATCCAAAACGAAATTTCAAGATGCGTGGCTCGCCAAAGAATTGGACGGAGTGAAGTTGAAAGAATGGTATTCTGCAACTGAAACAATATTTTCTGCTAAGTGTATATTGTGTTCAGAAATTTTCAATATTTCTAATAGTGGCTTTTCACAAGTAAAAGTGCATCATAAAGGAAAAAAACATTTGCAGAAATTTCAAAGTAAATTTCAAAATAAGTCCATTCTGTGAAAGCCTTTGGAGGACGGGATCTTCAGCCCAAAACAAATATTAGTGAAGTACTGAGTCATGATTTACAGTTGGCTAAAGCCGAAGCATTATGGGCCATGAAAGTTGCTAAGGACAATGTCTTTTGTTTCATGCACTGAAACAGTTGAACTTTTCAAAGAAATGTTTCCTGATTCTGCTATTGCAGCCAAAATGCAACTTAAAGAAAAAAAGTTGCTTATGTGATATCACATGGATTGTCAAAATATTTTGAAGAGGATTTGAAAAAAGACATTGCATCTAGTAGCCCAGGAAAGGTTACTATAGCATTTGATGAAACTACAAATACACAAGTGAAACGGCAGTTGGAT
This sequence comes from Macrothele yani, assembly GCA_039090855.1. Taxonomy (NCBI): domain Eukaryota; kingdom Metazoa; phylum Arthropoda; class Arachnida; order Araneae; family Macrothelidae; genus Macrothele; species Macrothele yani. Next base: position 2,108,554 of record CM077034.1, read on the forward strand.
GTGTATCTCAGGTACTGGTCTTCAGAAATAAATTCAGTTTCTTGCCGATACCTAACAAGCGTTTTTCTGGGTCATGCAACAGCAGATATTTTGCTAAAACAAATTCTTGATGTGTTATCATCCTTCAATATTTCGTTGAACAGAATTATTTGTGTATCCATGGACAGCTCAAATGTAAATAAGTGCTTTTTACACAAATTCAATGAAGTTGTAAAACAAGAAACAGGCCAGAAATCTTTGGAACTAGGTTTTTGCAACCTGCATGTTGTTAGTAATGCATTTAAAATTTTTTTGACAAGCTTAAATATAGATTTTGACGAATTTGCTACTGATATGCATTACTTTTTAAAGAGTAGTGCTGCAAGACGAGAGGATTATAAATCTGTCGAGGATATAACATTGGTCACAGCCAAATTTCTTTTGCGTCATGTCAGCAACAGATGGTTAACCGTTGGTTCTGTAGCCCAGAGGCTCTTGGATCAATGGCTAAATATTACAGAATATTTTTTAAACTTCTTGCCATCTCAAAAAATATTTGAAAAACAACTACGCAATTCGGCAAGGTATAAAAGAATTCACTGTTTCCTGAAAAATGAACTAACTCCTTGCTATTTAGCATTAATTTCACTTTCACACCAAAATTTTGAAAAGTTTTCATTATGTTATCAGAGTGAAGAACCAAAAATACACCAGTTATATTCTGATTGAAATACTTTAATGAGGAATGTTATGGCTCAGTTTATCCAAGATGATGTTCTTGCAGGGAAATTTGGAGAAGACCTAAAGAATGTAGATTTTGAAAACAAAAATTCATGGAAAAAACTAGGGGAGTTAGAAGTTGGTATGAAGACAAAAAATCTCCTCAGGAATGTTCAGGAGACCAGGCAGAAATTATTTCTCTTAGATGTAAGATCATCACTAATTGCAACCACAAAATATTTAAAGTCAAATTTGCCATTCTGCAATCAAAAGCTAAGAGACATAGAAGTTTTAAAGGTTAAAAGAACCAAAGAAAGAGTCAACTCAACTTTCAGTCACTGAAGGACTTTTGGAAATAACCAGAATTTTAAGTGTTTTGCATCTTTCTGAGGAACAAATTGATAGAGTAAGAGAAGAGTGGAAACTTTTAAATTGCGATAAGCCAACTCTAGATGAACTAGTGAAATTTTCAGAGGAAGGGCATATTCCAGTGCGGATTGATCATTACTGGTGTAATATATTTAGTATTAAAGACTCTAGCGGAAAAGAAAAATACTCAAATCTTGCTAAACTCGTCAAGTCAATTTTAGTTTTACCTCATGGTAATGCTGATGCAGAAAGGGGATTTTCGGTTAACACTGCTCTGTTAAGGAAGGACAAGGCTAACTTAAAAGACTCAACTATAACATCATTAAGAATAGTTAAAGGGGCCATTAAACACTATGGATGTGTAAGTAAAGTTCCCATAACAAGAAATTTGTTAAATAGTGTTCGTGATTCACATAAATTTTATAAAGAGTATGTTGATAAGCTGAAGGAAGAAGAATCAAAAAAGGTAAAAGAAAGGAAGCAGAAAGAGAGGGAAAATAAGGAAAAGAAGCTAGAGAAAAAGAAAAGCTGAGTTTGATGACAAAATAAAAGAAAATGATGCAGAAATAAATAGGCTTAAAAAAGATAAAGAAGCCTCCCTAGCAGTAATTCAAGAGGGAACAGAAAAAATGAGAAAAGCTGTAGAAAAACAAAATACTGTTGAAATAGCAGTTGCCTCTAACTTGATAATACAAGGTTCAGCTGAAATAAAGAAAACTGAAAGTAAATTAGTTGTGGTGGAAGCAGAAAAAGATAGGCTTATCAGGAAAAGGTTAAAACAATAATATGAAAAAAGTAATTCAGTGAACAATTGTACATAGTTCTTGGTTTTCAATTACCTTTTTAGGATATTATAATTTAATGTGAAACCTGAAAACTTTACTGTGAAAATCGTGAATTGCTTCTGGTTCAACAGCATATTAATGTTCAAAGTGAAACTTGAATGTGGTAAATATACTTGAATATGATAATAACACATGAAAAGATAAGAACTGAACATAAGAAGTAAATCATACTTAAACTTTAGACATTAGACGTTATGCAAAAAATTTGGGTGTGAACTTCGACCATATATACTAATGGACTGCGCATTGGCAATAGCTGCATCAAAGCCGCCATGGCTCAAACATTGGGCACGTCATCATCAGACTCCAAATTTCGTGTACAAATGCTGTTATGATTACTAATTTACGCTGCAGAACTTCAGTGTTTTCGGTGTATTATGTGAATGCACCTCATATATAATGAAAACTCTTCAGGTAAGTTTGCTTATGAGCTATATACATGCATGATCGGGTTGTTTACATTTCGTGATTTATAATGTGATGAACATTTGCAAAGAATTTGGAACATGCATTCCATTTTTTTTTTCTTAAGTTACTATATTTTTATATCAATAGCTGCAAGTTTCTGGTTAAGTAATTGAACTTTATTGACTTAGGTATTTAATTCGTTTCTTACCCATGAAAAATCATAGAACTTTCTTTACTATATCGCTCAGAGCAACCATAAGCACAGCAGGTGTAACCCATCTTTTTGACTGATGTCATGGGATTTTATGTTGGAGCCAGAAATTTTGATGTCATGCGCAGTTTATCAGTATATATGGTTGAAGGGTGTGAACTTACAATGTTTACAAAGTTGTTTTACTAGATGTATACAAATATACATCTAGTTTTTATTGAAATACACTCCTAAAATTTTCCTAAAATTTTTCTAAAAAGTCCTAAAATTCCTACCTAAAATTTTCCAGAAGTATGCTATGATCCCTGCACTATGTACCGATCTTCTGCAGGTGTCGTACTGCGAACACGACCTCCCCCGTGACGTTTGCTACACTCTCCATTTGTTTGAAATGATTTCCAAAGCCTTGAAACAACACTGTGGCTGACGTCGAACTCCCTGGCAACATCTGTTATTTTTCGCCCTTCTTCAATCTTGCCAATAATACGGCCACGCGTAAAATCATCTAGGTGATGTCGGGAAGACATACTGAAAATTGCAAGTTCGTCAATTGATTCTTTCCCTTTCAACTTTGCGTTTGAACAACAACGGTCAATACGCGTCAAATCCTTTATATCTCTTATCAGCGCTATGACGTCACGAACAAGTTCGGCAATCCAAAATTTGCATACGCACAACACGTCTTACTGTATCCCGCACTTATGCTAATTTCCACATTTTCCTGCCTTCCATTTTATGGTTGCTATTGTCATCCGTCCTTAGCAGTTGTCCGGCAGTGTATATGTGCCTAGTCTCGGAACTTTTTGATCAAACCTTGTAAAAGCATCTGTGGGAGGTTTATGTCAATATGTAGAGTTTCTAACATTCATTAAATGTTTTTGGAATTGCACTTATTGTTCAAAGCACATAAACTTTGCCGACAGAGGACAAGACGATTGTAGTCATGTATTTAAAAAAAAACCAAAAAAACCAAGAATATGCCCAAGCAAAAGTGAATTCAAAAGATGTTGCATCATTTTTCATCGCTAAAGATTGTGAAGCCTTAAGTGCCATGAAGGCTGAAAGTTTATTTGCTAATTTTTTTGATTGAACACAATCTGCCAATATTGGCTGCCGATCCAAATTTCTCATCCAATGCATTTGTGTGATTATAAATAACTTAGACCACAACATGGTTGCAGTGCACATGTTCCTACACACTTGCTGACACACATTAAGCAAATTGTCCCCAGTGTTAACAAAATTGACTTTTTGGATGGAACATCAGGCCAATATAAATACAAGGATTTTACTAACCTATGCTACCACAAGAAAGATTTTGCTCTTGATGCTGAATGGAATTTCTTTGCGCCATCACATGGAAAGAATGCATATGGTGGTGTAACAACAAAGCGAGAGGTGACTAAGGAGAGTCTACAAAAGCCTCTGAATAATTAAATTACCCCTGAACATATGTATATTGCAAGAAAAATATAAAAGGTATCGCATGCATTTAAGTTAAAGAGGAAGATTTGATAAAGAGATTTGACAACTGCTAGTGACTTCCTGGGGCACGGGCATTTCATCCCTTTGTTCCAAATTTGGAAAGTAGTAAGAGATGTTATTTAACATCTAATTCAAAAGAATAGCAGTAAACTACCATGTCTCCATCGCTGAAGCCAAAGCGTCGAGCAGTTGCCATCAGAGCCCACACTGTCCCCACCACTGCACACTGTGCCACATGTCCCAATAAACGCTTGCAGGCTACACTAGTCGTTAGGTACTTCTGTCTTCACCTGAGCTCCATTTTTTAATTGTTTGTTCATATTCACCTGTTTGTCTTCCATTCCATCGTTTGCATTTTTTACTTTGTTCATTTAACGAGATTGTGGTTTGTCGTTCAATCACTGGTTGCAGATTATTTTATTACTTCTTTCAGAGTTATGGCTGGAAAAATGTGTACAGTAAAACCTTGGAAATCCGGCCTCCAGAAAACCGGAGACTTCAGAAGTACGGCGCTTTTCTGATTTTGTTTTCGTAAGAACATCCTCACAATGTTTTGCCAATAGCCATAGAAACCTCCCGATCTACTGTCGCAACGCATCGCTAGGTCATTCGATCTCGGCGTGCAAATTGCCAATAGCCACCAACGTGCAACATCGGAAGTGGGTTTCTCAAATTTGTCGTCTCATTCAGCTGTGCTGAAGTGAATGAGGCAACGAATCGCCGTGTGCGTTTGAAATGAGTGTTGGAACGTGTGATGATCTGTGCTTGGTGGTGTCAGCATGTGGATTCGATCGCGTAACGACATCTACGTCGGCCTTGAAGATGCATCACAGTAATCGCCTTCTCAATGTTACGTAGTCTCATCGGGCGAAGAACCGTAACATAGATGTAAAATTCACATTGGGATTTATCGATATATCGACACATCATCCAGCCCCAGCAGTTGCTCTAGCTTTTTTCAAGTTTTTGCCTAACCTTTTTCCAAATTAATTTTTTTTTAGTTTTATAATTAATAGTACAAAAGGGTAATTGCCAAAAAAAAAAAAAAATTCCATCGCCGAAACTATTTTTTTTTTTTTCTCAAATTGCGATGAATGCGATCGGCAGCACTACCCCTGAATATTTATAAGGCATAGATGCGCACATTTTCGTTAAAGTGTGTTGTTACGCGCTTTGCGCAACGCCCGTTACGCAATTTTTGGATAGCTTCAGAAATCTGGAATTATCATAAATCTGGCACTCGTCCGGTCCCATTGATGCCGGATTTTCAAGGTTTTACTGTATTTCAAGAACTTTTTTTAAAGAATAGTTTATTTTCAGGGTGGCTGGTATTCATTACCACTAACAAATCTGGAGCTTGTTGCAAATTGTGCAGGAAAAAACTTTGGATATTTTCCAACATGGGTGTATCTGCAGAGACTCCCAACTACTACGGAAATCGTCCGTCCGCTACAAGATTACGAAGATCCTATTGACGTAATACTGTCAATCGGTTACTGTTCAACATGTTATTCCAGGTCAATATAAAGATTTCAGACGTGAGCCGGACTAATAATAAGCATATATGTTCAAATAACCTAATATCACACACTACTTATAGGACAGAATATCAATACTCACTACGTTGATGGTTATGTCCCTCGCGGTGTAAGAGATTTCTTCGAAGACTATTCGAGAATATACCTCGTCAATATACGGAATGTTGAGTGAAAAACGCAAGTTACACAGAATTTGAACATAAGAGTGAATGTCTGATATGAACAATAAAAGACATGCAGTAAGAAAAAACAATAAAATCACAATAGGAATAAAACAATTTAAAAGATGAGTGAAATGAAGTAAAACAAGCAATCCTGGTTCATGTCGTTCAACCTCGCCGTGAACCAGGATTACTTGTTTTTACTGTGAACCAGGATTGCTTGTTTTACTTCATTTCACTCTTATATCTTTTTAAATCTTTTTATTCCTATCGTGATTTCATCGTGGTGTCTTCTTATTGAATGCATTTTATTTTTCATATCGTATAGATGTCAACGTTCACTCTTGAGTTCAAATCTATGTAACTTGTGTTATTCACGTGATGTTTCGTATATTGACACGATATATTTTCGAATAGTCTTCATAGAAATCTCGTATACCACAAGAAAGGGACATACTCATCAAAGTAATGAGTATTGTATATTAGGTTATTTGAACATATATGCTTATTAGTCCGGCTCATGTCTGAAATATCTAACCTGGAATAACGTGTTCAACAGTAATTGACAGTATTACGTCAGTAGAATCATACTATGAGCCACTTAGTGCAATCCCTTCAATTATAGCATACTTATGCATATATTTAAATATTGACTTACCCTACAGATTACGGAAAGCATCTCATAGCTATGGAAATCGAAAATCTCAGTGAAATGACCTTTTTTAACGATGTGTGTAAATTTTATTTTCACATTTTCTAGATTCTACATACATCATCATCATCATCATCATTAACCATTATCAATCCACTGCTGGACGAAGGTCTCCCCAAGTTTCCTCCACAACGGTCTGTCTTGTGCCAGTCACCTCCATGTCACCCCTGCATACTTTCGAATTTCATCCACCCATCTCCCATGTGGTCTTCTTCTGGGTCTTTTCCTGTCCCTTGGAATCCAATCTAAAATTTCGGCTGTCCATCGATGATCTGTCCTTCTGGCAGTATGTCCAGCCCATTGCCATTTCAGGGATTTAACTCTGATCATGATGTCTTCCACTCTTGTCATTTTTTGGATCCACGTGTTCCTCTTCTTTTCTCTCCTGGTTACACCAAGCATGCACCTCTCCATGCTGCTTTGAGTTGTCTGCAGCCTTTGTATGTCTCTTTTAGTTAAGGTCCACGTCTCTGCACCATACGTAAGCACTGGAAGGATGCATTGATCAAACACTTTTCTTTTAAGACATAATGGCATATTGCTCTTGAAAATTATGCTGTTTCTTCCAAAAGCTCTCCAGGCAAGTTTTGTACGCCGATTAATTTCTTCATCAATGTGACCCTCACTTGATATCTGCTGTCCAAGATAAACGTACGTGTCTGTTATCTCCAGCTTTTCTCCATCAATCGATAAATCTTCATTTCTTGTAAAAGCATTGAACATCACTTTTGTTTTCTGAAAGTTCATTTTTAATCCCACTTCTTTACTCTTGTCAGCAAGTTCCTGGATCATACTCTGCAGCTCTGATGGGGTAGTTGCAAAAATGACTACATCATCAGCAAAACAAAGGTGGGTTAGATAATCTCCATTAATCTTTATCCCTTTGTTTTCCCAGCTCAGCGACTGAAAAACACCCTCCAATGTGGCATTAAAGAGCTTCGGAGATATGGTGTCACCTTGTCTCACTCCCTTTCTACATACATACACATCACTAAACTGTTCTCTGAGATTCAGAGGTTAGCTCCACAAAATAATACAAACTTCCAGATAATTTTTATTTACTGTTGCTGTATCAAACTTCTCCGTTTACAGCAATCTTACGCAGGCTTCACTGACCTCCATCACACGCCGTACACAAGATCTTCATCAGAGGATGGAATTCCATCTTTACGAAACTTTCAAAAATGGAAGGTCAATGGAGCGAAAGATCTTTTTCTGTAATCGTAACTTTTTTTTTTTTTGCTTTTGATGTTTCTGCTGCCCAGTATTGTTAAATATCATTTTATTTGATAAACACTTGTACTTCAGATTAGAAATTTTGAAAAAAAATTTCTGAAAATGGAATTTGCACGGAGCGTAAGAACTCGTGCATAGTGTTTAAAAGTCTTGATATTTTCAAAGTTGCACCATTCATGTGAAACAGTGAAAGCTTTGATATTATGCAGGTGTGGTTTTCAGGCATGAAAGTTCTTCCAGCATGGTGCATGAAATTGTTGACATCAGATGGCATAAGAAAAAAGCAACAATGAAGAAATGGGAAGGAAAACTCTAAGCAGAAAGAAAAAAATTAAGCAATGGATACTGTGCAGCTGCAAAATCAACGAGGCAAACAGAAGGTGGTCCTAATAGGAATTAAACAACTTAAGGTTTTACTCAGATTAATATATCTAATTCTCTTCCATCTTGAACTTTACTTTTATTATTATTTATTTACTCAGAGAAGTGAATAAATATAATATATGACAAGAGTGGAAGACATCATGATCAGAGTTAAATCCCTGAAATGGCAATGGGCTGGACGTACTGCCAGAAGAACAGACCATCGATGGACAGCCGAAATTTTAGATTGGATTCCAAGGGACAGGAAAAGACCCAGAAGAAGACCGCATGGAAGATGGGTGGATGAAATTCGAAAGTATGCGGGAGTGACATGGAGGAGACTGGCACAAGACAGACTGTTGTGGAGGAAACTTGGGGAGACCTTCGTCCAGCAGTGGATTGATAATGGTTGACAATGATGATGATATTTATATATTTTTATTCATTTCCTCTGAGTATATCTTTACTTTCTATGTCTTCACTTCCTCTGAGTATATCTTTACTTTTTATGTCTTTACTTCCTCTGAGTTCTTTTATTTTCTCGGGCATTTCTTTCCTCTAGATTTTTGTCAAGGTCTGTTCTCAGTGACTAAGAACAGTCATTGAGAATTCTCTTTCATCTTGAACTTTACTTTGTCTTCATTTCCTCTGAGTTCTTTTACTTTCTTGGACGTTTCTGGCCTCTAGATTTTTCTCAAGGCCTGTTCTCAATGAGTAGAAGCCTTGACAAGAGGCCAGAAACATCTGTGAAAATAATAGAACTCAAAGGAAGTGAAGACATAATGTTAAGTTCAAGATGGAAGAGAATGAAGATGGTAGTCCACGTTCTTGGTGCACATTTAGATTTTTCCCAGTTCAGCTTTTGTTTTTGTGTTGGTCTCGTGTATGGATTATTTACTGTGCTTAGTTTCCTAAACTAACTTGTAAACGGAAGTTTGTGCTACTCAACAGTTCACATGTTCTTGATCTCTTTGCAGGTGCAATTTTCACGAAGACTTGGACAGCACGTATTGTGCCTTGGCTCATGCAAAGCGGTTGTGGTGAGTTACATTTTAATCTATTCAAGTACTGTATGTAATCAGAATATACATAAAGTTGTAGATTATGTTTGAAATGAAGGGTTATTTTAATCAATCAGACTGTCCTTCAATTGTACAAGGGGCAGTTGAAAATTTAGTTGCATGTGCCCACATTTACTTATTTATTTATTTTTTTGTATAAAAGATATTTGGATGCAATGTGGGGGCTTCCACTTGTACTTCCTCCTCGAAGCCACAGTGTTAACTTTGTTGACGTGGCGGGAGCAGTCTGTTATTGCTCATGAAAAATGTCGTGTGCAGTGGTTAAAGCGATGGCTTCTGATCATTCATCCAAAGGGGTCCGGGTTTGAATCCTGGTGAGGCATGGATGTTGTGTTTGTCTTACGGTACTGGCTCTCTCTCTCTCCCTTTCCTGGAACCAGTGGCTCTAAATTATTGACAGGCGCTTATAACTCGGAGGTTAAGCTATGATCACTATTTTCGCAAAATGCGATGAATTAATCTAAAACGAGAGAAAATTGGCGTCCTGTTGTAAAATGGCGCCAGACATTTAAATATCGGAGGTGATTGTGTTCAGAAAATTTAAGCTCCCATAGTCCAAGGGAAAAAATTTAAATTCCGCCGCTAATTCGTCGGTAAAAGTATTCCGTCATCCATTGTTCGGTCTGGCGTCAATTCGTCGCACGCCAATTAGTAGACTACGACACTTCGTCCACTACGGCGATTCGTAGCTCGTCAGTTCGTCGACAAAAGAGGCTAATTTTCTTTAGCATTTTGCTACAACTTTTTCCTTCATTTTTTAGCATTTTTGCTACAGCATTTTTTGAGCCAGCTTAAACTCTGTTATAGACCATCAAGTAACTCACGGTAATCATTAAACCTCCAATAAAAAAAAAAATAAAAAGTTGTCTGTTGGAAGTAGCGTCCAAATTCGAAATCCGTGCAGTGGTCCATTTTTTGTGGGCCAAAATATACTGAACCCTGCTGATATTCAGCACCAATTTAAGTGTACGGTGACGAATCATTTTCACAACAGGCAATCTCAAAATGGTGCTCGTTGTTTGAGAAAGGATGCACGGATAGTGAAGACGATTACCGCGAGGAAAGACAGTCAACTTCAATGACTAATTAAAACGTGGACCTCGTTAATGAATTGATTCATGCAAACAGACAAATCACAGTGGACAAGATTGCAGATGAATTGAATATTTCATATGGAAGTGTCTTCCTTTTTGTGTAACATATTGTACGTCTTCACAAGCAAGGCTCGTATTCAGAAGAAATCAGTTCTGAGAACGAAATTCATTAATTCCCTCGATTCAAACGGGTGGGTTAAAACTCATCGTGACAACTAGCGCACCTGTGTGTGTAACAATAGTTGCGTTATGTGCAGATCCCATCTCTTCACACATTTTCTTAAAAAGACGGGAATTTAACGCTCGGGACTTGATCAAATCGACTATTTTTACAGTACTGTTCAATGTTTCGTGCAACTCAGGAGTTGTGTATTTTGCAGCCAAACTTTGCTAATGCTATAATGCAGTGTTGCCAATTGATGTTGGGGTTAACTGTACGAATTTACGCAACAAGATCACTCTTTCGGCCTGTCGTTGAAGTGCGGCTCCATATGTCAGTGGAGGTTCTAGCCCCCCCCCCCCCCAATATCACCAGATTTTTTTTTTTTTTTTTTGGAATTGCTGTGCAAAGATTCGGCTGTTTGAAAATATAACACACATAAAAATTGGAAAGGTAGTGAGACAAGGTGACACCATATCTCCGAAGCTCTTTAATGCCACATTGGAGGGTGTCTTTCAGTCGCTGAGCTGGGAAAACAAAGGGATAAAGATTAATGGAGATTATCTAACCCACCTTCGTTTTGCTGATGACGTAGTCATTTTTGTAACTACCCCATCAGAGCTGCAGAGTATGATCCAGGAACTTGCTGACAAGAGTAAAGAAGTGGGATTAAAAATGAACTTTCAGAAGACAAAAGTGATGTTCAATGCTTTTACAAGAAATGAAGATTTATCGATTGATGGAGAAAAGCTGGAGATAACAGACACGTACGTTTTTCTTGGACAGCAGATATCAAGTGAGGGTCACATTGATGAAGAAATTAATCGGCGTACAAAACTTGCCTGGAGAGCTTTTGGAAGAAACAGCATAATTTTCAAGAGCAATATGCCATTATGTCTTACAAGAAAAGTGTTTGATCAATGCATCCTTCCAGTGCTTACGTATGGTGCAGAGACGTGGACCTTAACTAAAAGAGACATACAAAGGCTGCAGACAACTCAAAGCAGCATGGAGAGGTGCATGCTTGGTGTAACCAGGAGAGATAAGAAGAGGAACACGTGGATCCGAAAAATGACAAGAGTGGAAGACATCACGATCAGAGTTAAATCCCTGAAATGGCAATGGGCTGGACATACTGCCAGAAGGACAGACCATCGATGGACAGCCGAAATTTTAGATTGGATTCCAAGGGACAGGAAAAGACCCAGAAGACCACATGGAAGATGGGTGGATGAAATTCGAAAGTATGCGGGAGTGACATGGAGACTGGCACAAGACAGACCGTTGTGGAGGAAACTTGGGGAGACCTTCGTCCAGCAGTGGATTGATAATGGTTGACAATGATGATGACATACAACAACTTGTGCCCACCCAAATTTTTTCATTTAGAACTGCCACTACCATCTGTAGATATGCTGATGCACCATTCCCTCTGTAAACCTATTTTAAGCCTTTTAAAACTATCGAGAGTTTCAAAAATATCTTCTCCCTTCGTATGCTGTTGTAGTTCTTTACATCAGAGTATATTGTCAATGCCTTTCTGAACATCAAAATAACAAACATACAAAATCAGCTGGGCATCATTAGAAATGTCAGTCGACTCATCAATTTGGATAGCAAATCATTTGCAAAGTTTAATTTTTTCCACTATTTGTTCAATGTTCAACAACATTGTGTGCCATTTCATGAATTTGGCAACCTAGAGCTGTATCAGAATTCAGAATCATTTTTATTTGGTTTGCAGGTTTAGTATCTAATATTTTATTAGCTATAATTAAAGCACCAGGAATAAGACTACTGCTGTATAAGTTCTTATTTTTGGCTGTTTGCAATGCTAGTTCGTATGTCTCCAAACCCACCCTTGATGATTGTGTAAAGTTGTGAATTACATGTAGAGTTTTGCTTACACTCGTAGCTTTCCATTCAAAAAAGTCAATGGGCTTATCCTTAAACTCGCCACGATTGGTAATTAAGTGTCGTTGTAGAAGAGATAGTTTCATACTGTTTGACAAAGTTTGGTTGCAAATTACACAGTGGTAATTGGATCACACATTTAAAATTAATCCATATTTAATGTAAGGTAGCCTTCACGTTATTGTCCACTTTCACAGTTTCGAGGATTTTACATTTAGTCGGTTGTGTGGAACTCATATCAGCACCATTTGTATAGGGCACCCTAAGTCAACACAAAAACTACAACACTGTAGGATTTGTAGTTTAACATTTTCACCCTTACCAATGCTATCCTCAGCATCATGTTTTTTTTTTACAATTAACTTATCCATGGCAGACAAAAATATTAAATGTACTTACTGTAAAAGAAATTTCAGAAATCTAATCTCACTCAAGTAGAAACTGGCGAGATAATACGTTGAGCAAAAATGGCGAATGCACGGAAGGTTACGTTCGAGCTTTGATTGTTTTCAGATCAGACTGCATTTGGTTGCTCGCTTCTCAACTGGTATATAGGAAACCACACTACATTCAGTATATAGGAAATCCACTTCTGTTCACTCGTTGATTCTGCCCACCCCTACCTCACAAGTTATCTCTTCATTTTTTGGTTAAACGTGCTTTTATGCATTCATCCAATGCACAAGGACTGTGCTTTGGAACTGGGTAAAATTAGGGAACTAGCACTGTCATTTGGCTCCCCTGACCCTTTACATGAATCGCATTTTAGCGAATTATCAGAGACTTTCATTCACTACTTTCTCAAGAATTTGTACAGCAGAGATACGTGGGATCCATATCATATGACTTAAATGTTACCCCTATTCTGAAAAACATCTGTAAACTATGAAGAAATTAACTCGTGCACCAAAAGCTCTTGAATTGAAAACAAATGCAGTCTCCTGCACGATACACTTTAATGATAAAAAACTATGTACAATTAAAATAAATGTGTTTAAGAACTTTCAACACCACAACGGCGTCATCATCAGAAACAGTGCAGCAGTGAGCACAGAAGTGAGTAGCCTATATACTTTGTAAGACACATAGCAGTTAATGCGCATGTGCAATAATCGGCAAAGTCCAAGTTAAGTTCAGTGGGTACAAGCATAATTGGTGGGCGTAACCTGGCCCAAAAGTGTTCTTCATAATTGGTGGGCGTAACCTGGCCCAAAAGTGTTCTCTTATTCTGGATTCTCCCAGGAACCGTCGATCAACACTTTTTTGTGAAAGTATTCACATATTCGTCAATGGTGAAAGATGCTGTAACGATGAACCCCCTGTTTTTATCCCCCTTCCTTGGAGAACACTTTTGGGCCAGGTTACGCCCACCAATTATGCTTGTACCCACTGAACTTAACTTGGACTTTGCCGATTATTGCACATGCGCATTAACTGCTATGTGTCTTACAAAGTATATAGGCTACTCACTTCTGTGCTCACTGCTGCACTGTTTCTGATGATGACGCCGTTGTGGTGTTGAAAGTTCTTAAACACATTTATTTTAATTGTACATAGTTTTTTTATCATTAAAGTGTATCTTGCAGGAGACGGCATTTGTTTTCAATTCAAGAACATCTGTAAACGTCATCTCAACTTCGGCGTAATAACTGTGAATATCTTAAGTATCAAACATATCGTGACCCTGTCCCTCCTGCTGACCAATGTAGGGTATACTACATCCCACTAATCTCTGTGGATGACAACGAATCTACCATTTCATACACAGCGTTCCTTAAAAGTTGCTAAGTTGTGTAATCACGCAGCGAGTCTTTCAGCTCGTCATCATTGTGAAGGAAACAGATGAAAGTCCCTAGTCACTAGGTCAGTGTTGAATGATGGAAAACTTTCCAGCCAAAACATTGAAGTCCTTGATTTGCTGCAGAGGAGTGAGGGCACACGTTATCGTGAAGGAGAGCAATGCCGCTGGACAACATGCTATGCCGTTTGTTCTGTATGACGCTTCGGAGCCAATGAAGCAACTGACGGTAAGCTTCGGAGTTTGTCTGTTCTCGTGGCATGAAATTAATCAAGAGGACTTCCATTCGGTCCCAAGACACTATCTCCATCACTTTCCGTGTGCTGTTGGTTTGCATTTTTTTTTTTTTTTTTTTTTTTGGGGTTTCAATGGAGACCGGGAATGATGCCATTCCATTGATTGGCACTTAGTATCCGGTGTGTTATGCGAGATCCATGTCTCGTCACCAGTCGCAATATGGTCCAAGAATTTGTCTCCATTTTTGGCATATCGACAGAGAAAAGTAAAGGCAACTCCCATTCTGTTTTTCTTGTATTCCGCAGACGGAAGTCGAGAGGCACACATGTGGCACACTTTTTTTTTTTGGTACCCAAGATGATCCGTAACAATTTCATGCAGCAGGGCCTTTGAAATTTCGGGAATAAAACTGTGCAAACTGTCTAAGAACCATCTGAATTTTGTCGTCAATTTTTTTTTTTTCTGGACTGCTTCAGTGACTTAGACAGTCGTTCAGAATGTTCATGAATATTTGATCTTCCTTTGTTAAACATGATGCACCATTTTCACACAGATGCTGCATTCACAGCCTCTTCATTATAGACTTTCGTCATTTGTGTGTGAATTTCGATAGGGCAAACTTTTTTGGCGTTCAAAAAGCGTATCGCACTCCTTACTTCACACTTCGCAGGATTTCCGATTTTTTCGCACATTTCAATGGCTTCTAACAAAAAAAGTGAACGTCCGCTCTACCTCGCCGCTTGGCTCCGATTGAGCTAGCAGGCCTGGGTATTAGATGCCGCCGCGACAGGGGGGGGGGGCACGTCATTCGCCAAGGTCAAATGTTCTTTACTTTTGGGACGATCGGCATATATGCCTGCTCATAGTTACAGAACATTTGAAGAGCAAATGAACAAAGAAAATACTTCTTAAACTTGTAAATTCTTCTGCAAACACTTTAATTCATCTCTCTGTATTTGTTTCAGACCCCTTAGGTGGAACCCTTTTGGTTTCTGCTTTGCTTAAATAGCTTTTCTTTTTTTTTCTTTTTTAGTTACTTGATGTCAGATGCTGTGTGCCACTTGTTCAAAGTTGTGCCAACTGAAAATCATCTTCCACTACGTGCCATGAGCCACAAGCCATATGAAGTTTATATTCCCAATTTTGTAAGTATTTCATTGCAGATTACTATAATTTAAAAAAACTGGTAAAAAGTTGGCGAACTCGCAAAATGTTCGTAATCACACCAAAAATGACTGCTGTAGCAGTGATGAGAATGTCAAGTTTTCCATTTCTGCGTATTAAATTTTTCCAAATTTGCTTTCTTTTTTTCTTCTCTGCCTGGTTATATTTTTATTTTTTAATGTTAATGTGGGTGTGTGGTCATATTCCTCATTTTTTAATACATTTTAGTAATAGTGAAAAGGAGAGATTTAGGAATTATTTCTAGTGAAATGCAAGTTTCTCTATTTCTAATACATACTACTTCAGAACTAATCAATAGAGCGCATTTCTGAGCCCAGTAAAATTGTTTTGCAGCAGAGTGATCAACACAGTATAAATTTTTCACATTTAATTTTCCATAAAATTCGTGTTTTTCAATTTCCTAGTAACTTGTTGCTCATACAAGAGATTCTTCCTTGGATTCACCGAATTCTGCTTTTTCTGTCATCATTTGGGTCATTCTCAAGATTGATGCAAAACTGAAGAGCTTTTTTTTTTTTTTTTTTTAACTTATATGTAATTTTATTATTTATAAATTGTAAATACGTACACTGCTGAATGCTCCTTGATGTCCTGGTTTTTTATTTTGAAAAGTTGGCAGCTCTGAACTTTTCTAACTGAAGAAAATGAAATTTGGTGGTCTTTCCACCAGTCTGCTTGAGAATAAATGACTATGGAATAAAAATCTTCAGTGCCATGGCAAACAATTGTCTTATTATTATGCTAAGTTTTAGATTGCTTCATGCAAATTCTATATGGATCATGGTGAAATTTTGCCACTTCATCAATGATGTAACAGGCACTGAGGAACACTCTGTAGCAATGGAATCCATAGGATTTCATGAGAATTCTAAATGCATGGTAAATTTAGTCCCAATTTGCAAATATAAAACAAGCACTATCATTCTAGCAAAAGGTCTTGGAATATTTTTGATAAATTCCTGGAATTTATTTTCTGTAAATGTTTCTGTAAGGGATTGAACCTTTCAAGATAATGCCCCGATTCACAAAAGTCGAACTGTTCGATCATGGGTTTGAGGGACGTGCGGATGAAGTTGCACACCTTCCCTGGCCTGCACAATCACCGGACTTACACATGATTGAGCCCCTGTGTTCTGTGTTGGAAGACAGTGTGATCCCGTTATCCTCCTCCAGCGTCTCTGAAGGAATTGGAGCAGTTTCTGCAGGAAGAATGGTACAACATACCACTTGCCACCATCCAGGACTTGTATGTGTCCATTCCAAAGAGGATTCAAGAAGTTTTAAATGCCAAGGGTGCTCCCACACGATATTAGGTGCGTAGCTCCTATTGTTTCAAGGTGTTTCCATTGTACAAGGTGGGACAATATCTTAGCTAGCTTCTTGATAAGGAGTCTCTGGTTAGATCAATTGTCCAAGGTTAACAATATCTTAGCTGCCTTTTCCATCTGATTGAGAGAACCAGCTTCTTGATAAGGTGTCTCCAGGTAGATTGTACAAGGTGGAACAATATCTTAGCTAGCTCCTTGATAAGGAGTCTCCAGGTAGATAATTGTCCTTAACATCTTTTCCTCCAGATTCAGAGAGCTAGCTTCTTGATAAGGTGTCTCCAGGTAGATTGTACAAGGTGGAACAATATCTTAGCTAGCTCCTTGATAAGGAGTCTCTGGTTAGATCAATTGTCCAAGGTTAACAATATCTTAGCTGCCTTTTCCATCTGATTGAGAGAACCAGCTTCTTGATAAGGTGTCTCCAGGTAGATTGTACAAGGTGGAACAATATCTTAGCTAGCTCCTTGATAAGGAGTCTCTGGTTAGATCAATTGTCCAAGGTTAACAATATCTTAGCTGCCTTTTCCTTCTGATTGAGAGAACCAGCTTGTTGATAAGTGTCTCCAGGTAGATTGTACAAGGTGGAACAATATCTTAGCTAGCTTCTTGATAAGGAGTCTCTGGTTAGATCAATTGTCCAAGGTTAACAATATCTTAGCTGCCTTTTCCTTCTGATTGAGAGAACCAGCTTGTTGATAAGGTTGTCTCCAGGTAGATTGTACAAGGTGGAACAATATCTTAGCTAGCTTCTTGATAAGGAGTCTCTGGTTAGATCAATTGTCCAAGGTTAACAATATCCCAGCTGCCTTTTCCATCTGATTGAGAGAACCAGCTTCTTGATAAGGTGTCTCCAGGTAGATTGTACAAGGTGAAACAATATCTTAGCTAGCTCCTTGATAAAAAGTCTCCAGGTAGATAATTGTCCTTAACGTCTTTTCCTCTAGATTCAGAGAGCTAGCTTCTTGATAAGGTGTCTTCAGGTAGGTATTGTCCAAGGTGGGCCAATATCTGAGCTGCCTTTTTCTCCATATTTAACACCACTAAATTTTTTCTTGTGTGGATACATGGAAGACATATTGTAATCCACTCCAGTGGAGAATTCTCTGGAACTTCAAATCAGAATCGCCAATGCTGTAGCTATGATCGTATCTGATATTCTTGACTGAACTGGGATGCTGTTGAGGTGTCATGCATGCAAATGAAGGTGCTCACATAGAAATCTAAAAAAAAAAACTTATTGACGGGAAATATAGGGAATAGATTTTTTAGGCACATTAAGTCTCAAATTTTTGATCTATACAGTAGTGTCAAGAGTTCCTGTGTCTTGCTTCTTCCGCAGGTAAGATGACCAAGCCTGGTGGATTTGCCATCCAGCAAGGTTGTTGATGTTGCCACCTTGTGCCCAATAAACTTCTGGGGTTCTAATTTTGGGATAGAGTGGGATTGATGCTTGATAACTTTCAAGGAGTTTGAGTCCATCTTGGGACCAGTTTGTTGTATGTGCCGATCTAATGCTGTTTTATTGGAAATATTCCGTATTGCTGCTTTGTGTTTGTTGATTCTGGTAGTTAATCTTGTTATTCCTATGTATGGTAAACCACATGAACAATTCCTCATAACACCTTCCTGGAGTAAAGTATTCCTTTCCTTTTGTCTTAGGGATAATAAGTAATTTTTAATCTTGTTATTTAAACATGGAGCTAACTTAATTTTATAGTTATTGCTGATTTTCTGTACAAGACCTGCAAATGCTAGTAAAATATTAAATTATAACTCAGATCTGCCTAAGTATATCAAGAAAAATGTGGCATTACAATTAAAAAAAAAATGAAAAGCAGAATTAATCTTCAGGAGTTGAAAAAATAAATGAAAGTCCATCTTATTAGAAAATAATTACCCATCAAAAGAAACACTTGAGCTATTGGTGAAAATCCTACTAGATGAGCACTACTATAAAAAAAAAAAAAAGAAAAAAAAATTGTCTACTTATTAACAAGAAGTTTTGTAATCAAAAGAGCATATCAAGAAACTAAATGAAATCGGCAATAACTATAAAATTAGGTTATCTGCAGGCAGTGTTGCCATTCTGCTGATTTATCAGTATATCTACTGATTTTGATGCCAGTCTGATTTTTCAGTTTCAAAACCGCCTACGCACTCACGAATATGCTGTCCAAAAATGTCTGCATTCTTCTAGTACTCATCTACTGCTCTGATCGAAAAGACTCTTCTCTCAATTGATCTGTAGAGATGGATGCATGCATGTGTAATGCCAAAATACATTATACTGGTTTATGTTTTGGTGATATTAGTGTGTGCTGTATGCAGATGACACTGTCCTGTTGGCAGAGAGCAAAAGTGAGTTGCAGAGTACGAAGTTTGCATGAAATTCAAACTGAGTATAACTAAGGGAAAAACCAAAGTTATGGTCTTTGCGAAAGGAACTGTTAGTACTTGATATAATGTCTAAATGGCTCAGTTCATTGACCAGGTGAATGAGCATGTATTTAGGAAGCATGTTTGACAGAGAACAAATTGGATGAGGAAATTAGTAGGCGAACAAATTCTTCATTGAAAGTCATGGCTGCTTTGGGAGGTTCTCAAAGGAATATGTGAAAACCTTCCAAAGCACCTTTGGGAGGTTTTCACACAGCCATGTGGTACTCTCTGGAAAAGAGTCTTGCATTGCTGTGTATGAGAGTGTAATTGTACCTACTCTGATGTATGGCAGTGAAACTTGGGTACTTCAGAAAAAACATAAGTCATTTGTGCGCTGGAGAAATGTTACTTACAGGGGTTTTGTAGTAAGACATGTTCTGATTGTATGAGGATTGAAGATGTGTTGCAGTTGTGTGATGTTGAGCAAAATGTTGTTAGCATTTGCTCAACATCTTGTGATGGAGACTATGTTGAGTAGTACCTTTGTATGGAGAAAGTTATTCTATCAACATGTGCAATTTGAACGACCTCTGCCAGTTAATAAAAAGTTATGCCCACTTTTGCATTACTTTCAGTACAACTCTCATTATTTTATTCCAGATAATTTAAAATGGTTTTCTATTGGTGCAGGAGTCAAACAAGGATGTGTAATGTCACCATGGATGTTTAATATATTTATGGAATGTGTGCATGTGTGATGCTAAAATAGATAATAGTGGTTTGTCTTGGTGATATCTGTGTGTGCGGATTGCTGTATGCTGATGACGCTGTCCTGTTGGCAGAGAGCAAAAGTGAGTTGTGCAGAGTATGTTGTCCCAGATGTATAAAGTTTGCATGAAATTCAAACTGAGTATAAATAAGGAAGAAAAACAAAGTTATGGTTTTCGGGTGAGGAACTGGTAGTACTGAACGTAATGTCTAAATGGCACAGTGATTGACCAGGTAAATGAGTGTGTGTATTTAGGAAGCATGTTTGACAGAACAAATTGGATGGTGAAATTAGTAGGTGAGTGAATTCACATGGCTGTGTATGAGAGTGTAATTGTCTCTACTCTGATGTATTGCAGTGAAACCTGGGTACTACAGAAAAAATATAGTTGTTTGTGTGCTGGAGAATTGCTTTAGGGGGGGGGGGGGGTTGTGGCAAGACAAGTTCTGATTGTGTGTGGAATGAAGATGTGTTGCAGTTGTATAATGTGAAGCAAAATGTTGTTAGCAAGGTGGAGACTAATACGCTTTAATGGTTTGGCCATGTTGAAAGAATGAGTGATGAGATGCTTACTAAGAATTTTTTAGTCCAACTGGCAGGAAAGAAAGGAAGTCATGGGAGGATGAGATTCTGGAGTGTCTACATGAGGAAAAGATGAGTATGAAGTATAGGTCTTGCCTACGTCGAGTGATGGATGTCAGTGAAGCCAGAGTTGTATGACAAGATTGCTGTAAATGGAGAAGTTTAATACGACAACAATAAATCAGTTAAAAATTTATCTGGTAGTTTGTACACTGCTGGATAATTGCTAAGGACGGATCATAAACGGCTATATATATATATATATATATATAGCGCATAAAAAAGTAAGTGTGGTTGGATGCCAAGTGAAATAAAATGTCAGAATGCCAGGACATTACAAGAAAGACAGTTTGTTGTGCTCTAAAATCAAGAAGGCTTTGGAACGTGTTCAAGGGACAAACAGGCCATTTTGTGCAGAATACGTAAACGTGAAAAAAATGCAATTACCGTCCGCAGGGTGTTCCGGCGTAAGATGTCAATACGGGATATGGCCACCCTGGAGGGCGATGCAAGATTCCACACGTCGTGTCATGCTTTGCACAACATTATCAAGCAGCTGTTGGGGTAATTTATCCCATTCCTCTGTCAGTGCACGGATGAGGCTGTCCTTGTTTATTGGACGGGCATTGGCGACCAGCAAGACTCCTCCCCATAGCATCCCACACATTTTCAATGGGATTCAGATCTGGAGAACGTGCTGGCCATACGAGGCGTTCAATATCCTCGCTCTCAAGACACTCCTGGACAGCGACTGTTCGATGACATGTTGCATTGTCGTCCATGAAAATGAATCTATCACCGACAGCACCACGGAACATGCGAACATGAGGTAGCAGAACATCATTAATGTATCGTTGGCCAGTCATAGTCCCAGTTGGAAGCACATAGAGGGACGTACGGCCATTGATCATGATGCCAGCCCATACCATGACACTACATGTCGGATATCCGTCCCTTTCCTGTATGTTTGCTGGACAATATGCAGTACCACTATCACACCAGATCAGTTGTCGACAATCAGACGATAGACTGTATCTACTCTCATCTGAGAAGAGGACAGCAGACCAGTCGTTATCAGTCCAATTGCGATGTTGATGGCACCATTGCAAACGGGCGGTACGGTGACGTCTGGACAATGGGATGCACACAACAGGATGGCGGGCGTATAATCCTCCTTCATGCAAACGTCTGGCGACAGTTTTTCGGGATATCCGCTTGCCAGTAGCAGCCATAAACTGATTTGCTACCTCACTAGCTGTGCTGCGCCGGTGTCTTTTTGTTGATAGCACTATGTACCGATCTTCTGCAGGTGTCTTACTGCGAACACGACCTCCCCGTGACGTTTGCTACACTCTCCATTTGTTTGAAATGATTTCCAAAGCCTTGAAACAACACTGTGGCTGACGTCGAACTCCCTGGCAACATCTGTTATTTTTCGCCCTTCTTCAATCTTGCCAATAATACGGCCACGCGTAAAATCATCTAGGTGATGTCGGGAAGACATGCTGAAAATTGCAAGTTCGTCAATTGATTCTTTCTCTTTCAACTTTGCATTTGAACAACAGTCAATACGCGTCAAATCCTTTACATCTCTTATCAGCGCTATGACGTCACGAACAAGTTCGGCAATCCAAAACAACACGTCTTACTGTATCCCGCACTTATGCTAATTTCCACATTTTCCTGCCTTCCATTTTATGGTTGCTATCGTTGCTATTGTCATCCGTCCTTAGTAATTGTCCGGCAGTGTATTTCTTTGAGGAGCTAACCTCTGAATCTCTTGGTGGTAGGTAGGTAGGTAGGTATGTATGTATGTATGTAATTAGCAGTTAGGATAGTGGGAATTCCATCAGCCACCATGATTTTGAACCAGGTGTGAAATCTTTTTGCGTCTATGCAAGGTCATCAGTTTCATACTTTTCCTCTTCTATCTGCAAAGAAAGCCACCCTGGTGGTCCAAATGCTGGCTTCTACTCGATCGTCTGAGATGGATCGGAAAAAATTTGCTTTGAAAAAATTTCTCCCAGTCCGATTGTCGTACAACGCCTTCAGCAAAGAGCTCACCGGCACTGGAATGCTGGGGTGGGTCAGTAATTGATTGACAGATCGGAATGCCCTGCCTTCCTTCTCCTTGCAGTTCAGTCTTTTGAACCCTTCGCCTCAACAAAGCTGCGTGTGTTCTAAGTGATGATAGACAGTTGAACTGTGGCAAATTAACTTAATGACAAAAGGGAGTAGTTACAGTTGGTCTAGTACAATGTTTTTTTTGTCGTCTTTGCCTTCACGCACAACCTAAAGAAGAAACGAAAAACAGTTGGCTGCTATTTTATTCGTAAAAAAACATGTGGGCCATTTTATGTTTTCATGTTTTCACTATCTTGCGAAATAAATGTACGCGATAACGAATTTCAGTGGGGGAAGGGGGGGGATTTTCACATTTTTTTCTCCAGAACTCTTAGTGGACCAATAGTACTACTTCTGAAAAATTGTTCAAAATGTTGATAAAAAAAAAAAGCTCTTGTGTGATTTTGTGAGCTATAAAAATCTCTCGATTTTCAGATTTTGAAGGTTGGCATGTCTGATATTAAGAAAATGGCTGTAGTATGATATTTGCGTTAATGACACTTAAGTAGAGCACTTGTTTCGTGACTGTTCTCCTGGTCAGATGAGTCAACACCTCTATGGCATCTAAAATATAGTATGTGTGTAAATCAATATGTAAATAAAAAAATCTTTATATATGAATGTAACAAATTTACATAAGAACAGAAATCCAAAATGGAAGGAAAATTTAGAGATACAGCTCACAAAATCAACACGTGTATCAGTCCCCTTTTTTATATGCTGATACCCATAATTTACTTAGTGTGTTGTAATTTAAAAATAAAAGATCAATACTCATGCCTTTCAACAAGATTGCACGTTATAAAAGCCTTGTAAACTAGTATAATTGTTGAGAACCTAACATTTCAGTCTGATAATATCCTCAGGAATAACCTTACACTCGTAAAAAGTTCCAAATACTCTGCGTAGATAAACTCCAACCTTCAGTTCTTTTCCAACAAGTCGGTGCTCCACCACATGGTCAATAATGGTTCGTGAGTTCCTGAATGCATCATTTCCGGACAACTCACTGGCCGAATGACCCCACTTCCGGGGGTTCATTCGGCCAGTGAGTTGCTCAACTGTATAACAACAAGTTGACGCTGTGTTTGAAAATATCATAGCTTATATTCCTTCTCATTTTCCCCCTGTCCTTTAACAGTCATCCCTTTCCGGTGTGTTAATGACACTTATGTTCTTGAGTAGAGCACTTGTTTCGTGTACTTCAGGAATGTCTGGGTATCGTTTAGCAGGAAATGTAAGTTTTACCGTAATTTTCGTCGTATAATCTGCGGACCGAAAAATCTGTCGACAGAGCAGAAGCCCAGAGATGATTGCACCTCTTGCTCTGCGGCTGCAGAAAGGAATGGTGGTGATTCAACAGGCCTCCTGAAGACAGCCAGGGACTGGCAGAAAGCATTAGAGGCAGACAGTTATGGATGTGGGGCTTGCTGTGTCAGTGGTTAGGTGTGTATAGTGTTTCCCATCAGAAACTAAGTAGGGTAAGAGGAAGAGTGATGAGCTAGTGAGTAAATGAATTGAGTGGATGAAATAAGGGCATTGTAAATAGTGTATATAAAAGGCTGTTTTTAATATGAATGTATGTATAGGTAGGTATACATGGATGTTGTGAATAATAAGACGTGGACGGTATTTAACAACCAAGAGAATTAAGGTTAAAATGTGTTTGATGGATGATGGGGGTTCTGTATAGAGTTTGAGTTTTTAATATTATGCTGAAGATAATGAAAGTTGTCCATATATGAGAAATATGTGAATGTAGTTGTAAGATGTTTGCTCGAAAACAAAAATAGCAAGATTATAGGTGACGACACAGGGAAGAGATACGACTACCACGAAAGGCCTGTCATGCATTATGTACCAAGATCTCTTCCTGGGCCTTGCACTACAGCTTTGGCTTCTCGTCACAGAAGACTGCAAGCATGCATTTCTGCCGCAAACACGGTCTTCACCCAGACCCCCACCTCCGTCTGGGGAGCACCACCATTCCTGTTGTGACAGAGGTCAAATTCTTGGGATTGACTTTTGACTGCACACTCACCTTCTGGCCTCATATTCATTCCGTGAAAGTGAAGAAGTGCACAAAGTCATTGAGTATCCTGAAAGTCCTCTCCGGAACATCTTGGGGGTGGGGGGAGGCAGGTGCTCAAATGCTTCGCATTCATCACTCCCTCGTCCGGTCAAAGTTAGACTATGGCTGTATAAGTTACGGATCTGCACAGCCTTCGGTATTAAAGCTCCTCGATCCAGTCCACCACCAAGCTTTACACCTGTGCATCGATGCTTTCCGTACGTCTCCTGTCCACAGCCTGTATGCGGAATCTCGTGAACTGCTGTTATGCCTCCGCCGTAAGCAACTGTCTCTCCAGTTCTACATCAAGCTGAAATCTCTCCCTGATCACCCACTTCATGTTTCCATCTTCACGCCACAATGTGCTCTCCTATTTTCCAACCACCCTTCTTGTGTTCCCACCTTCGGAATTCGGATGTCAGACATAGTGCGAGATGCCGGCATAGACTTGTCGTTAATCTGTGTGACCCGTGCCTTTAACGATCCACCTTGGCAGCCAGTTCAGGCAGTGACTGACCTCTCTCTTTCTGGATGGCCTAAGTCCTCCACACCTGCACTGGTGTACCAGAAACTTTTGCAGAACACCTTTCCCTCTATCCCGATCTCGTGCTTGTCTTCACCGATGGCTCGAAATCCGTTGATTTTGTGGGCTCCGACTTTGTTTGTGCGGATAAGACTTATGCTGAGAGGATTCCGCCAGTTGCGACAGTCTTTACGGCAAAGATGCATGCGGTGCACCCCTCTTTGCACCACATTCATTCCAAACACCATCGTCACACTATGATTTGTATCGATTCCCAATCAGTTATTCAAGCCTTATCCTCCCTGGAGGATAGTGACTCGCCAATCACCCGAGATGTCCGTCGTCTCCTGGTAACTTTGGCGGGTGCTGGATTCCGGGCCATTTCTGTCGGATTCCCGGCCATGTTGGGATTCGGGGTAACGAGCTGGTCGACACCTCAGCCAGATCTGTTTCCTCCTTGGCAATCACCAGACTGCCACTGTTTTTTTCGAGATTTTCACCCGTGCATCCGCAAATTTATCATGGACGAGTGGCGGTCCCTGTGGACTCGACAGGGCAGCAACAAACTTCTTTCCATCAAACCGCAGATCGGACTATGGGAATCTGGATTGCAGAAGAATCGTCGCACGGAAGTAGGTTCTTGCGCATCTGGGCATTGTTGTTTCACCCACCGCACCTTGCTGTGTGGAGACATGCCCCAACGTGCGAGACGTGTAACAGTTGTCTCGCTGTCCTTCGTGACTTGTGTCCGCTTTCGTGATAACCGTTTTCAATATTTCTGAGCTTATTCATTGGAAGACGATTCAGCTTCCCTTCAAAGAATCTTAGGCTACTGTTGTGATACGTTCGCAGTCTTTTCATTTTTCAAACAAATTGACTTAAACTAAATTTAAATTACCAAATTCTATGAATTCATCAAACATTTCAATATGTTGAATTTTTTACATGGTTATAATTCATATTATACATAAATGTAAACTATTCTTTTGCATTATTTACTGTTGCTCATGTTATTGTTGAAATGCTTCCTGGGAAACGCCTATAATATAGAAATAAGTAGTTAAAATTTTAAGAATGTTACTCACATTTGGTCATGGAGCATTCCTTGGTATTGCAGAGTCCTTTATAGTCCCTATTGTGACAAAATCCTGTTCATTATGTTTCAAATGGTAGACATCTCAGTTTTCATATGAACACTGATTCAGTCATATCTTTGTATTGAAGGGTTAAGTTCAGGCTTGCCGCCCCGGTGGCGCAGTGGTCTAAGCGATGGCCTCTGATCATTCGTTCGAACGGGGTCCGGGTTCGAATCCCGCTGAGGCATGGATGTTGTGTTTGTCTAACTGCACTGGCTCTCTCCCTTCCCTGGAACCAGTGACCCTAAATTAGGGACGGGCGACTGCTTATAGCCCATTGAGTTGCTCACGGTGGTCGTTAAACCTCCAATAAAAAAAAAAAAAAAAAAAAAATAAGTCCAGGCTTGTTATTCAGTTAAATTACCAAGCTTTTATTGTTCTTGTTTTACAATTGTCCCACTCCGCTGTGCTTTTTTATTATTCTACCTAGCTTTTAACTTTTCTTTTATTGCCTTGTGATTGGCACTCTTTGGCCAGACCTGGCCCTTGCACCATTAAAATAAATAAACCAACCAACCAGCAATGGCTTCTGATCATTCATCTGAGATGGGTCCGGGTTCGAATCCCAATGAAACGTGGTTGTTGTTTGTCTTACGGCTCTGGCTCTCTCTCTCTCTCACCTGGAACCAGTGGCCCTAAATTAGGGACAAGTGACTGTTTATAGCCTATTGAGTTGCTCAGTGGTCATTAGTCCTTAAACATCAAGTAAAAAAAAAAAAAACCTTGAAAGTTATCGAGCATCAGTTCTACTGATGTATCCAAAAATTAGAACCCTGGGAATTTACTGGCATAAGGTGGCAACATCCATCACTATGTTTATGTAAGAGCATGTGCACCAAATTTTATGCAAAAGCAGTAGTTTCAGAAGCCTCGATGCAGCTTCTGAAAGTACTACATGCGTTGTTCAGGTGATCCTTATTTATGTTGGCCATAGTGTGCCCCTGATGGCACACTATGGCCAACATAAACCAAGGAGTGTGCCATACCAAGGAGTGTGCCATAGTGTGCCCCTGATACCAAGGAGTGTGCCATAGTGTGCCCCTGATGGCACACTCCTTGGTATTGTGGCCATGGTGGTTGGACTCCCTCTCGGCTATGCCCCAGACGCAGTCCAGAGGATTCAAATCAGGCGAGCTAGGAGTCCAAATGTTAGGGGTAACATGATTGTGGAAGGTTTTGGCCAGCCTCTCCTGGGTTGCGTGAGCAGGAGCAGAGTCTTGCTGGAACACATACGGCCTCCCCTGAGCCACTTCCTGAATCCAGGGCTTGGCAGCCATGCCCAGCATCTCGATGTAGGCGGCCGCATTGACCCCAATACCTTGCTGGAAAATGTGCGAAGGCATGACCTGGCCCTCATTGGTCATGACTCCCAAAACCATTGCAGATAACTGAAACAGTGGGAACCTCAATGGGGCTGGAGCAGAGCCATCTGTCATTCTTCCCGTTCAATTTTTGATTTTGATAAAGTTCTCGTCTGAGAAAAACCAGAGCATGTTGGGTTCCTTGGGGTGCTAGAGTCTGTTCAGCAAGCACTTCGACTGGATCACACGGTTCTCCTGGGTTCTATCGGACGTGAACTGCCCTCTTCTCATACCATAGGATTTGTACCTGATGTCTTTGTGCACCACATGTCTGATTGTTGACTCCGACACATGGAGCTGATTGGCAGTGTCCCTCATCGACTTGCTGGGGTCATCGTTGATGATGCCCTAGACTTGCTGGACAAACTTCCCTTTCCTGATGGCGTCCGAACATTGAGAATGTTTTCTTTTGGCCACTGAAGACACATTCCTGCCAGAAGCTGGGAGTCCTTTTCTGATTTTGAACACGAAGGATTGGGTGACATTTAAGAAAGTTGCAGTGTCCTAATCTCTGGTTGGGGCTTAGGTGATTGAGAACAGCATGCCTTTTTCATTTCCTTCGTTATACAGGGTGTTTCAAAACTAATTGAACAGACTTTAAGGGGTGATAGAACACACCGAAACAAGCACTTTTCGTCAAAGAATGCATGGTTGCAAGTTACGTGGTTAGGCGTAGGAGGGCACTTTCTGTTGCCCCCAAACGTCTTTTGCAACACAGACAGGAATGGCACAACATAGCTTTATTGCAGACAAAATAAACAAAACGTGACATCACAAAAGTACATCAAAGTTGCAAACATTAAGTAAATACTGAAATTAATTGCAAGCAGCAGCAGCAGCGACTAGTTCCACATTGAAATCAGTGGGAGTGTCGTACATCATCCCACAAAACGAAATCCAGAGGGGACAGATCTAGTGATCGTGGGGGCCAAGCGATGGGTCCACCTCTGCCAATCAATTGGCCTGGAAATGTGGCGTTGCAAGTAATCACTCACCTGAGTGCTGAAATGAGGTGGTGCTCCATCCTGCTGGAGCCACGTGTTACGACGGACAGCTGCTTGTACACGCTGGATCTATTCAGGCAAGACTTGTTGAAGGAAAATAAGGTGCGTCTTCCCATCCAGACGTTCTGGTAAAAGATATGGGCCGATCTAATAGTCGTGAAGGATACCAGCCCAAACAATTTACTGAGAAATGTAGCTGGTAGGAATGTTGCGTGCGGATTATCGCTGGCCCATACATGCACATTGTGGGCATTCAATACGCTTTCACGGGAGAATGTTGTTTCATCCGTGAATAGCATGTGTGCAGGAAACTCCTGATCCGCTGCATTCTTCTGCAGGAACCAGCGTGCAAATTCAACACCTGCAGGAAAATCTGCAGGTGTCAAAGCGTGAACTCTGTGCACATGGTATGGATGTAATCGTTCATCACTTAAAACGCGCCAAACAGTGGTATGGCGTACACCTGTCCTACACCCTACAGCTCTCGTGCTGGTGTCGGGATGATCTTCTACCTGACGTACAATCTCTTCTGATGTGTCCAGCATTCTCACACTTAAGACTTGCGTTCTGTTGGTTCACTAAACGAACCAATCGAACCATTAATACGTGGCTTTATCTTACTCTTTATTATCTGTCAACAAAATAATTGTGACGAATGTAATACTGTTTCGCACGTTATTCGAGAATAAGTTGACTACCCGCGGCAGCATGCGATATACATATAACGAAATGCATTAGAATTCATATATTATTAAAATAACCAATCACTTACCCGAAAGATCATGGTCACTTTATTCCTTTAACACTTCTCTAGCACGGCAGTCGTCAACATGCAATGCCGCTATCTTTCAAAGGTTGAAAAGACTCCTTGCCCATGAGATTCATTCTTTTGGGGGTGAAACATCGTATCTTCCTTTTTTTTTTTACTGGACAAAAAACTTAGGACGTAGGTTTCCCTCTGCCATATGAGACATAACCATAGCTTGTCATCTCCATGAAAAACCTCAAAAAAAAAAAAAAAAAAAAAAACATACCACTCGCTCATTCATACATTCAGTTAAAAACACTATGTACATAATTACACTATTTACATTCCCAGGCAGTTAAACCTTTGTCAACTGAGACTAAAAAGTGCTCCATCCGGTTCAAACTCCGTGCTAACCTTACTGCAAGTGTCAACCTCATTCAGCCCGTCATACACACATGCAATAGGGTTAACACGGAGTTTGAAACGGATTGAGCACTTTTTATAATCACAGTTGACAAATGGTAGAGGGTTGTGTATGACGGGCTGAATGAGGTTGGCACATGCAATAGGGTTAACACGGAGTTTGAAACGGATTGAGCACTTTTTATAATCACAGTTGACAAATGGTAGAGGGTTGTGTATGACGGGCTGAATGAGGTTGGCACATGCAATAGGGTTAACACGGAGTTTGAAACTGATTGAGCACTTTTTTAATCACAGTTGACAAATGGTAGAGGGTTGTGTATGACGGGCTGAATGAGGTTGGCACATGCAATAGGGTTAACACGGAGTTTGAAACGGATTGAGCACTTTTTTAATCACAGTTGACAAATGGTAGAGGGTTGTGTATGACGGGCTGAATGAGGTTGGCACATGCAATAGGGTTAACACGGAGTTTGAAACGGATTGAGCACTTTTTATAATCACAGTTGACAAATGGTAGAGGGTTGTGTATGACGGGCTGAATGAGGTTGGCACATGCAATAGGGTTAACACGGAGTTTGAAACGGATTGAGCACTTTTTTAATCACAGTTGACAAATGGTAGAGGGTTGTGTATGACGGGCTGAATGAGGTTGGCACATGCAATAGGGTTAACACGGAGTTTGAAACGGATTGAGCACTTTTTTAATCACAGTTGACAAATGGTAGAGGGTTGTGTATGATGGGCTGAATGAGGTTGGCACATGCAATAGGGTTAACACGGAATTTGAAACTGATTGAGCACTTTTTTAATCACAGTTGACAAATGGTAGAGGGTTGTGTATGACGGGCTGAATGAGGTTGGCACATGCAATAGGGTTAACACGGAGTTTGAAACGGATTGAGCACTTTTTTAATCACAGTTGACAAATGGTAGAGGGTTGTGTATGACGGGCTGAATGAGGTTGGCACATGCAATAGGGTTAACACGGAGTTTGAAACGGATTGAGCACTTTTTATAATCACAGTTGACAAATGGTAGAGGGTTGTGTATGACGGGCTGAATGAGGTTGGCACATGCAATAGGGTTAACACGGAGTTTGAAACGGATTGAGCACTTTTTTAATCACAGTTGACAAATGGTAGAGGGTTGTGTATGACGGGCTGAATGAGGTTGGCACATGCAATAGGGTTAACACGGAGTTTGAAACGGATTGAGCACTTTTTTAATCACAGTTGACAAATGGTAGAGGGTTGTGAATGACGGGCTGAATGAGGTTGGCACATGCAATAGGGTTAGCACGGAGTTTGAAACTGATTGAGCACTTTTTTAATCACAGTTGACAAATGGTAGAGGGTTGTGTATGACGGGCTGGAATGAGGTTGGCACATGCAATAGGGTTAACACGGAGTTTGAAACGGATTGAGCTTTTTTTATAATCACAGTTGACAAATGGTAGAGGGTTGTGTATGACAGGCTGAATGAGGTTGGCACATGCAATAGGGTTAACACGGAGTTTGAAACGGATTGAGCACTTTTTTAATCACAGTTGACAAATGGTAGAGGGTTGTGTATGACGGGCTGAATGAGGTTGGCACATGCAATAGGGTTAACACGGAGTTTGAAACGGATTGAGCTTTTTTTATAATCACAGTTGACAAATGGTAGAGGGTTGTGTATGACGGGCTGAATGAGGTTGGCACATGCAATAGGGTTAACACGGAGTTTGAAACGGATTGAGCTGTTTTATAATCACAGTTGACAAATGGTAGAGAGTTGTGTATGACGGGCTGAATGAGGTTGGCACATGCAATAGGGTTAACACGGAGTTTGAAACGGATTGAGCACTTTTTTATAATCACAGTTGACAAATGGTAGAGGGTTGTGTATGACGGGCTGAATGAGGTTGGCACATGCAATAGGGTTAACACGGAGTTTGAAACGGATTGAGCACTCTTTAATCACAGTTGACAAATGGTAGAGGGTTGTGTATGACGGGCTGAATGAGGTTGGCACATGCAATAGGGTTAACACGGAGTTTGAAACGGATTGAGCACTTTTTTAATCACAGTTGACAAATGGTAGAGGGTTGTGTATGATGGGCTGAATGAGGTTGGCACATGCAATAGGGTTAACACGGAGTTTGAAACGGATTGAGCACTTTTTTAATCACAGTTGACAAATGGTAGAGGGTTGTGTATGACGGGCTGGAATGAGGTTGGCACATGCAATAGGGTTAACACGGAGTTTGAAACGGATTGAGCACTTTTTTAATCACAGTTGACAAATGGTAGAGGGTTGTGTATGACGGGCTGAATGAGGTTGGCACATGCAATAGGGTTAACACGGAGTTTGAAACGGATTGAGCACTTTTTTAATCACAGTTGACAAATGGTAGAGGGTTGTGAATGACGGGCTGAATGAGGTTGGCACATGCAATAGGGTTAGCACGGAGTTTGAAACTGATTGAGCACTTTTTTAATCACAGTTGACAAATGGTAGAGGGTTGTGTATGACGGGCTGAATGAGGTTGGCACATGCAATAGGGTTAACACGGAGTTTGAAACGGATTGAGCTTTTTTTATAATCACAGTTGACAAATGGTAGAGGGTTGTGTATGACAGGCTGAATGAGGTTGGCACATGCAATAGGGTTAACACGGAGTTTGAAACGGATTGAGCACTTTTTTAATCACAGTTGACAAATGGTAGAGGGTTGTGTATGACGGGCTGATTGAGGTTGGCACATGCAATAGGGTTAACACGGAGTTTGAAACGGATTGAGCTTTTTTTATAATCACAGTTGACAAATGGTAGAGGGTTGTGTATGACGGGCTGAATGAGGTTGGCACATGCAATAGGGTTAACACGGAGTTTGAAACGGATTGAGCTTTTTTTATAATCACAGTTGACAAATGGTAGAGGGTTGTGTATGACGGGCTGAATGAGGTTGGCACATACAATAGGGTTAACACGGAGTTTGAAACGGATTGAGCTTTTTTATAATCACAGTTGACAAATGGTAGAGGGTTGTGTATGACGGGCTGAATGAGGTTGGCACATGCAATAGGGTTAACACGGAGTTTGAAACGGATTGAGCTTTTTTATAATCACAGTTGACAAATGGTAGAGGGTTGTGTATGACGGGCTGAATGAGGTTGGCACATGCAATAGGGTTAACACGGAGTTTGAAACGGATTGAGCTTTTTTTATAATCACAGTTGACAAATGGTAGAGGGTTGTGTATGACGGGCTGAATGAGGTTGGCACATGCAATAGGGTTAACACGGAGTTTGAAACGGATTGAGCACTTTTTTAATCACAGTTGACAAATGGTAGAGGGTTGTGTATGACGGGCTGAATGAGGTTGGCACATGCAATAGGGTTAACACGGAGTTTGAAACGGATTGAGCACTTTTTTAATCACAGTTGACAAATGGTAGAGGGTTGTGTATGACTGGCTGAATGAGGTTGGCACATGCAATAGGGTTAACACGGAGTTTGAAACGGATTGAGCACTTTTTTAATCACAGTTGACAAATGGTAGAGGGTTGTGTATGACGGGCTGAATGAGGTTGGCACATGCAATAGGGTTAACACGGAGTTTGAAACTGATTGAGCACTTTTTTAATCACAGTTGACAAATGGTTTAACTGCCTGGGAATGTAGATAGTGTAAATATGTACATAGTGTTTTTAACGGAATGTATGAATGAGTGGTATGGTGTGAGTATGTGTGAAGTTCTTATCGTGATGACGAGCTATGGTTACGTTTCGTATGGCAGAGGGAAACCTACGTTTTTTGTCCAGTAAAAAAAAAAAAAGGAAAATACGATGTTTCATCTCCGAAAGAATGAATCTCGTGGGCAAAGGAGTCGTTTCAACCTTTGAAAGACAGCAGCATTGCATGTTGATGACTGCCATGCTACAGAATTGTTAAAAGAATAAAGCTACCATGATCTTTCGGGTAAGTGATTGGTTATTTTAATAATATATCATTAATGAATTGCACGTAAATATGCGCACGTTGCTGGTGTTTCAAACCTTAAAGTGCTAATATTATGACATTAGAACTAAGTTTCCAGATAATACAAAATCCATTAGAACTTTACGTTTCCAAGTAATACCATAATGTCAACAGTAGGTCCTCCACTTCCCGTACATTTTAGGGTGGTGGCGATTTAGTGCGAAGCGCCTTTTCCATGTCGAACCGCAAATGTCCGATTGGGGTCAGGTGAATTTGGAGGCCAGAGTATTAGCAGAAAGTTACTAGCATGTTCCTCGAACCACTTCTTGGCTATTTTGGCAGTGTGGCATGGCACGTTATCCTGTTGGTAATGACCATCACCGGCAAGGAACACACTTGCCATGAATGAGTGAACTTGGTCTGCAATGATGCTCAGACACCTGATAGCTCTCAGGGTTTGTGCTTTTGGGATAATGGGGCCTAAAGTGTTCAAAGAAAATATCGCCCACAGCATAGCACCGGCCTGTGTCCGCCCAACAGTGCATCCAGGTGACCTAGCCTCCGTAGGTAATCGGCGTATCTGTGCTCAGCCGTTTACATGATGCACCAGGAATCTTGATTCGTCAGACCCGGCCACTTTCTTCCAATCATCCAGAGTCCAATCTTGATTATCTTAGGCCCATTTCATGCGTTGTTGGTAATGACCAACAGTGCATCCAGGTGACATAGCCTCCGTAGGTAATTGGCGTATCTGTGCTCAGCCGTTTACATGATGCACCAGGAATCTTGATTCGTCAGACCCGGCCACTTTCTTCCAATCATCCAGAGTCCAATCTTGATTGTCTTAGGCCCATTTCATGTGTTGTTGGCAATGACTTGCAGTGAGCCTGGCGACCCGGCTGGGTTTTCGGCTAAGCAGGCCCATATGCAGAACGCTGTGATGAACTGTGTGCTGTGACACATTACCCTGATCACCACTGTTGTAGCTGTGGGTGATTTTTCACACTGTGCCTCTGCGGTTGCTGGGAACAATGTGCGACAGTCTCCGCTCCCCTCTGACATCGGCGAGCTGCAGACAACACGCATATTCGTCCGTGATGGGTCCGGGTTCGAATCCCGGCGAGGCATGGATGTTGTCTTACGGCTCTGGCTCTCTCCCTTCTCTGGAGTCAGTGGCCCTAAATTAGGGATGACTGCTTATAGGCCATCGAGTTGCTCACAGTGGTAGTTAAACCTCCAACAACAAAAAAATAAATAAAAATAAGACTGTCATTTGGCCATCTGTGCTCCACTTTTGATACGTACTCACTACAGCGGCACGGGAACAAGCCACGCAGTTTTCGAGATCATAATTCCGAGGCGCCGTGCCGTCACAATTTGTCCTTTATCAAACTCCAATATATCGGCAGATTTACCCATTCAGACTCCGAACACTCTGCTGACCGAGAGGCGATCTTCGGGTTGTATATATACTGCTCTGTAAACTTCACCTGAGCCATTGTTCGGTCTTCCTGCGATTTCTCTAGGATGAAGGTGGTAATAATGTAATGGCTTATCGATGTAGCTTAGAATAAAATATAGGTATGTGCATTACTGTGAGTCAATAATTTTGCCTATAGTGACATTCTATTATGTTCATGCTGTAGTTTACTTGTGATGAGTATCATAAGCAATGTTTTTTTTAATAACTTAAATAATTCCTTTTTGTGTTCAGAAAAATCTGTCTTTGTCTACGACAAATGAACGAGGTATTGGCAGAGGTGTTTCATCCCATGGAACTCGATCGAGTCTGGAGGATACAACGTGTTCCAGTCTTCACGACAGAATAGATTCAAGGCTACATGAGAGAACAGAGCCAAACTTTTATCCAAGAACAATATCCCCAATCTCTGATTAT
Organism: Macrothele yani; assembly: GCA_039090855.1. Taxonomy (NCBI): domain Eukaryota; kingdom Metazoa; phylum Arthropoda; class Arachnida; order Araneae; family Macrothelidae; genus Macrothele; species Macrothele yani. The sequence goes on from CM077034.1 coordinate 2,144,361, forward strand.
GAACCAAAACGTAAGTGTGCTTGGCAATTCTGAATTGTAACATCCTATATTTTTTTAGGTTAAATCTATTTGCTTTTACTCAAGTAGAAAGTTAAATTTATTGGCTTTTCTTTAGTTGAAGGACTACTTTTCCCTGTGAGCATTTTACTTTCTTGCCTCTCTGACTATTGTAAAGTTAGATTTGACTTGGCAGCCCCATAGCAGAATCGTGGCGATGTATGTCGCAGATTTTTTTGGTCCTGCAGACAAAAAAGATATCCCCAGAACCCTATTAAATCATCTTGCAGACTCCCTATCGTACATGCAAGTTTTTAGCCATTCAAAGTTAAACGGAAGTTAGGCGGAGTGACTATTTCTCCCGTAATCCTAAAAAAAATTTCCCTTGCGACGTTCCTTCGATGCTTTAAGAGAAAATTGTCTGATGCTGTTGTTAAAATACCATTTTTTTTGCACAAATATTTGTATTTTAGTTTGCAAATGGGGGCAACAATTTTCCGAAAACGAAAATTTGATAGAACCCAATAATCTTACATTATTTTCTTTGCGATGTTCCCTCTGCCCTATCTGATCATTAAATATCCTTTTATTAGATAAATGTTTACATTTAAAATTGCTTTTTGGAAAAATTTTCCTCCATTTTCAAAGTTGTACAGAGCGAAAATTTCTCCCTCTAATATCCCTCCACCCACTGCGATTCTGTATTCTTTAATCATTTAATTACATAAATGTTTGCATTTGAGATGGGAAATGGAGAAAATTTTTCCGAAAATGGAAATAGAACAGAGCGAAGATTTCTCCTGTTATGACAACTTTTCCCTAATACCTCTGCGCTTTATTGTTAAATATCATTTTATTCCATAAATGAAATGAAACTCACCGTCTATGTACGATATTTAATAAAATACGAAAGATATTTACAGTTAAAATACCCCACTAGCACTTTCGGGGGTAACATTTACCCCATCAGGTGGAACAGAGGCAATGTAGTACTCCTTTATATAGTTGTGCAATGATGCATTATGGGTATAAGTCATCAAACGTCGCATGAGTCGTGACCGTTGCCATTATAACAGCGTAAAGAGTATAATTTCACAAGTTATTAGCTTAACATATCAGTACAAGGATTCGTTACAAATACAACTTTGTATTTGTAACGAATCCTGAACTGTGCGTGCAGTGGTATCAGAGCTGGGACTCAGCTATGGTACCGTTCAGCGTATCGTTTCTGATGTTTTGGGATATTCCAAGGTTTGTTCCCGCTGGGTACCACGTGCGTTATCAGAGGAGCAAAAAGCCACACAAATGATGTGCAGCCTCACGTTTCTGCAGCGTTACCATGCCGACGGCCAGCAGTTCATTGATCACATCGTTACCGGGGACGAAACTTGGCTTCTTCACTTTGTCCCCACAACCAAAAGAGCCAGTATGGAGTGGAAACACGCTGGATCACCAACGAAAAAGAAGTTTAAGGTTACACCCTCTGCCGGTAAAGTTATGGCAACCATATTCTGGGAATGCATGCGGTGTTATCCTTATCGAGTATCTGGAGCGTGGCCGTACTGTCAATGCCGATCGTTATTGTGCCACTTTGACAAGGTTGCGTGAAGCTATCTGAGGCAAACGGCCTGGCATGTTGAGTGATGGTGTCATCTTCCTGCATGGCAATGCCAGGCCCCATACTGCACGCAAAATTCAAGAATTGCTGCAAAAGTTCAAGTGGGAAATCTGGAGCCATCCCCCATATAGCCCAGATTTGGCACCCAGTGACTACTTCCTTTTTCCGAAATTGAAGGAACGCTTATCTGGAAGAAGGTTCTCTTCCGACAGTGATGTGGAAACAGCTGCCGAGAACTGGATCAATGGGCAGGGACGTGATTTCTACCGAGCCAGGTTAAACAAGTTGGTCATGCGTTCCGATAAATGTTTGAACAGATTTGGTGATTATGTGGAAAAGAGATTGGCAAGTATGCCTCATAATTCCCTTTTGAATTTTCTGTCTATCGTTAATCATTTTTTATGACCCTTGTAACCCCCCCCTTTTTTTTTTTTAATCTCTCCTCGTAGCACAGATCCTTCCTGGGGTCACTGTCTCCAAATATGACCGACGGTTGTGGCATCACATTGAGTTTCTTCGACAATACCATCCAGCAGTACGCAGGCATACGATGACACCTCTCGTGAACTCATCCCGGCCGCCCCGGTGGCGCAGTGGTCTAAGGCGCTAGCCTCTGATCATTCGTCCGTAAGGGGTCCGGGTTCGAATCCCGGTCAGGCATGGATGTTGTGTTTGTCTTACGGCACTGGCTCTCTCTCCCTTCCCTGGAACCAGTGACCCTAAATTAGGGACGGGCGACTGCTTATAGCCCATTGAGTTGCTCACGGTGGTCGTTAAAACCTCCAATCAATCAATGAATGGATGTTGTGTTTGTCTTGCGGCACTGGCTCTCTCCCTTCCCTGGAACCAGTGACCCTAAATTAGGGACGGGCGACTGCTTATAGCCCATTGAGTTGCTCACGGTGGTCGTTAAACCTCCAATCAATCAATGAATGGATGTTGTGTTTGTCTTGCGGCACTGGCTCTCTCCCTTCCCTGGAACCAGTGACCCTAAATTAGGGACGGGCGACTGCTTATAGCCCGTTGAGTTGCTCACTGTGGTCGTTAAACCTCCAATCCAAAAAAAAAAAAAAAAAAAAACTCGTCCCTTTGACAAAATAGTGTGAGATGGCATCTTAATGGCATTAGCACCACCTGTCCATTCTCCAGACACTGTTTACAGCAGAACCACTCGTGGCCGTGACGTCTCGACTGAGGGACTCGCGGGCTGGTTGTCCGCTTATGTACCTCGCGCCGTTCTTGCGATTGGCCTGCAAATGGAATCATTTGCCTAACTTGTACTTGTGCACCCACAATGCAATTTGCATAGCGCTGCGTTCGTGTCTTCGTGGTGTGGCATTTTCTGTCGGGCAGTGTATGTTGAGTTTTTTGCAGTTAAGTTGCTAACTCTAGTACTAGTAAGTGAAACATAATTCTGCACAGCTGCGAACTTTGTGCACTCGCTGGTCACAGAATAAAACTACGTGTAAAGTCCACAACGAACAGATTTGGGATTGGGATCTGATAACTGGGCTGCTCACCCCTCACTTGTCATTAGTAACCTCTCAAGATTGAAATTTAAGTGTCACTTTTGAAGATTGTGCTGTAAATAAAACAATGTGATTTTGCTTGCAGTGATTTAAGTCTTTTTTTTTTTTTTCTTTTGTCTAGCATCACGTGCTTCTGATAGTAGCGATTCTGAAAATAGTCCCCCAGGTTCCTCTATGGATTCTTCACATAAATTGACAACAGCGTCTTCAGAAGATAATGCAGTGCCAGTTCGGCAGCCCACGTCGATATCCATTGCACAGAAGTTAGCACGTGTTGGGCAGTCGGGTGCAGTCAGTAAGTTTCCTCTCACATGTTATCTTGTTTTTTTCTCATTACAAAGGTTAAAAATATTGAGTGACTAGATGTCTTTTTATTGGGTTATTATACACTGCCGGACAATTGCTAAGGACGGATGACGATAGCAACCATAAAATGGAAGGCAGGAAAATGTGGAAATTAGCATAAGTGCGGGATACAGTAAGACGTGTTGTGCGTATGCAAATTTTGGATTGCCGAACTTGTTCGTGACGTCATAGCGCTGATAAGAGATATAAAGGATTTGACGCGTATTGACCGTTGTTGTTCAAACGCAAAGTTGAAAGGGAAAGAATCAATTGACGAACTTGCAATTTTCAGTATGTCTTCCCGACATCACCTAGATGATTTTACGCGTGGCCGTATTATTGGCAAGATTGAAGAAGGGCGAAAAATAACAGATGTTGCCAGGGAGTTCGACGTCAGCCACAGGGTTGTTTCAAGGCTTTGGAAATCATTTCAAACAAATGGAGAGTGTAGCAAACGTCACGGGGGAGGTCGTGTTCGCAGTACGACACCTGCAGAAGATCGGTACATAGTGCTATCAAAAAAAAGACACCGGCGCAGCACAGCTAGTGAGGTAGCAAATCAGTTTATGGCTGCTACTGGTAAGCGGATCTCCCGAAAAACTGTCACCAGACGTTTGCATGAAGGAAAACTATACGCCCGCCGTCCTGTCGTGTGCATCCCATTGTCCAGACGTCACCGTACCGCCCGTTTGCAGTGGTGCCATCAACATCGCAATTGGACTGATAACGACTGGTCTGCTGTCCTCTTCTCAGATGAGAGTAGATACATTCTATCGTCTGATTGTCGACTACAACTGATCTGGCATGATAGTGGTACTGCATATTGTCCAGCAAACATACAGGATATCCGACATGTAGTGTCATGGTATGGACTGGCATCATGATCAATGGCCATATGTCCCTCTATGTGCTTCCAACTGGGACTATGACTGGCCAACGATACATTAATGATCTGCTACCTCATGTTCGCATGTTCCGTGGTGCTGTCGGTGATAGATTCATTTTCATGGACGACAACGCAACATGTCATCGAACAGTCGCTGTCCAGGAGTGTCTTGAGAGCGAGGATATTCAACGCCTCGTATGGCCAGCACGTTCTCCAGATCTGAATCCCATTGAAAATGTGTGGGATGCTTTGGGGAGGAGTCTTGCTGGTCGCCAATGCCCTCCAATAAACAAGGACACCCTCATCCGTGCACTGACAGAGGAATGGGATAAATGACCCCAACAGCTGCTTGATAATGTTGTGCAAAGCATGACATGACGTGTGGAATCTTGCATTGCCCTCCATGGTGGCCATATCCCGTGTTGACATCTTACGCCGGAACGCCTGCGGACGGTAATTGCATTTTTTTTCACATTTACGTATTCTGCACAAAATGGCCTGTTTGTCCCTTGAACACGTTCCAAAGCCTTCTGGATTTCAGAGCCCAATAAATTGTCTTTCTTGTAATGTCCTGGCATTCTGACATTATTTTATTTCACTGGGCATCCAACCACACTTACTTTTTTATGCGCTATATAGCTGTTTATGATCCGTCCTTAGCAATTGTCCAGCAGTGTAGATGACATGTCTGCTATTAGTGGACAGACATGTTCAACCCCTCTAGCAAACGGTGTTGTCCAGCAATGTCACATAGCCATCATACATAGTGGAATCTGTTTTAAATTTTTAGTTTATACACTCATTGTCATAAAAATCAACGCATCAAAAAAACAGTACGATTAACACGAAACTGAGCGAATAGCTACGGGAAGGGCACACGATTAAAGTTTCGTTCGAGTCCACATGCCCACGTGTCTGAGACCTGCGCTGCAATCGCAATCCTTGGGGATTATAAGGTGCAGTGCAAGTGCTCCACATGCCTGCCAAAAGTGCACAGTAAGAGTCAGGTGAGATCCCTGAGCGACCGACATGCTTAGGAGTCGTCATAAATGCATGCAAGCAACTGCCAGAATTTAAATGAGACTATATCGTCGGGAGGAGAGATGCAGGTTGGCCAGCACACCAAATTGGCCGCCATTTGGGCTAGTCGGACAGCACGGTGCAATCGTGTAAATTAAGATGGTAGTGTAGAACACACAAAGTTACGTATAAAAGTTTTAAGGCAAATATATTTCGGCCATTACTATGGCCTTCATCACTGCGGCTATGAATGGTTTCATTGCCAGATTGGAAATGTAAGTTTTTTTAATGGTAACTCTGGGTGACGTGATGCAATGGGGGATTTCCCGATGTATGGAACGAAAATGGGAAGCTCAGAGTTGCAGTTTTTGGAAAATAAAATTTCCAAACTTTCTCTAAGCCTTGAAGCTAACTGATTTTGAAAGAGAGCAAACTTTTTTGTATCTGACCAAAGTGGAATAGCAGAAGTGTCAGCCATGATAAGTTGAGACAAGAAAGAAAAGGAAGGTTTTCCAAATTTCAGATCAGATGTGTTCCTGAAATTCAAACAAAAGTCTTCGCTCTTTCCACGTTCATAAGTGAGTCATGGAAAAATTCTCATTGGCCGCCACCGGGAGTCGAACCCAGGGTCTTCCAGCTACGCGCCGGATATGCTTCCGCTACACCACAGTGGCCTCGAATTCCTCCAGACTCGCACACGCTAGCTGCCAAGCCAATTTGGCAGGTTGCTTCTTGGAGCCCCACACAATGCTGGGGATTCACCAAAGATGGTAAGCAGCAACTGAAGAAATAATTAGAAGGCGAATTAATAATTAATGCAGACATTTGACATAGACTAGGAACATCAAAGAAAGATCTTCGCTCTTTCCACGTTTATAAGCGAGTCCCGGAAAAATTCTCACTGGCCACCACCGGGAGTCGAACCCAGGGTCTTCCAGTTACGTGCCGGATATGCTTCCGCTACACCACAGCGGCCTCTAATTTCTCCAGACTCGCACACGATAACTGCCAAGCCAAGTTGGCAGGTTGCTTCTTGGAGCCCCGCTGAATGCTGGGGATTCACCAAAACGTGCGAGTCTGGAGGGATTCGAGGCCGCTGTGGTGTAGCGGAAGCATATCCGGAGCGGAACTGGAAGACCCTGGGTTCGACTCCCGGTGGCGGCCAATGAGAATTTTTCTGTGACTCACTTAGTAACGTGGAAAGAGCAAAGACCTTTGTTTGAATTTCCTGGTCCATGTTAAATGTCTGTATTTAATTGTGTTCCTGAAGTCTTGAGAGAGTTTTCCGGAATGAACTTCCTATGTACATGGTAAATCCAACGTTGGTCTTGACCGGAATTTTATACAGTCCAGGCGAAGACAGCAGAGGTCTTGTGTCTGTCATTACGGAGTATAACAGAAATTAAAGGGGAAGAACGAATGGCAAGTATATCCTTCTCTTTTGAAGATACTGATGAGTTTGTAGGCAGAAGGTTCGTGGTAAGGGATTGAGCCAGCAAATGTTAGTTCCTTTTTTGATGAAACAGGTTGAAGAGCAACAACAGGTTTTTTTCTTAGCATTTTGAATTAATTTAGAAACCAGGAGAGGGGGAAAGCCATGTTGAGTAGTGATCGAGCAGGTGTTTGCTAATTCATTTTTTAGATTAACTTCAGTGTTACAAACTATATGAGCTCGATAAATGAGACTTTGAGGGCTGACAGTTTATATTGGTGGAAGGTATGAGAATTGAAAGGAATAATGCTATTGGTAGAAACTGGTTTTCGGTAGACTGAAGTGGAAAGATTACATTTTGAGATGCTGACATCCAAGAAATCTATCTTGCCATTTATTTCTTCATTAATAGTGAATCCAATGGACAGGAGGAATTTTTCAGTGATTAAATTTGTGAGTTGCAATATATCTTTTTTAGGATGAGGCCAGATGACAAAAATATAGTCGACATAGCGCAGCCATAAGGTAGGTTGTTGGTCATGCTGCAGCACTATTGATTGCTCAATATTTTGCAGGTATACTTCAGCCAAAAGTGGGGAAAGAGGTGACCCCATTGGTACTCCTTAGTTTTGTTGATAGCATTGATTATTAAAAATGGGGGGGGGGGAAACTGGTGAAGAGATTACAGGCAGTCTTACAAATCCTTGTCCATGGGAAGCTCCCCATTTTCGTTCCATACATCTGAATATCCCTCATTGCATCACGTCACCCGGAGTTACCATTAAAAAACTTACATTTCTGGCAACGAAACCAATCGTAGTTGCACTGATGAAGGCCATAGTAATGGCTGAAATATATTTGCCTTAAAACTTTTATACGTAACTTGGTGTGTTCTACACTACCATCTTCTTAATTGTTTGTGAGTTACGTGCATTGCCTACCACTCTTTTATGATCGTGTAAACACGGGAAGGCACCCAGACACGTGGAGCGTCACACACAGATGCAACGACATCCTTGTCCAATATCCAGAGGCATGGCGGCTGTGCAAGGGATTCCTGTGTCCACCAGAACCATTTTCAGTTTCCTGGCAGAGGCGAATCTGCACTCTCGGTGGCTAGTATCTTGTAGGACCTCCTCGAGCCCGGCAAGGTGCAACAACTCAATGTGGCACCAATTCCACAAGTGGCCGGAAGACTTCTACAGAGAAGTTCAGCCCTGCCGTCTGAACGCCCGCCCACAGTTTCCTGGTATCTGTAGGTGCAAGATCTTGGGTGTGAATGGACTTTTCCATCGCGTCCCACACGTGCTCTATCGGATTCGCGTCGGGCGAATGTGGTGGCCACGCCGTCCGTCCGGAACTGTCCAGAATGCTACTCCAACCAGTTTTGGACAACTGGGGCCAGATGACACGGTGCATTGTTCACCTGGAAAATCCCATCGTTATTTAGGTTCACGAAGTCCGCGAAAGGCTGTAAATGGTCACCCAGCAGAGCAACAAAGCGGTTACCGGTTAATGACGTGTTTACGAGGACCAGAGGACCCAAACCATCCCGTGTAAAGATACCCCACGCATGTGAATTATCAACGCTGCAATTGGGCAGGTCCAAATTGCATGTATTTTTTACTGTTTCTCACATATGTATGGAACTATCGTCAGCTTGCAGTGTCTTGTTGACAGCTTTGGTCCAGGGTCCTTGTAAAAGAACTGCCATCGACTCATAACAACTGGTAGCATGACTCATTGGACCACTCGTCGTGCTGCCAGTCTTCCAGGGTCAAATTACAGTGTTCATGAGCTCAGGTGAGGCACTGTGTCTCTAGAGGTCTCCGCGGGCCGGGTCGGGCCTTTGCTCATTTCTGAGCCGGGACAAACGGGCCGGGCCCAGGCCTCCAATTATTTAATGAAAAACAGGCACGGGCCGAGCAGGGTTTTTTTTTTTATAAGCAGAACAATCATATGGTGCTTTTCTCGTTTGGAAATCTCACAACATACAGCAGTAGGATAAGATTGAATAATTTCTGCTGTTGGAAAAAATAGTTTTGTGACGTCCTCCCCTCCTACAAAACAATTGGAGTGGGTCAGCTCCTTTAGCTTTTCAATGGGAATGTGGTCCTTTCTTTCTCTCTTGCTTCAGGGCAGGCTATTAACTGCAGCATTTATAAACCGAGCCACTAGCTCGCAGACCATCTTTCAATTTTGAGCCGCGGATGGCTTAGTGGTTAGTGTTTCAGACTATCGATGCTTGGTCCCCAGGTTCAAGCCTGGGCTGATCTTTCAGAGATGGTGTAATTTACTAACAATCGCTGAATATCCGCCGTGCATCGGACGAGCACGTTAAGTGACGGCCCCCAGGCTGGACCCACTGGTTAAATGGGTATCCTTTCCTATTCCCCACCTAAAATTCTCTCTCCCCTCTATGTGCAATATCGTACTTGTACGGTGGCGCCATCTACTGTACTCTAATCTCACTACAAACTGTTCTGTCAAAGTCGCTAGACTTGCTCTCATTCCTTCAGTTTGTTTCCTGCCCAAAAGGCGATCTCGCTGTAGGTGGCTGGGACCTAAACTCTACTCACTGTGGACGGAAGTCCTACAAAAAGACGGTGGCGCCATCTACTGTACTCTAATCTCACTACAAACTGTTCTGTCAAAGTCGCTAGACTTGCTCTCATTCCTTCCGTTTCTGTGTCCTGCCCAAAAGGCGATCTCGCTGTAGGTGGCTGGGACCTAAACTCTACTCACTGTGGACGGAAGTCCTACAAAAAGACGGTGGCGCCATCTACTGTACTCTAATCTCACTACAAACTGTTCTGTCAAAGTCGCTAGACTTGCTCTCATTCCTTCCGTTTCTGTGTCCTGCCCAAAAGGCGATCTCGCTGTAGGTGGCTGGGACCTAAACTCTACTCACTGGGGTCGGAAGTCCTACAAAAAGACGGTGGCGCCATCTACTGTACTCTAATCTCACTACAAACTGTTCTGTCAAAGTCGCTAGACTTGCTCTCATTCCTTCAGTTTCTGTGTCCTGCCCAAAAGGCGATCTTGCTGTAGGTGGCTGGGACCTGAACTCTACTCCCTGTGGACGAAAGTCCTACAAAGAAAATGACGCTGATCCTCCTCCTCGCAGACCATCTTTTTTTTATTGCTCTGGTCAACAATGGCACTTTGTTCTCGAGATGTGCGAAGAGCGAAGTTTTCTTAAATGGCACAGTAGAAATGGGCTGGAAGAAATTTACTTCTGTGTTATAAATCTGTTCTGTATTTGTCCCATTTGTACTCTCAGGGAGTCGGCAGATAGCAAACGAACCCTTAGGTGTATCCCAGCCCAGCTGCTTACAAAACGTCTGCCACTGCTTAGCTGGGCAGTCTGTCGTTTTCTCTAGCATATGCTCAGTTCAGTGTTGCGGATACTTGTTATGGAGTTTAAGAAAGCAAAAGATTTTTGCAAAAAAAAAATTGCTTCTGCAGAATGTGCTTGTAGACAGTGTAATGTAGAACGATTGGACTCGTATAATTCTGGATATTTCATACTTTTAACGTCCCCCCTCCCAATCCTTGAGGATGTTCCAGATCCAGCGGTAAGCAATGATAATTTGAAAAAATTTGAAAGGCATAGAAATTGTAGTTTGCATGCAATATTTTTGAGTATGCAGCCCCCCACCCTCCACCCCCCTCAGATGTCACGTGACTTATACAGAATCAGAAACATTCCAAATTAACGTTTATTGTAATAGAATACATATAGCAATTAAGAAAACTCTTCTGGAGTTGAATGACAGCGCACCATGTGTTAAATTTGTGTTTTAGTAATTTTTGAAATTCTACGGGCCGGGCTTTAATTAAAAAATTTGAAACGGGCTGGGCCTTCCAAATTAAGGCCCACGCAGACCTCTTGTGTCTGTGTAATGTTGTCCTAGTGCTGAATGCATTTGCCAAGAGTTTTTCTATTAAACAGTTATCAATTTGAATATGAATTCGCAGATATCATTGGCAGTGTTTGCTCGGATTGTTTTGACCGTTCCACGAACTGCAGCCTCTCGTGAAAAAAGTTATTTCTTCTCAAAACCGCATTATGAATGAGAAGCAGAACCACATGAATGACATTTATCTTCAAGGTTTATCAAGAATTTCAGACAACAGGACCTCCATTCTTAATGAAAGATGGAGAGGTTGTATGTGATCGGGATGGTTTCCGCTGTTACTCACCGGAAAAGCACCAAGAAAAGAAGGTAACATGTATAAATAATGAGACCTGCTTGTAATCCTCGTGTAGCCCAGAATTCCGGGTTTTTGTCGCATTCCAAACCCGTAGATCTGGGGTTTTAAGTTTTAGAAGAATTTAAGGTGCTTCAGACATTTCATTTCTAAAAATGCTACGAAATGATAACTAAAAGTTCAAGTTCCATTTTCTTTGAGAATTGCGGTGTTTGATTAAAAACATCATGTCCGTGCTGATGATGAATGCAGGCGATTTGGGACAGCTAGAGTGTTTCTTTTGTTGTTAAACAAGCTCTCAAGATAACAGCCTGCTGAAAAGAAGGCTCTTTTTCATTATTTTGAAAGTTTCAAATAATTTCATTAGATTAGATTGCTAATCCAATGACCTACTTTTAGAATTTGAATAGAATCCACTGTAGGCTTCAAATAAGTCATCCACATGCTGTTCAATTAACATATAATATGAAGTGCAAAATTTAATTTCAAAGATGCAATACCTGAAGGATTTTGAAAGAAAATTGGGTACAAAAACAGATGCGAAGTTTAACTGCACCAAGCACTAGGGTGTATTTGTTGTGTAGCTAGTTTATATATGGACTAGTGGCATAGCCAGAAATTTCTTAAGGGCCAATGGGCTTGGTTCATTGGTGAAAGCCTTGTGCACACACATATATCGGCCGCCCCGGTGGCGCAGTGGTCTAAGCGATGGCCTCTGATCATTCGTCCGAACGGGGTCCGGGTTCGAATCCCGGTGAGGCATGGATGTTGTGTTTGTCTTACGGCACTGGCTCTCTCCCTTCCCTGGAACCAGTGACCCTAAATTAGGGACGGGCGACTGCTTATAGCCCATTATGTTGCTCACGGTGGTCGTTAAACCTCCAATCCAAAAAACATATATATCGCTTTAAATTCGTGCTCAATCTCCCCTCCGGGGTCAAACTATTTTAAATTTTGCTGTACTTATCAAAATAATTAAAATAACCATGTCCCAAGAACATAATTTTTTTATTGTAATGCACATATTTTATTAAAAATATATGTATTAAAATATGTTGCATAAAAGAAATTATTTTATTTAAAAAAATTAAGAATTTAAAAAATAGTGTTGTAGAAGTGAGAAATTTTATGGCAGTCGTTTGCAAGTTTGGGGGCGGGGGTGTTACTTCTAGAAATCACAAAATATTTCTTGAAAATCATGTGAGAAGTGTTTACTCACTGTCCATTCACCTTCCCAGTCACCGGACTTGGATCCGATTGAACGCCTATGGGATGAACTTGAGAAAAGAGTTCGAAAGCATGCTATCTCTAATCGTAAATCCTTGAAGGAAGCATTAACACAGGCATAGTCTGAAATTACCTTGGATACCACGAAATATCTTGTTCTATCAAGCCTTTGATAAAGAATGGGTTGTTTGCATCTATCAAGCCTAGGAGTAACAAGCAGTGACTGATTCAAAAGGGAGGGCCTACACAATATTAATTTATTCTATCTAGGAGTAACAAGCAGTGACTGATTCAAAAGGAGGGCCTACACAATATTAATTTATTCTATCAAGCCTAGGAGTAACAAGCAGTGACTGATTCAAAAGGAGGGCCTACACAATATTAATTTATTCTATCAAGCCTAGGAGTAACAAGCAGTGACTGATTCAAAAGGAGGGCCTACGCAATATTAATTTATTCTATCAAGCCTAGGAGTAACAAGCAGTGACTGATTCAAAAGGAGGGCCTACACAATATTAATTTATTCTATCAAGCCTAGGAGTAACGAGCAGTGAGTGATTCAAAAGGAGGGCCTACACAATATTAATTTATTCTATCAAGCCTAGGAGTAACAAGCAGTGAGTGATTCAAAAGGAGAGCCTACACAATATTAATTTATTCTATCAAGCCTAGGAGTAACAAGCAGTGACTGATTCAAAAGGAGAGCCTACACAATATTAATTTATTCTATCAAGCCTAGGAGTAACAAGCAGTGAGTGATTCAAAAGGAGAGCCTACACAATATTAATTTATTCTATCAAGCCTAGGAGTAACAAGCAGTGACTGATTCAAAAGGAGAGCCTACACAATATTAATTTATTCTATCAAGCCTAGGAGTAACAAGCAGTGATTGATTCAAAAGGAGAGCCTACACAATATTAATTTATTCTATCAAGCCTAGGAGTAAGAAGCAGTGACTGATTCAAAAGGAGGGCCTACACAATATTAATTTATTTTCCAGAGGTCTGAATCATGCACATTTCTAATCTTTTATATGCAGACTTTTGTAACATATATATTCATTAAAAATGTATTTTTTGTATAGTAGCTTGATATTTTCTTCTTGACACATCTGTATATACCTAGTCTTTTATTGTAAAGTATCATTTATCAAGTTCTTATACACCAATGAGCCGTTACATAATGACCCCCCCCCTACCTAATAAGCTGTAGGGACCCCCTTTACCCCTCAAAACAGTAGCCACTCGGCGAGGCATAGATTTGATGAGGTGGCGATAGGTAACCAGTTTTATCTGGTACCATAATGTCAACAGCAGGTCCTCCACTTCCTGTGCATTCCGGGGCGGTGGTGATTTAGCTCTAACCCGCTTTCCCAAGTCGAACCACAAATGTTCCATTGGGTTCGTGTCGGGTGAATTTGGTGGCCAGTGCATTAACAGAAAGTCGCCAGCATGTTCCTCGAACCACTCCTCGACGATTCTGGCAGTGTGGCATGGAGCATTATACTGTTGGTAATGGCCAATCACCAGCGGGGATCACAGTTGCCATGAATGAGTGAACTTGGTCCGTCATGATGTTCAGATGCCTTGTTAGGGATTGTTCTATTGGGATAATGGGGCCTAAAGTGTCTCAAGAAAGCATCACCCACAGCAAAACACTGCCGCTGGCCTATTTCCACCCAGTAGTCCATCCAGGTGCCCATAGCACCTGTTGGTAATTGGTGTATTGCTCTCGGCTGTCTACATGATACACCAGGAATCTTGATTCGTCGGACCAGGCCACTGATCTGACGAATCCATGCTGGTTTCGTCTTGATCACGGGCCCATTTAATGTGTTGTTGGCGATGATTTGCAGTGAGCATGGGGGACCCTGCGGGGTCTTCGGCTATGCACGGCCATGCGCGGAAGGCTGCGATGAACGGTGCCGCGGCACATTGCCCTGAACCCCAGTGCTGTAGCTGCGGGTGATTTGTCGGACTGTGGCCGTGCAGTTGCCGTGAACAGTGTGCGACAGTCTCTGCTCCCCTCTGGCATCCATGGGCTGCAGGCAACACACTGCTGGACGACGGTTCATTGTTTGGCCATCTGTGCACCACTTTTGATACGTGCTCTCTACAGCGGCACTTGAACAACCCACAGGCCGCACCGTTTTGCAGATCATGGTTCCGAGCCATCACAGTTTGTCCTTTATCAAACTTCGATAACATGGCAGCTCTTTCCCATTCTGACTCTGCACACTACTAACCGAAATCCGGTCTTGGGGTTGTATATAATGTATACTGCCGTGTGAACTTCCCCTGTGCCAATGTTTGGTCTCCAGGTGCACACATTTTTGTGGGCCGGGGGGTGGTCACAATGGAATGGCTCATTAGTTTTTCTAATTATGCTGTTTTGAAGGTGTATTTTGATTGTGATTGAATGTATTCTGTAGAGGTCTGCACGGGCCTTATATGATATGCCCAGCCTGGGTCTGTGAATTGCAGCTTTTATTTGGGCCCAGCCCATGATGTGTCATTTGGTATTTTGTTTTTCTATTATATTTTGTTAAAATATGAAAATTAAATAATGAAATGAGATATTAAAAATATTTAGTTAATATTTTAAAGAGAAAAAGACTATGCATTCAAAAATCTCTTCCCTCTGAACTAGCAAGCAGTAACAGTACAAAAGTCAATCCCTATTCAGATTAGGGATTGGAGAAAAAAATTGATGTCGTCCCACTCAATCATACAAACATCAGACATCGCTCTTTCCACGTTAATAAGTGAGTCTCGGAAAAATTCTCATTGGCCGCCGCCAGGAATTGTGCGTCTTCCATTTATGTCCCGGACATGCTTACCACTGCACCACAGCGGCCTCTAATTCTCCAGACTCTCATCTAGAATTAGGGTGTCGAGTGTTTGAATTGTTTATTAATTCACCTCCTAGTTATTTGTTCAGTTGTTGCTTTCCATCTTTGGTGAATCCCCAGCATTGTGCGGGGCTCCAAGAAGCAACCTGCCACGTGGTTTGGCAGTTAATCACATGTGAGTCTGGAGAATTTGAGGCTGCAGCGGTAGGTAGCATGTCTGGCGCATAACTGCAAGACCCTGGGTTTGATTCCCGGTGGCGGCCGAGGAGAATTCTTCCGAGGACTAACTTATTAACGTGGAAGGAGTGATGATTTCTGTTTGATGTTCCTGATCCAGGTCGAATGTTTGAATTAATTATCATACTAACACATACACACCCCACCCACTACAAACATCCCACATAGCATGCACATACTTGCTCGTTGTCATCTCCTTTTGTTGTCAACAATCCCCAAAGTTTGTTTTACCATCTTAATACCTACAGATGGCAAAACACTGTCAGTGCCTCATTTTGCTTTTGTGATTATGCCCTGGGCTGTGTCATGGAAGTAAAGCCAGAAAAACAGTTCAACAGACCAGAAAATCGGGGAACACCACTTCTTTCTTTACCATTGCAATAAAAGCCACTACAAACATCCCACGCTCCACACAGGACACACACTCGCTCTGTGTAGATTTTTTTTTTTTTGTCGACAATCCCCAAAGTTGTTTTATCTTAAAACCTACAGATGGCAAAATACTGTCAGTGCCTTTCCTTGCTTTTGTGATTATGCCCTAGGCTATGTCATATAAGCCAGAAAAGCAGTTCAACAGACTAGAAAATCGTGGAACAGTATTTTCTTTCTTTACCATTTTGAATAAAAGCAATGGGTCGACTTGGCCTGGTCGGGTTCGTATGTGTCCGGAAGAAAGTCTGGCCCGTGGCTTTGTTCTCTAAACTAAAAAAGCTGGACTCTGCCTGTGCAGTCCTCTAGTATTCTGACTTCAAAGAATTGAGTTGCAAAATAAATTTTTAATCGTGAGCTTTTTCTTTTTTCTCCCAGTTCCCGGAAAAGGCATTGGAAGAGGTCAGAGAAAACTACCTTGACGTTCCTAGTGCTGACTTTTACAGTGTGGATGGTTTGAAGACTTCTTCTGTTTTAGACTAGGCTTGTGGAATTTCTTGTTTTATGAGAACTGATGTGTTTTTCATATCAACCAACCTTTCTGTGATACCATGAGCTGTAAAATTGGACTTAATGATCTGGTGGTGCGTGAATTCAGGGTTTTTTTTTTTTTTTTTTGTACTTTTTAATGTGTTAGTAAGTAACTACAAGTAACCCAAGCATTAATGAGTTTTGGAGTGGTGAATTTTATGTTATGTCTAGTTAGAAAATGTACAAACTAGCTCAGGCTTCTTTTTTATCATTAACATGTAAGATGACAAAGCTGTTGTGCGCTTAAGGAATCTGAGATATACCCCCCACCACCACCACCAGATTGGAAAAAGCTAAAAATAAAAACTGAAAGAACTGCATTTGTCTCTTTTTTTCTTTGCTTTTTTATTGTTCACACATGTGGTAAAGAAACAAAAAAATTCTTCCTCGTTGTGATAGCCAATCGTGCTTTTTGCTTCCTGGAGGAGAAGATATCTTATTATGTATGTAGAAATATTTTACTAGATGCTACATCATACATGTATACATCAGTGCAGATAAATTTTACTTTGCAGAAGTTTCAAGAAAGTCCTGTACAAAAAAAAAAATCTCTAAAAAAAAAAAAAAAAAAAATTATTGGGAAACAAATGTTCATTTACTTAGCACAAAAAAATCGCGCTTATTTACAAATACATCACATATAATTAATAAGTTCAACTAAATGCAAAAATTACCATAAAAAAGTTCTCTTAGGAAAATAATTTCACTGCAGTATTTTTAAAAACAAAGTGAAAAAAAATAGCCTATACACAGTGCGGCAAAGAATTTTTAAGACTGGGTCTGTAAAATGAAATAGAAATAAGAAATTATAATTTGTTTTGGTTTTTTATTCAAAATAAGTCCCTCCAGCTTCAATACACTTGTTACAGCGATTTAATAATGATTCGAATGCCAGTTCCAGTTCACTTTACGGAATTGAGTCCAAAGCACGCGTCGAAGCTGTTTCTATGGTCGAAATATCATCAAAATAACACCCTTTTAACGTCATTGTAAGTTTTGGGAACAAAGAAAAGTCGCAGGGTGCTAAATCAGGCGAATACGGTGGATGATTCAACACACAGCGTTATTTTTTGCCGAAAATCTAAGAACAAGAAGTGAGGTGTGACTAGGTGCATTATTGTGCAAACACCAACTGTTTTCATCTCTATAGTTTGGACGAATGCGACAAATTCTGCCCATCAAACTCCTCAAAACATTTAAATAAAACTCACCAGTAATTATTTGTCCACTTGGAACAAATTCTTTGTGGATAATAAATACCCTTACTATCGAAGAATGTAATGAGCATTGTTTTGATTTTTAATGGAACTTTTCTTGTTTTTTTTTTTGGCTTGTGGCGAGTTCTTTTACTTCCATTCCGCACTTTGTTTTAGGATCATATTGAAAACACCATGTTTCATCACCTGTAACAATTGATTTTAAGAAGTTTGGATCATTTTCAGCAGCTGAAATGTCTCTGCAATGTGCATTTCTCCTTGATTTGTGTTCATTTGTTAACGTGTGTGGAACAAATTTAGCACAGACTTTTGTTTTGCCCAAATCTTCATGCAGGATGGTTCGAATCGTTTCTTTGTTGATGTTTAAAGACTTCCATCATTCTTAGTTGGCGCACATCGATTGTTTGCCACGAAATCACGCACTTTTTCAATAATCTCAGGTGTCCTAAATGAACTTGGTCTTCCGGTATGCTTATCATCTTCTAGCGTCTCTCTTCCGTCCATAAAACATTTGTGCCACAGGAAAACATTTGATCTACTTAAACAAAACTCACCGTAAACTTGTTTCATCATTTGGTACGTTTCCGAGGCACTTTTACCAAGTTTTGCGTTCAATTTAATAACAGCCCTTTGTTCCATCTTAATAATTCAACATGAAAAAAATTTGACTTCTCTAATGAACGGCCGTTTCGTTTGAGTTACTTTAACAACTGCGCAGTACTTTTGGCAGAAAGCAAGCAGATGGTCGCGGTTTATAACGCATTCGCGATTACACTGGTGGCGCCACCGTAGGCTGAAATCTAGCGCCAGTCTTAAAAATTCTTTGACTCACTGTGTATGTAAAGAAGTTGCCAGAAAAATTGTACAAACTAGCTAGTCTGTCGAAAAGAACTAGTTGAATGTAAGACTTAATAATAAAGTGAAGCATATTTACTACTAATATTGGGATATACATAATAGTAAAGACTTGTGTTAACATTGCTTTATATCCCAATAACTTCAAACGTTTTAAATATGTGGCTTGCTTTGAAAGGCAGTGTCCTGGAAGCAGTTTATTACATTAAAGTTCCCTCAACTAACTCTCATACAAAAATTAAAAACACTATACCAAAAAATTAAATGTTTTTAAAAATTATTTTTAATTTATTCCATTTACATATTGTAAAAAAAAAAAGATATTAGTATACAAAACATACGAGTTCCGTCCCAAAAGTAATCAGAATAATTACAAAACAAGTGCGTTTAATCAAAATTCATACCATTAGGCCCCCATCACCTTTAAAGTAAATACCTTGGAACTGAACACACTTTTTCCAGCGACTCTGCCATTAGGTGTAGCAGTGTTGACAGTCTTCATGCAGAGCCCTCATAAAGTCTCACGGTGCCAGGTCAAGGCTGTAGGGTGGGGAGGGGTTGTGAGAAAGGGCACGAATGTGTTTTACCGCACCAGAAACTCCTTCACAACCAATTATGTGACTCGGCGCATTGTCGTGGTGCAGGATCTACGTTTCCGCAGTGTTCCGACGCACTCGCAAAACCCTTTTCCTCAAACATTCCAGGACCTGCAAGTAAAAGGCCGACTGCCTGTCCTAGTGGTACAAATTCTTTGTGCGCCACTGTTAGACAGTCGAAAGAAATGATTAGCATGATTTCACTTTAGATTTGCTCATGCGAGGTTTCTTTGGTGGAGGTGACGAGGGAGTGTGACATTTTGAACTCTGCCTTTTTGTTTTGCAATTGTTCTCGGACATCCACGTTTCATCCCCAGTAATCACTACGCAAAAAGTGTTGGTTGGCGCGCGATCCAACAGTTCTTGGGAAATGAACAGGCGATTCTCCTGCTCGTCGGACAAGTTTTTTTGGGACTAGTTTTGCGCAAATCTTAGCGTAGAGATATTCCGTAATGATTAGATGAACCACCGTTATCGGTACTGACCTCATCTGCGATTGGTTGGACATTTAAACGTCAGCCCCGTTCCACAGTAGCCTTGATAACGGCCACATTGTCATTGGTTCTTGACGTTGAAGTTCACTCTTAGCGCTGCTCAGCCTCAAAGACTCCCCGTCCATCCTTGAAGTCCTTCAGCCACCTGAAAACTTGGGCTGATGACAAAGCTGCGTCCCCATATGCTGGCTTCAGCATCTCTAAGGTTCCTGCGGCTTTTATTTTTTCCCCAGTTCTACGCAAAATTTGATTCCTGCTCAACGCTCTTTTGGATTTTTGTCCGTAACGAGTGTGAAAAACAAGGGTGCACTTTTTTAATGTTCTGACACTTGGAAAGGTTCTCCCTCAACTGAGGGTGGTCCAGCCATTTACCTGAGTTACACACCCACACACAACCCCGCCGCAGTCTTAGTGGCAAGCGCGAGCGTCAACAGATCGTTCTAGTTACTTTTGGGACCGACTACGTAAATTAATGTACACGTTACAGTGAAGGCAATTTTTCATGTTGTGAGCAGTGTTCACACAGGACCTGGAAATCCTTTAAAACGGTACATTTGTTGTTATGGAGTCCTGGAAAATTGCATTTTTTGATGTAAAGTTCTTCAAATCTGGGAACTATGATCACTGAAATACTACTCTGCAGCAATATCGCCTCCCAGTTATTTGCAAAAATGCTTCCCTTTCAAAAAATTAAGCTCGGGAACAGGAAATAGTCCGATGGTGCAAGGTCTCGTGAGTAAGCTTGATAGTCTATGCACTTAAAACCCCAGATCTTTCAAAACACACACTGAAGTGCCGGAAAAAACTGGTAGACAAGCTTATGCAAAATACATAGCAGCATCACCTATGTGCGTACTCGATTGCGTCCGCCGGTGCGTATATATATATATATCATCATCATCATCATCATTGTCAACCATTATCAATCCACTGCTGGACGAAGGTCTGCCCAAGTTTCCTCCACAACGGTCTGTCTTGTGCCAGTCTCCTCCATGTCACTCCCGCATATTTACGAATTTCATCCACCCATCTCCCATGTGGTCTTCTTCTAGGTCTTTTCCTGTCCCTTGGAATCCAATCTAAAATTTCGGCTGTCCATCGATGACCTGTCCTTCTGGCAGTATGTCCAGCCCATTGCCATTTCAGGGATTTAACTCTGATCATGATGTCTTCCACTCTTGTCATTTTTCGGATCCACGAGTTCCTCTTCTTATCTCTCCTGGTTATACCAAGCATGCACCTCTCCATGCTTCTTTGAGTTGTCTGCAGCCTTTGTATGTCTCTATATATATATATATATAAAGCGATAGACATCCTTGCCAGCTGTCGGAGCTATTTTCGGCATGAGAATGACGTGCAATAAAGATTTAAGCGATTTTCAACGCGGTGTCAGAGTTGGCGCTCGTGAGATGGGCCCTAGTATTTCGAAGGTAGAAACTAAGTTCGGATTTTTTTTTATGGACGACCATTGCAAGGGTGTAACCGTGACTACAAGAATTCCGGCAAAATCTCCAACCTACGATAACAGTGTGGCCGTAAAACGACATTTGGTGAAGGTGACCGTCGTTGGCTGTCGAGAATCGTTTCACGCGATAGGCGTGCAACACTCTCGCAGGTAGCATCGGAATTCAATGCTGGAGCCTCGACAAGCATCGGCGTCCGGACTGTGCAACGGACCCTGCACGATGTGGGTTTTGGGAGCAGACGCCCAACTCGACTCCCCTTGATGGGTGCATGACACAGCTATGCGCCTTCCTTGGGCACGGCAACACCGCCACTGGAAACAAGTAGCCTGGTCTGACGAATCGCGTTTCCAACTGTGTCGGGCAGATGGAAGGATTCGTGTACGGTGCAAACGCCATGAAGCCATGGATCCCGCCTGTCAACAGGGAACTGTACCGGCTGGTGAGGTGTCCGTAATGGTATGGGGTGTGTTTAGCTGGACTGCACCGAGACCCTTGGTACATCTACAAACGTCTGTGACCGGCCAACGCTATGTGCGCCTCCTTTCTGACGAGGTACACCCGTTCATGTCCTGCATTCGTGCTGATGAATTGGGCCTGTTACAACAGGACAATGCACCTTCACACAAGTGTTGGGATGCCACATTATGGTTAGAGAAGCATTAATTTGAGTTTGGGGTGTTGCCATCTCACCCAAGTCCCCAGATCTGTACTTGATAGAACGTATTTGCGATGCCATGCATTGCAGTATCGAATCCAGGAATCCAAGACCTCGAAATACACCTGAATTGCCGAATGCTCTGCAGAAAGTATGGCGTGCATTGCCTACAGCATATTTCCAGAAGCTAGTGGAGTCCATTCCCTGTCGTATTTCTGCAGTCCTGCGGACCTACCAAGTATGAGACTGGTGTGCCCGTTTTGTGGCACTTCAGTGTACATTGTCTTGTGGGCCGGCACATTGTCCTGCAAAAAGGGAACACCTTTCCACAGTTTTTCTCACCTTTTTTCCTTCAATGCCTCTTTTAATCAGCACAGCAAGTTTGATGTCTTGGTGATATGCGTGTGTGCAGATTGCTGTATGCCGATGACACTGTCCTGTTGGCAGAGAGCAAAAGTGAGTTGCAGAGTATGTTGACTCGGATGCACGAAGTTTGCATGAAATTCAAACTGACTATAAATAAGGGAAAAACCAAAGTTATGGTGTTTGAGAGAGGAATGGGTAGCACTGAATGTAATGTAAGTATAAATGGCACTGTGATTGACCAGCTGAGTGAGTTTGTGTATTTAGGAAGCATGTTTGACAGAGAGAACAAGTTGGATGGTGAAATCAGTAGGCGAGTGAATTCTTCTTTGAAAGTCATAGCTGCTCTGGGAGGTTTTCACAGGAATGATGGGTTCTCTAGAGAGTCCCGCATGGCTGTGTATGAAACAGTAATTGTTCCTACCCTGATGTATGGCAGTGAAACCTGGGTACTGCAGAAGAAACATAGGAGTCGTTTGTGTGCTGGAGAAATGCGTAACTTACGTGGGGTTTGTGGCAAGACACGATATGATTGTGTGAGGAATGAAGATGTATTGCAGTTGTGTGATGTAAAGCAAAATGTTGTTAGCAAGGTGGAGACCAATATGCTTCGGTGGTTTGGCCATGTTGAAAGAATGAGTGATGAAATGCTTACTAAGAAAATCTTTTCAGCCCAAGTGGCAGGAAGGAAAGGCAGAGGAAGGCCAAGGAAGACATGGGTGGATCAGATTCAGGAGTGTCTGCATGAGAAAAAGATTATGAGTATGAAGTATAAAAGATCTTGTGTACGGCATGTAATGGATATCAGTGAAGCACGAGCTGTATGTCAAGATCGCTGTAAATGGAGAAGTTTGATACGACAACAATAAGTAAAAATATCTGGAAGTTTGTATTTCTTTTTGGAGCTAACCTCTGAATCTCAGAGAACAGCTTAGTGATATGTATGTATGTATGTATGTATGAAAGAATGAGTGATGAAATGCTTACTAAGAAAATCTTTTCAGCCCAAGTGGCAGGAAGGAAAGGCAGAGGAAGGCCAAGGAAGACATGGGTGGATGAGATTCAGGAGTGTCTGCATGAGAAAAAGATTATGAGTATGAAGTATAAAAGATCTTGTGTACGGCGTGTAATGGATATCAGTGAAGCACGAGCTGTATGTCAAGATCGCTGTAAATGGAGAAGTTTGATACGACAACAATAAGTAAAAATATCTGGAAGTTTGTATTTCTTTTTGGAGCTAACCTCTGAATCTCAGAGAACAGCTTAGTGATATGTATGTATGTATGTATGAAAGAATGAGTGATGAAATGCTTACTAAGAAAATCTTTTCAGCCCAAGTGGCAGGAAGGAAAGGCAGAGGAAGGCCAAGGAAGTCATGGGTGGATGAGATTCAGGAGTGTCTGCATGAGAAAAAGATTATGAGTATGAAGTATAAAAGATATTGTGTACGGCATGTAATGGATATCAGTGAAGCACGAGTTGTATGTCAAGATCGCTGTAAATGGAGAAGTTTGATACGACAGCAATAGGTAAAAATATCTGGAAGTTTGTATTTCTTTTTGGAGCTAACCTCTGAATCTCAGAGAACAGCTTAGTGATATGTATGTATGTATGAAAGAATGAGTGATGAAATGCTTACTAAGAAAATCTTTTCAGCCCAAGTGGCAGGAAGGAAAGGCAGAGGAAGGCCAAGGAAGACATGGGTGGATCAGATTCAGGAGTGTCTGCATGAGAAAAAGATTATGAGTATGAAGTATAAAAGATCTTGTGTACGGCGTGTAATGGATATCAGTGAAGCACGAGCTGTATGTCAAGATCGCTGTAAATGGAGAAGTTTGATACGACAACAATAAGTAAAAATATCTGGAAGTTTGTATTTCTTTTTGGAGCTAACCTCTGAATCTCAGAGAACAGCTTAGTGATATGTATGTATGTATGTATGAAAGAATGAGTGATGAAATGCTTACTAAGAAAATCTTTTCAGCCCAAGTGGCAGGAAGGAAAGGCAGAGGAAGGCCAAGGAAGTCATGGGTGGATGAGATTCAGGAGTGTCTGCATGAGAAAAAGATTATGAGTATGAAGTATAAAAGATATTGTGTACGGCATGTAATGGATATCAGTGAAGCACGAGTTGTATGTCAAGATCGCTGTAAATGGAGAAGTTTGATACGACAGCAATAGGTAAAAATATCTGGAAGTTTGTATTTCTTTTTGGAGCTAACCTCTGAATCTCAGAGAACAGCTTAGTGATATGTATGTATGTATGAAAGAATGAGTGATGAAATGCTTACTAAGAAAATCTTTTCAGCCCAAGTGGCAGGAAGGAAAGGCAGAGGAAGGCCAAGGAAGACATGGGTGGATCAGATTCAGGAGTGTCTGCATGAGAAAAAGATTATGAGTATGAAGTATAAAAGATCTTGTGTACGGCGTGTAATGGATATCAGTGAAGCACGAGCTGTATGTCAAGATCGCTGTAAATGGAGAAGTTTGATACGACAACAATAAGTAAAAATATCTGGAAGTTTGTATTTCTTTTTGGAGCTAACCTCTGAATCTCAGAGAACAGCTTAGTGATATGTATGTATGTATGTATGAAAGAATGAGTGATGAAATGCTTACTAAGAAAATCTTTTCAGCCCAAGTGGCAGGAAGGAAAGGCAGAGGAAGGCCAAGGAAGTCATGGGTGGATGAGATTCAGGAGTGTCTGCATGAGAAAAAGATTATGAGTATGAAGTATAAAAGATCTTGTGTACGGCATGTAATGGATATCAGTGAAGCACGAGTTGTATGTCAAGATCGCTGTAAATGGAGAAGTTTGATACGACAGCAATAGGTAAAAATATCTGGAAGTTTGTATTTCTTTTTGGAGCTAACCTCTGAATCTCAGAGAACAGCTTAGTGATATGTATGTATGTATGTATGAAAGAATGAGTGATGAAATGCTTACTAAGAAAATCTTTTCAGCCCAAGTGGCAGGAAGGAAAGGCAGAGGAAGGCCAAGGAAGACATGGGTGGATCAGATTCAGGAGTGTCTGCATGAGAAAAAGATTATGAGTATGAAGTATAAAAGATCTTGTGTACGGCGTGTAATGGATATCAGTGAAGCACGAGTTGTATGTCAAGATCGCTGTAAATGGAGAAGTTTGATACGACAGCAATAGGTAAAAATATCTAAGTTTGTATTTCTTTTTGGAGCTAACCTCTGAATCTCAGAGAACAGCTTAGTGATATGTATGTATGTATGAAAGAATGAGTGATGTAATGCTTACTAAGAAAATCTTTTCAGCCCAAGTGGCAGGAAGGAAAGGCAGAGGAAGGCCAAGGAAGACATGGGTGGATGAGATTCAGGAGTGTCTGCATGAGAAAAAGATTACGAGTATGAAGTATAAAACATCTTGCGTACGGCGTGTAATGGATATCAGTGAAGCACGAGTTGTATGTCAAGATCGCTGTAAATGGAGAAGTTTGATACGACAACAATAAGTAAAAATATCTGGAAGTTTGTATTTCTTTTTGGAGCTAACCTCTGAATCTCAGAGAACAGCTTAGTGATATGTATGTATGTATGAAAGAATGAGTGATGTAATGCTTACTAAGAAAATCTTTTCAGCCCAAGTGGCAGGAAGGAAAGGCAGAGGAAGGCCAAGGAAGACATGGGTGGATCAGATTCAGGAGTGTCTGCATGAGAAAAAGATTATGAAGTATAAAAGATCTTGTGTACGGCGTGTAATGGATATCAGTGAAGCACGAGTTGTATGTCAAGATCGCTGTAAATGGAGAAGTTTGATACGACAGCAATAGGTAAAAATATCTAAGTTTGTATTTCTTTTTGGAGCTAACCTCTGAATCTCGGAGAACAGCTTAGTGATATGTGTGTAATGTATGTATGTAGCAAGTTTGAATAGTATTCAGCATTTATTGTTTGACTCTTTGATAGATAGTCAGTAAAATGCCTTCTGAATCCCAAAAAAACATTGTCGTGACCTTTCATTTCCTACAGACCTTTAAGTCTTGAATTTCTTTGGCCATGGAGAGCCCAAGTGCCACCAATGCAGGGATTGTTGTTTTGTCTCTGGATTGTAGTGATGTAACCACGTTTCATCAACATTGGAAACTCACACAAAAAAAAAAAAATTATCACCAGATCGCTCAAAGTACTGCAAAACCAAGTTGGAAGTGTCCACTCGTTTTAGTTTCTCATCTGCGTTCAAACATTTTGGCACCCAGTTCGCTAACATCTGCATATCCAAATGCTCGTGAATTGTGAACCCAATGTGTTTCCTTTATGTCTCCTGTGCTCCAGCTGTTGTTTTAGCCAAGATTCACTGATCTTATGAAATAAAGTCATGAACACCATCAACAATTTTGGGTGAAAAAAGAACTTAAAAGATACTTGATCATCAAAAGAACATCAGGAAGAACTTAAAAGGATGCGTCATCAAAAGAGACAGATAAGCGTTAATTGGAATTTTTTTTTACAGTTTTTAAGAACTTTCGACTTTTAAGAGTCCTATGAAGACAGCATTTGTAACTGAATTTAGTAACAAGCAGCAATTTAAATAATCAAAAGAGCAACTAGTGTCTCATATCCAAAAAGGAGTTTGAAAAATGTGAATGTTGATGTGAATATTGGCATTATATTCCAACATATCAAGTTGGCCAAAAAGTAATTGCGTTTTTTTCCTATCTAATTAAAAGGCGAACGGCCGCCCCGGTGGCGCAGTGGTCTAAGGCGCTGGCCTCTGATCATTCGTCCTGTAAGGGGTCCGGGTTCCAATCCCGGTCAGGCATGGATGTTGTGTTTGTCTTACGGCACTGGCTCTCTCCCTTCCCTGGAACCAGTGACCCTAAATTAGGGACGGGAGACTGCTTATAGCCCATTGAGTTGCTCACTGTGGTCGTTAAACCTCCAATTAAAAAAAAAAAAAAAAGGCGAATTTTGAATGGGGAACAAAAAACTTCAGTCAGCAAGATATTGTCTGTTTTGTTAGATGACCTTTTGTCTCGCAGGTGAGTTCACGATTCCGCACTGAGTTCTGTTGAGGTTTTTTTTTTTTCCGGCAAAAAACAGTTCCAAGAATGATTTCAAAGCCACACCAGTGGGGGGGGAGATTTTACCATTCAAGGTGTTCTGCAACGAATGAAACAAATGGTAGTCTGATGGTGCCAGGTCTGGCAAATATGGTGGATGTGGTAACACATCACATCCAAGTTGCAACAATTTTTGACGAGTGACCAAACTTGCATGTGGTTTTGCGTTATCATGGTGAAACACAGCACCTTTGCGATTCACCAATTGTAGACGCTTCCGTTTCACTGCATCACTTAATTTATCCAGCTGAAGACAGTACACGTCCGAATTAATGGTTTGGTTCCTTGCAAGCAATTTAAAATGCACAATACCTTTTGAAATACCACTAGACTAGCAGCATGATCTTCCTTTGGTCCATATCTGCTTTTGTGCTTTGAGGGGTTCATCACGCTTGCTGCACGATCTGTTTCGTTGGGCGTTGTAGGCGATCCATTTTTTCGTTACCTCTTGTACGTCTCGAAAAATGGATAGTTTTCGTCACGTTTCAAGAGCGAATTGCAGATTTCAACGCGCTTAGCGGGGATGAGTTTCTTTGAACTCGTGTGGTACATACATATCGAGCTTACTAACATATCCCAGTTGCTTTAAATGGTTTTCAACACTCGATATCGAGGTGTTCAGATTCTCGGCAATCTCTCGTGTCTTTAAATGCCGATTGGATTCGACCAACACCTTTATTTTGTCCTCGTCAACTTCTTCTTTCTTTCTTTCTTTATTGGAGTTTTAACGACCACCGTGAGCAACTCAATGGGCTATAAGCAGTCGCCCGTCCCTAATTTAGGGTCACTGGTTCCAGGGAAGGGAGAGAACCAGTGCCGTAAGACAAACACAACATCCATGCCTCACCGGGATTCGAACCCGGACCCCGTTCGGACGAATGATCAGAGGCCAGCGCCTTAGACCACTGCGCCACCGGGGCGGCTCTCGTCAACTTCGCTTGGCATTCCTGAACGTGGTGCATCTTTCACATCAAAATCTCCGGACCGAAACTTCCGCAAACCAATTCTAACACTGCCGTAATTTTTAGGCATCTTCACCAGACAAATCGAAACTTTTTATGAGCTTGCACAGAGGTGTTTTTTTTTTCCTTTTCGGAAGTAATACAGCAAAACATGACTAAAATGTTTCTTTTGATTGTCCATTTTGAAATAGATGCCAAACAAACACTTGTTAATGAAATCGTGCACTTTCTGTTCCTAAAACAAGCTTGAACTGTCTGCTTTCAGGTTACATGATGGTTTTCAAATGACATTAGTTACATTTTAAAACACGTTTCACTATTCATGTGTAAAACGCAATGACTTTTTCGCCAACCCAATAGTTTTTGTAAACACTCGGTTAAAAAATACATAGGTATTTTTACCAAAATACATACTGTGGTAAAAATAATTGAATTTCGGGTGGCCGCCCCGGTGGCGCAGTGGTCTAAGGCGCTGGCCTCCGATCATTCGTCCGTAAGGGATCTGGGTTCGAATCCCGGTGAGGCATGGATGTTGTGTTTGTCTTACGGCACTGGCTCTCTCCCTTCCCTGGAACCAGTGACCCTAAATTAGGGACGGGCGACTGCTTATAGCCCATTGAGTTGCTCACGGTGGTCGTTAAACCTTAAAAAAAAAAAAAAAAATTTGGGTGTGTCACTGTTAAAGGCCTCCCAGATCTCTTGCTGCATCTTCGGTTTGTCTCCATGCTGTAAGTTGGCACACCATTTCTTCACAGTGGAATATGAAGGCCACTTAATGTTTGTGCCATACATTCATAGATTTCCTTAGCAGTTTTCTGCAGGAACATAAATTTCATTACAGCCTGGAGTTCCACATTCGAAAATCATTGACATGATTCAGTTCAGGACGTCAAACGTCTGCAAAAAGCTATTAGTGTGAAATTTGACACCTTACAATGCAAAAGAACTCTTTTGAGCTGCAGTGAGAAAATAATGCTACAATTACAGGAAGTGTTAGGCCAACAACTTTTCAGAATCTCCTCATATTGCCAAGTTACAGGACAATGACACTGTATTTTGAAATTTTTTATTGCACTTTTGTTTTCATTTGACTTGTGTGATATAATTTTTCAAAGTAAGCTCAACTTGTATGCACTTGTCCATCCTCATAAACCAATGTTGAAATGCAGTATGCCAGTCCTCTGTTTTGAGACATGTTTGTCACTGAATGTTTCCACCGCTTTGTTGGGACTTGAAAACCTGGTCCCATGCATGAATTTTTTTCAACTTTGGGAACAAAGTCGCACAGGTCACGAGAATACGCTGATGGGGTAGCGCATGGATTCAATGATTTTCCAAAATGTACTTTGTTTTCACAGCAGTTTGGGTTGATGCATTTTCATGATGGATCATCGTCCCTCAAGGGTCTTTCTTCGGCCGTTTCTTCCTCCACTTTTCAGCACTTTTGGGAGATGAACATCTATTGGGTTGTCGGAAAAGTCATGACGTATTTTAGCCATGTTTTGCAAAGGTCATTTATTGATAGAAAGAACAAAGATCAATCAATGATATAATGCCCGTTTTGTTAGATAACCTTTTGCCATCTTTCGGTGAGCTGCAGAATGCCTCGTTCATAGAAGAACCTGTCTTTCGTGGCGAAAAACTGTACAAAGTGCTGATTTACAGCCTCATCTGAATGGAACGTTATACCACGCAAGGACTGTTGAAGAGAGCGAAACTAGTGGAAGTCGGACGGCGCAAGGTCAGGCGAGACTGCTGGGTGTGGCAACACATCCCACCCAAGCTCCAATAATTTTTGGTGGGGGATCAAATTTGTGTGTGGTCTCTTGTTGTCGTGATGGAACACAACACTTTTACGATGAGCGAGCTGTGGACGTTTCTGGACGATGGATTCTTTTAAACTGTCCAATTGCCGACAGTACACATTCGAATTGATTGTTTGGTTCCATGGTAGGAGCTCGAAAAACTCGCCTTTAAAATCCCACCACACTGAGACCAGAACCATCCGCTGATGAATGTCTGCTTTGGATGTCGTTTGAGGAGAAGCAGCACGTCGGGACCAAGACCGTTTGCGCAGCACATTGTTGTACACAATCCACTTTTCGACACCAGTTATCAGTCGCTTCAAAAAAGTATAGTTTTCCTCACGTTTAATGAGTATATCGCAGATGTTTATACGCGCCGTCAATTGAGCTTCTTTGAGTTCGTGAGGAACCCACACATCGAGCTTGCTTACGTATCCCAGCTTCTTCAGGTGGTCGTGAACGCTTGAATGATGGATGTGCAATGTGTCTGCAATCTCTCGTGTCGTGTAACGTGGGTTTGACTCGATCAATGCCTTGATTTGGTCGTCATGAACCTCGGTGGGCCTCCCGGACCGAGGATCATTGTTGAGGTCAAAATCACCAGCGCGGAATTTTGCGAACCACCGCTTGCGCCGACGTTCTTGTAGAGCATCATCACCGTACACTTTACGCAACTTTTCACAAGCTTGATGTTCTTCCCTTCACGGAAGTAAAATAGTAAAATATGGCGAAAATGCACAGTTTGGTCTTCCATCTTCAACTTGATGTCAAATCTCCGCAAATCAACCAAATCGCTCACTGTTCCTTTTAGACTGCAGCTAGAACTGTCACCTGTAGAATGCCATAGCAACAACAGAGCTGTGCATGCCTCTAGTACTTCAAAAACCGCCATCGGGTTCCAAAATACGTCGTGACTTTTCCGACAACCGAATACCTACCATATAGTATATGAAATAATCGCCCGATATTTCTTAATGTTTCTGTTTCACACGTTAAGTTGCTATGAAAGTTTGACGGTGAGACTTTGTGTCAATTAGCCTCTATAGATAGAAATTACGAACTAGAATTTTCCATTCCTCTGGTTCTTTGTCTTCCACAAAAAGATTAGGCTTATGTGGTTAGACCCATCATTTTGAGTTCGTTCTACCATCTGTCTGTACTTGTGGAGCCGTTTGTACATATATCGGTGTGTGCCAAGTTCCGTCGCCATTCACAAAACCATATAGATGAACAATAAGTGAAAGGTATATGAATATTACACAATGGCGATAAGATTATAACGAAATGGAATGATTCGAACACAAAGGAAAAACGGCTTCGAATTTGACATTAAAAAAATTTACCAAAGTTAAAACCATAATCGAAAGATGATGGAATAAAACCAAACTAGGTCATCCCCTTATAACATGTGCGAAAAAACAAAGGATTGACACAGCACCGTCGCCGCCTAGTCGACATTCCCGACGCGTTTCAGCTCGCATACTTCGCGGCCATTCTCAAGGTTGCAGGCAATGTTAACTCTGCGCTGAACACTAAGGTCTATCTCGTCGTTCCGTTAATGCTAGCCTACTTTGTCAGTTACCTTGTATGTTGAAGGATATCTATATTATACATACAACTTCATGATTTGGTTAAATACCATAATGCGAATCTTGAAATCTACCTACCTGTTTGCAGTGACTGTTTTTCAGTGCTCCAGGGCAACTGAGGAAACTTTACCAGAATAGGTGGAAAAAGATGCAACCATTCTCTTGGGTTTTGCGTTGTTGCTGGAGCTTATGTGATTGCAATTTGTAATCTGTCTCCTTTCGTAAAATCAACTTTTTCCAATTCTCGACTCTTAAAGTTTCCAGTTAAAATAGCCTTCAGTTTCCTTTTTTTTTTTTGTTTTTCTGTCCAGTTTCAATGGGAATGGTGGAAACTGAATTTTCAACTTCATTTCTTCTGTTGCTGCACTTAGTAAAATGAATCTGTTCCAGCTTTGTAATGATGGCTGGCAGCTAGGAAAGTGTCTGTCGATCATGGATAGTAAGTGTTTTTTTAAGTGAGTTTTCAGAAATAATCTCCTGAGCAGAAAAAAAATGGCAAGAGATGTGCACTGTCTAACAAGTTTACAAAATTACTGGAATTATTAAGATGGCAGTCTCGGACATCTGTGAATTGCCCGTATTTACTGTTCGTCTCGCAGCATCAATCATGTTAGAAAACTTGGAAGTTACATAGCCCTGGAGGAGGAATCGAACCTGCATCTCCTGCTTTCTATTCAATTCCTGCTGCATGGTCATGTAATTTTTAAGTTTTCTGATGTGGTTGATGTTATGTGATGAACTGTAAATACAGGCAATTCAGAGATGTCTGAATGCTGAAGCTACATGGAAGAAAGGAAAAGAAATATTAGAAAGAGCAAAACATAGATGGAGGAAGGGAGAAAAGGCCACATGAGAGTAAGAACGAGGGAGGGAAAGAGAAGAAACAAATAACCTTTGGAGGAGGACAGAGTAAAGAGAAAATAAAAAAAGAAAGTGGAGTAGAACAGAGAGAACCAAATGGAAAGAGAAAACTGATGGGAAAGTAAAGTAAAGGAAAAGAATAAAAAAGATGGATCACAGGACAGAGAAAGCCAACTGGAAGAGCAAGAAAGCGAAATATAGGAAGGAGAACAAAACTTGGAGGATCACTAACTCACTCACTAAGCTGTTCTCTGAGATTTGGAGGTTAGCTCCAAAAAGAAATGCAAACTTCCAGATATTTTTACTTATTGTTGTTGTGTCAAACTTCGCCATTTACAGCGATCTTGAGATACAACTCGTGCTTCACTGATATCCATTACACGCCGTACACAAGATCTTTTATACTTCATACTCGTAATCTTTTTCTCATGCAGACACTCCTGAATCTGATTTACCCATGTCTTCCTTGGCCTTCCTCTGCCTTTCCTTCCTGCCACTTGGGCTGAAGAGATTTTCTTAGTAAGCATTTCATCACTGATTCTTTTATACATACATATATATCACTAAGCTGTTCTCTGAGATTCAGAGGTTAGCTCCAAAAAGAAATACAAACTTCCAGATATTTTTACTTATTGTTGTCGTATCAAACTTCTCCATTTACAGCGATCTTGAGATACAACTCGTGCTTCACTGATATCCATTACACGCCGTACACAAGATCTTTTATACTTCATACTCATAATCTTTTTCTCATGCAGACACTCCTGAATCTGATCCACCCATGTCTTCCTTGGCCTTCCTCTGCCTTTCCTTCCTGCCACTTGGGCTGAAAAGATTTTCTTAGTAAGCATTTCATCACTCATTCTTTCATACATACATACATATCACTAAGCTGTTCTCTGAGATTCAGAGGTTAGCTCCAAAAAGAAATACAAACTTCCAGATATTTTTACCTATTGTTGTCGTATCAAACTTCTCCATTTACAGCGATCTTGAGATACAACTCGTGCTTCACTGATATCCATTACACGCCGTACACAAGATCTTTTATACTTCATACTCATAATCTTTTTCTCATGCAGACACTCCTGAATCTGATCCACCCATGTCTTCCTTGGCCTTCCTCTGCCTTTCCTTCCTGCCACTTGGACTGAGAATATTTTCTTAGTAAGCATTTCATCACTCATTCTTTCAACATGGCCAAACCAGCGAAGCATATTGGTCTCCACCTTGCTAACAACATTTTGCTTCACATCACACAAATGCAATACATCTTCATTCCTCACACAATCAGATCGTGTCTTTCCACAAACCCCACGTAAGTAACTCATTTCTCCAGCACACAAACCACTCCTATGTTTCTTCTGCAGTACCCAGGTTTCACTGCTATACATCAGAGTAGGAACAATTACTTGGAGGAAGGGATTGAAAAAGAAGGAAAACATTTGGCAGAGGGAGATATATAAATTTTATGAGCTGCACTTTAGAACTTTTTATTATAATAGTGCTAAACAATTAAAATCTTATTACCTTTGTTGTTGGTTTTGTAAAGTCAAGCTAATAACGTTTGTGACATACTACAGAGGTAAGGTGCATGTGAAGACTACAAATCTGCAGCGATACATTCCGTCCGTGTAGCTTAGTTAGGAGAGCAACTTACTCCGGAGTGAGAGGGCGCTGGTTCAATCCCCGTCGTGGACAAACTTGTGTTTTCACATATTTGTGACTTTTTTTAATTATTTTATTAAGTTAGACCAAGTAACCTTTTTGATGAGTCACATTAAACAGGTCTTGTTTGTAATTATTCCCATTGTGTTCATTTTACTCGACAAAAATCTTAAGAAAATAATCAGCTCTTTAAGAAATAAGAACTCAATGAACTAAGAACTCAATGGTAACCCTATAGATCAAACTGTCAAAAATCTTAGGAAATTAATCAGCTCTTTAAGAAATAAGAACTCAATGAACTAAGAACTCAATGGTAACCCTATAGATCAAACTGTCAAAAATCTTAAGAAATTAATCAGCTCCTTAAGAAATAAAAAACAGCTAAAGGAGCTCTTCAAAAACTTCTCCAAAATCCAGTCAAGAGTTCCACAGATCTATGGTACGATAAAAGTTCACAAAGAAGGCCATCCAATAAGACCTATAATAGACACTAGAAATTCGCCACTCTCCAACATTAATTATTATTTACTTGGTCACCTCAGAGATATTTTCCCTTCTCCTCCCTACCTACTAAAAAATTCCATGCAGCTAAAAGGAAAACTGGACAACTTGCCAGAATTAATTCATCCAGTAATGGCAAGCCTGGATATAGTCTCTATGTATACCAACATTAACCTGGACTTCCTGCTGGAATTCATTGCGGATGACCTCACGGAAAAAATAGTATTCCATAATCACAATAGAGAAATACTACTTGGCATATATGAACTGCTCCTATTTTCCTTCAAGAATAATTTCTTCCAGTTTGGAAAGAAATATTACAGGCAAACTTCAGGGCTTGCAATGGGTTCTCCACTAGCACATCTGCTAGCAAATTATGACATAAGTAAACTAGAGGCAAAAATCCTTATACAACCCTCCTTGTTTGCTCTCTATGTAAGATACATGGATGATGTCCTAATTATAGTAGATACTGTGGACCAATCTCTACCCTCTCAGATTCTGGAAGAATTTAACTTACTAGAGAATACCTTGCAGTACACCCTGGAACAGGAAAAAGACCATAGCATCAATTACCTAGATTTAACCTTGACCTCAAGAGGGGGGAAATATTCACTCAGCTTTTAGAAAACCCACCAACACAGAGAAGATGTTAGACTTCTGCTCATTCCACCCTGATTATATTAAATCGAATACGGCGAGACAATTTTTGGAAAAGATTGAAATCCTGGTCTCTTCAGCTACTCAGAAAGATCTTCACAAAGAAGAATTAAAGGAAATATTGGCAGAAAACAATTACCCCTCCCCATATGTTGAAAAAATATTTAAACAAGTGCCAAAAAAGAAGCAGGAGAAAACCAGCTTCAAATTCACCAGCAAAATTACGTACCACAAGGGACTTTTCGAGAAACTGAAAAGGATCGGAGCAAAATATAATATCAGGCTAGCTCCAGATCTTAATAACAAAATAAAGAAATTCCTGCCAGCTTTAAAGCAGAAAGAATTGGACATCCAATTGCAGGAAGGAGTAATTTACTGCATCGACTGTAACTGCGGACTCAGCTATATAGGAGAAACAGGGAGAAGTATTAAGGTCCGAATGAAAGAACACCAAGCAGCTATTAGGAACATTGGGGACAAAACAGGGCTAGACAGACATATACAAGCAAGTGGACACTCCATAAATTGGGACTCAGTGAAAATAATCGCCCACCAGTCAAACTTAGTAAAGAGGAAACTAGAAGAAGGGATCGAAATAGCAAGAAGAAGAAGTACCACAATTAACGATAATTGCGGATGGACTCTTCCAATTGAGTGGCAGCAACTACTCCAGTGACATAGTCCTGATGACGAACTAGGCTTTAGTTCGAAAATTTGACAACCAACTTTGATGAAAAATAACCTCTATAAGACCCGTAAAAAAGTTATTCCACATTTTTTTTTTTTTTTTCTTGGCATCAAGTTTTAAAAAATGCCTGCTTCAGTATTGCTGAAATGTTGAGAGTCCAAGTTTCTATGTATCATGATGATGCAGTTTTATTTTAAATTGTCTACCTGTTTTAATTATGACTTCACTGTGAAATAAAGTATAAAATTACTCATTTTGACGTTTCTCTTGTATGTATCAGTGTTTAAACTGCATTTTTTTCTTGTAGCAAAATGCTATGCAGATTAGCCAAATTTATAGTTCTATTTTTTTGCTATATTTATGCATGAAAATACAAGCACAATGCATTGGCTGAATAACTTGTTTTTGCTTTAAATAGAATTCAAGAGAGAGAGAAAAAAGGATTTTACACTTCAAATTTTAGCAAAAAAAGTGTTTGCTGATGCATGCAGTTTGTAAAAATGTACACTGAAGTGCGAAAAGTCATGTGACAGCAGTATGCAAATTTTTAACTGGTGCTGCAGTCGTATAAAGGGTTCCACGCAGGCCACGATTTCTATCGGTTGCGTGGTGTAATCTCGTGAGTCAGGTTGAACAACTGCCAGTGGGATTATGGCAAGTTGACGTGAATTATTGGAGTTTGAACGAGGCATGGTAGTGGGAACCAAACGGATGGGGACACGGTGTAGGATAAGTCAGGTGATATGACTCTCCGTACCACAGAGAATGGAGAGACAGAGCGTGCACAAGCCAGAGTTATGGAAATTGGTGGGCGGGGAAAAAGAACGATAGCAGAGCACCGTCGGCGCTTTATGGAACTAAACCCCACGTGCTCTCTGACGTAACGCCCCTACTGTAACGCTCATAATTCGAAATTGGTTACTTTGCTTGTTATTACTACCGTTACCACTGTGTGATTCTGTGATTATAACAACGCTTTTCGTTATTTCGTAGAAGTTATTTTCGGCGGATAATTATTTCATCCTTTATATGTAGGAAATCTTTGTCTATTTTTTAACTGTTAAAAATCGATATAAGTAAAATTTATATCAGAGTAGAGCCCTTACTGTATTTTGTTTTTCGTAATTCCATTTGATCCTTGCCGCCCCGGTGGCGCAGTGGTCTAAGGCGCTGGCCTATGATCATTCGTCCATAAGGGGTCCGGGTTCGAATCCCGGTCAGGCATGGATGTTGTGTTTGTCTTACGGCAATGGCTCTCTCCCTTCCCTGGAACCAGTGACCCTAAATTAGGGACGGGCGACTGCTTATAGCCCATTGAGTGTCTCACGGTGGTCGTTAAACCTCAATCAAAAAAAAAAAAAAAAATTTGTTCCTTCGGGCAGATGTTTGATTCGTGATACAATTATGTCAGTTTGTTACTTTTTATTTGCCATTGCTTTGATATTTTTCCGTTGTTTATTTTCAAATTCCGGCAGTAGTATGTTGCGTTGACGAAGGTCTGCGTTTTGAGAACGAGAGCTGCTACAGATTTATTAGTTTCTTTTAAGTCAGAGTTAGTACTTTATTTCTCAGTATAATTCCCGACTACAAAGTGCTGTTCTTACGATTAAGAATATACGCCTAATTCCGTTACACCTACCGCAAAATTCCTCGGTTAATCACGCTACAGTGAACCTAACCAACTCGGGAAGTAAGGAAAATGGCGGCTCTCGCAGGGAAGTGAAAGTCGAGAGACACATTTGTAAACAAGTGGGAGGAGCGTAGTTGTGACGTCACTTTTAGTTCTCATTAACAGGCCGTGGGGCCGCCAACGTCTATGTGAGTTTAACATTATGCTGTTGCCATCGGACAAAGTGGAGAATTTCCTTTACGATCTTCTACAGTGCACACTCTGTACCTCTCTTCTCTGTGCTCCGTACTGTCAACAGTTTGAAAAACGGACTGTTAATTGTCCCAGCTCGCCAGGGGGCGTTCAGGAGTTGTGGACTGATCGTTCACGCTAACCATTATAGTAGGATTATATGGCGTTTATGATTTCATCAGTGCAATATCGGTATTTATCTTGAGTATTTTTTATTACTTTGTGTAATTCGTAAGCGAGATTCTTTTGCGGAATTCCGCTTTTTTTTTATCATCATTTGGGTTATTCTCGATAATGATGCAAAACTGAAGAAAAATTTTGGAAAATTATTGGGTTGTCGGAAAAGTCATGACGTATTTTAGCCGTGTTTTGCAACGGTCATTTATTGATAGAAAGAACAAAGATCAATCATAATGCCAGCTTTGCCTCCCCGGTGGCGCAGTGGTCTAAGCGATGGCCTCTGATCATTCGTCCGAACGGGGT
Source organism: Macrothele yani (assembly GCA_039090855.1). NCBI lineage: Eukaryota > Metazoa > Arthropoda > Arachnida > Araneae > Macrothelidae > Macrothele > Macrothele yani. The sequence continues at coordinate 2,182,493 of CM077034.1, forward strand.
CCGGGTTCGAATCCCGGTGAGGCATGGATGTTGTGTTTGTCTTACGGCACTGGCTCTCTCCCTTCCCTGGAACCAGTGACCCTAAATTAAGGACAGGCGACTGCTTATAGCCCATTGAGTTGCTCACGGTGGTCGTTAAACCTCCAATCAAAAAATTAAAAAAAGCCAGCTTTGTTCGATAACCTTTTGCCTTTTTACAGTGAGCTGCAGAATGCCTCGTTCATAGAACCTTCTTTCGTGGTGAAAAACTGTACAAGGGGCTGATTTACAGCCTCATCTGAATTGAATGTTATACCCCGTGAGGACTGTACAAGTGGAAGTCTGACGGCGCAAGGTCAGGTGAGTAAGCTGGGTGTGGCAAAACATCCCACCCAAGCTCCAATAATTTTTGGCAGGTGATCAAACTTGTGTGGTCTCGTGTTGTCGTGATGGAACACACCTTTACGATGAACGAGCTCTGGACGTTTCTGAATGATGGATTCGTTCAAACTGTTTAATGTACACATTCAAATTGATTGTTTGGTTCCGTGGTAGGAGCTCGAAAAACACGACACCTTTAAAATCCCACCACACTGAGACCAGAACCATCCGCTGATGAATGTCTGGTTTGGATGTCGTTTGAGGCGAAGCAACACGTCGGGGCCAAGATCGTTTGCGCAGCACATTGTTGTACACAATCCACTTTTCGTCATCAGTTATCAGTCGCTTCAAAAAAGGATTGTTTTCCTCACGTTTAATGAGCATATCGCAGATGTTAATACGCGCCGTTAATTGAGCTTCTTTGAGTTCATGAGGAACCCACACATCGAGCTTGCTTACGTATCCCAGCGTCTTCAGGTGGTCGTGAACGCTTGAATGTTGGATGTGCAATGTGTCTGCAATCTCTCGTGTCGTGTAACGTGGGTTTGACTCGATCAATGCCTTAGTTTGGTCGTCATCAACCTCGGTGGGCCTCCCCGACCGAGGTGCATCGTTCAGGTCAAAATCGCCAGCACGGAATTTTGCGAACCACCGCCGGCACCGACGTTCTTGTAGAACATTATCACCGTACACTTTACAAGCTTGACGCGCGTTCTTCCCTTTACGGAAGTAAAAGAGTCAAATATGGCGAAACAGTTTGGTCTTCCTTCTTCAACTTGAGGTCAAATCAACCAAATCGCTCACTATTCATTTTAAACTGCAGCTAGAACTGGCACCTGTCGAATGCCATAGCGATAACAGAGCTGCGCATGCCTCTAGTACTTCCAAAACCGCCCAACCGCCATCGGGTGCCAAAATACGTCATGACTTTTCTGACAACCCAATAGTTGGGGGGGGTCAGTTTTTGGGTCTGTGGATGGTATTTGATTATTCAAAACTTTCGAAAACGGAAGTTAAAGCTTGAAAATAAAATAAAAATTCCGAAAACGGAAGTTGGCGCGAAAATTTCCCTGTGATTTATCATGCACGAGATTCTTCTGTGGATTCGAAGAATTCCATTGTCATTTCGATGGTTTCTTAGATCGATGCCGAACTGAACAGAAATTTGGGAGCGATTGTTAGTGATGGTGGTGGGATAGTTTTCCGTGATGGGCGGAATTCCTACTTTTAAAACTTTCTTAAACGAACGTTAGATGGAGTAAATATTTCTTCCGTAATCGTAATCCTTTTTTCTCACGACGTTTCTTCTACCCAATAGTGTTGTTCAATATCATATTATTCCATAAACACCTGTTTTGCAGCATCAAACTGGAGTAAACTTTCCTAAAATGGAAGCCGCATAGAACACAGATTTCACCGGTAGTCGTATTTTTTTCTCCGCGATGTTACATTTATCCTGTGTTGCTGGTAGAGGTAAAAAAAAATATATATATATATCATCATCATCATCATTGTCAACCATTATCAATCCACTGCTGGACGAAGGTCTCCCCAAGTTTCCTCCACAACGGTCTGTCTTGTGCCAGTCTCCTCCATGTCACCCCTGCATACTTTCGAATTTCATCCACCCATCTCCCATGTGGTCTTCTTCTGGGTCTTTTCCTGTCCCTTGGAATCCAATCTAAAATTTCGGCTGTCCATCGATGATCTGTCCTTCTGGCAGTATGTCCAGCCCATTGCCATTTCAGGGATTTAACTCTGATCATGATGTCTTCCACTCTAGTCATTTTTCGGATCCACGAGTTCCTCTTCTTATCTCTCCTGGTTACACCAAGCATGCACCTCTCCATGCTGCTTTGAGTTGTCTGCAGCCTTTGTATGTCTCTTTTAGTTAAGGTCCACGTCTCTGCACCATACGTAAGCACTGGAAGGATGCATTGATCAAACACTTTTCTTTTAAGACATAATGGCATATTGCTCTTGAAAATTATGCTGTTTCTTCCAAAAGCTCTCCTGGCAAGTTTTGTACGCCGATTAATTTCTTCATCAATGTGACCCTCACTTGATATCTGCTGTCCAAGATAAACGTACGTGTCTGTTATCTCCAGCTTTTCTCCATCAATCGATAAATCTTCATTTCTTGTAAAAGCATTGAACATCACTTTTGTCTTCTGAAAGTTCATTTTTAATCCCACTTCTTTACTCTTGTCAGCAAGTTCCTGGATCATACTCTGCAGCTCTGATGGGGTAGTTGCAAAAATGACTACGTCATCAGCAAAACGAAGGTGGGTTAGATAATCTCCATTAATCTTTATCCCCTTGTTTTCCCAGCTCAGCGACTGAAAAACACCCTCCAATGTGGCATTAAAGAGCTTCGGAGATATGGTGTCACCTTGTCTCACTCCCTTTCCAATTTTTACGTGTGTTGTATTTTCAAACAGCCTAATCTTTGCACTTGCATTTTCATAGATGTTATTAATAATATTAATGTATGCATCTTCAATACCGCAGGTTTTCAGAGCCATTGTAACTGCTGATGGTTTCACCGAATCAAAGGCTTTTTCATAATCGATAAAAGCCATGCACAATGGAAGTTCATATTCCCTCGCTCTTTCAATTAGTTCTCTCAGCACGTGGATATGATCTATTGTGCTGTAGCCACTCCTGAATCCAGCTTGTTCTCTCGGTTGAGCCATGTCCAGTGTTACCTTCAAGTGGTGTGAAAGAACTTTAGTGAAGATTTTATAAACTACTGATAGGAGGCCGATAGGTCTGTAGTTTCCGAGATCCTCAATGTCACCTTTCTTATGTAGCAGGATCATTGTAGCGGTGTTCCAATCCTCAGGAATCTTTCCTTCATTAAGGCATCGAGTGAAAATTTGGGCGAGTACTGTTTCGATTTCTCCACTTGCTTCTTGTATGATGTCTACAGTAATTCCATCTTCTCCTGGAGCTTTTCCTCGCTTCATGTTCTTGATTGCATGTGCAACTTCTGCTGGAAGAACTGGAGGAACTCTGGTACTGGTATCTTTCATGATGTCTGGAGTGCATATATCATCCCTTTCATATAATTTGGAGTAGAAATCTTTCACTCTTGTCAAAATTTCGCCTCTATGTCTTGTTACAGAACCATCTTCTTTTCTCAGTGCCATAATCTGTTTTCTTCCCTTACTGAGATGTCCCTTTGCTATCTTTAGGCTTTGGTTGTTTTCAATTGCTTTCCTCACTAGTTCACAGTTGAATTTCCTTACGTCTTCAGTGATACTTTTTCTTACTGTCTTGCATAGCTCTATATATTCCACTTTGGAAGTCACATCTTCTTTAGTTGTCCTCATCTCTCTTCTTTTTTGCATCAACATTTTGGTTTTTCCTGATAATTTGTTCACATGCAACTTGTTCTTAGACCCAGCTAATTTTGTTGCTGTTTCCATAAGAGCTTTGGTTACTTTTCTGTTAACTTCAGAAATATCCACTTCTTCCGATGTTAGGCCTTCTAAAGCAGAGAACCTGTTCTTCAGTTCTAACTTGAAGGTATTATGGTGTTTTTTGAGGTTGGTTATGTCAATACATTTTGTTTGTCTTATGAGCTTGCCACGTTCAAGTTTAGCGTTGAGGTGCATCTTACATCTCACCAATCTATGGTCACTACCTGTGTTGAACTTGTTTAGCACACTGCAGTCTTCTATGACGAATTTTTTGTTACACATAATAAAATCAATTTCATTTGTCGTCCCATTTGGATGTCTCCATGTCCATTTCCTGTGTGGCTTTTTCTTGAAGAAGGAGTTCAAGATGAAAAACCCTTCTGCCTCTGCAAACTCAACGAGAGTATTTCCACGCTGGTTTCTGTTGCCGTGACCGAATTTACCTACTGAAGTTTCATTCTGTTGCCGTTGCCCTATTTTTGCATTGAAATATCCCATAATTATTTTCAAGTGCTGCTTACCTTTATTATTTAGATGACAAATTTCCTCATAAAATTCTTCAATTTCTTCTTCAGGATGACTTGTGGTGGGTGCATAAGTTTGAATAATCTGAGCCTGGTATCTTTTCGAGAGTTGGATAACAAGTCGTGCAGCTCTGTCAGAGGAACTTTCAACTTCTACAACTTTATCCTTCAGTTTCTTGTTTATTATAAATCCAACACAACTAGTTCTGCCAGTATCTGTCCCACGATAGTAGAAGAGATGTCCACTTTTCAGTTCGATGAGATCTTCTCCTTTTCTCCTTACCTCACTCAGCCCGACGATGTCCCACTTGATCCTTTGTAATTCCTCTTCCAATTCAAGAAGCCTTGAATCAGAAGATAGGGAGCGTCCATTGTAAGTAGCCAAGGTCAGCATCAGATGGCAGCCTAGTCCGGTCCTCCGGGGATTCTTAGCACCCTCTGCCTTCATGTCGCACTGGCCGCTGCCTTGGCCAGGTACATTCCAGCTGCCGGAGACTGAGGGCCAAGATTTAAGTTGTGGAATCATTTTGGAGGGGTTTGGCCATAACTCACCACGCTGGCCAAGCGGGTTGGTGAGTGTGGGATAGCATTTCCTCTAATCCCGATGGTATAGTTATACCGCTATGGGCGGTCGTCAGAGCCCCTTTAGTGGGAACAGGATGCACCACGAGAAGGCGGGGTTGACATTTGTCAAGGAGAGGCTGTGATGTTACGCATCACTTGACCTTACATCCCATATATATATATATATATATATATATATATTTATATTTCAGAGCTCTGAAATCCTGCGGTATTGAAGATGCATACATTAATATTATTAATAACATCTATGAAAATGCAAGTGCAAAGATTCGGCTGTTTGAAAATACAACACACGTAAAAATTGGAAAGAGAGTGAGACAAGGTGACACCATATCTCCGAAGCTCTTTAATGCCACATTGGAAAATGTCTTTCAATCACTGAACTGGGAAAACAAAGGGATAAAGATGAATGGAGATTATCTAACCCACCTTCGTTTTGCTGATGACCTAGTCATTTGTGCAACTACCCCATCAGAGCTACAGAGTATGATCCAGGAACTTGCTGACAAGAGTAAAGCAGTGGGATTAAAAATGAACTTTCAGAAGACAAAAGTGATGTTCAATGCTTTTACACGAAATGAAGATTTATCGATTGATGGAGAAAAGCTGGAGATAACAGACACGTACGTTTATCTTGGACAGCAGATATCAAGTGAGGGTCACATTGATGAAGAAATTAATCGGCGTACAAAACTTGCCTGGAGAGCTTTTGGAAGAAACAGCATAATTTTCAAGAGCAATATGCCATTATGTCTTAAAAGAAAAGTGTTTGATCAATGCATCCTTCCAGTGCTTACGTATGGTGCAGAGACGTGGACCTTAACTAAAAGAGACATACAAAGGCTGCAGACAACTCAAAGCAGCATGGAGAGGTGCATGCTTGGTGTAACCAGGAGAGATAAGAAGAGGAACTCGTGGATCCGAAAAATGACAAGAGTGGAAGACATCATGATCAGAGTTAAATCCCTGAAATGGCAATGGGCTGGACATACTGCCAGAAGGACAGACCATCGATGGACAGCTGAAATTTTAGATTGGATTCCAAGGGACAGGAAAAGACCCAGAAGAAGACCACATGGGAGATGGGTGGATGAAATTCGAAAATATGCGGGAGTGACGTGGAGGAGACTGGCACAAGACAGACCGTTGTGGAAGAGGCTTGGAGAGACCTTCGTCCAGCAGTGGATTGATAATGGTTGACAATGATGATGATTACTTCACTTTAGATATTATGGATTTCAACAGAAATTGTTTAATAAATGTGTAAAGTGACACACATAAATAATTAGTACAACAAAGTCACTGATCACAAGTATTTTATGTAATAATCAGTCGCACAAGCTGTATCTCTCGAGCAAAAGCCGTCTTTGTGCGGATAATTGAAAATAATAAAACTCGGTTTAGCTTAAATCAAATTAACTCGTAGTATGAAACATCAATTTAATAAAACCTTATGATATCTAAAAACAGATTAAAAGACATGAGTACTTTCGGGCCATCGCATGGCCCATCCTCAGATGGAGTGATAAAGCTGATAAGATCCGCATAATACATACTGTATATACACTGGAGGGATGTAAGGTCAGGTGATGCGTAACATCACAGCCTCTCCTTGACAAATGTCAACCCCGCCTTCTCGTGGTACATCCTGTTCCCACTAAAGGGGCTCTGACGACCGCCAATAGCGGTATAACTATACCATCGGGATTAGAGGAAATTCTATCCCACACTCACCAACCCGCTTGGCCAGCGTGGTGAGTTATGGCCAAACCCCTCCAAAATGATTCCACAACTTAAATCTTGGCCCTCAGTCTCCGGCAGCTGGAATGTACCTGGCCAAGGCAGCGGCCAGTGCGACATGAAGGCAGAGGGTGCTAAGAATCCCCGGAGGACCGGACTAGGCTGCCATCTGATGCTGACCTTGGCTACTTACAATGGACGCTCCCTATCTTCTGATTCAAGGCTTCTTGAATTGGAAGAGGAACTACAAAGGATCAAGTGGGACATCGTGGGGCTAAGTGAGGTAAGGAGAAAAGGAGAAGATCTCATCGAACTGAAAAGTGGACATCTCTTCTACTATCGTGGGACAGATACTGGCAGAACTAGTGGTGTTGGATTTATAATAAACAAGAAACTGAAGGATAAAGTTGTAGAAGTTGAAAGTTCCTCTGACAGAGCTGCACGACTTGTTATCCAACTCTCGAAAAGATACCAGGCTCAGATTATTCAAACTTATGCACCCACCACAAGTCATCCTGAAGAAGAAATTGAAGAATTTTATGAGGAAATTTGTCATCTAAATAATAAAGGTAAGCAGCACTTGAAAATAATTATGGGATATTTCAATGCAAAAATAGGGCAACGGCAACAGAATGAAACTTCAGTAGGTAAATTCGGTCACGGCAACAGAAACCAGCGTGGAAATACTCTCGTTGAGTTTGCAGAGGCAGAAGGGTTTTTCATCTTGAACTCCTTCTTCAAGAAAAAGCCACACAGGAAATGGACATGGAGACATCCAAATGGGACGACAAGTGAAATTGATTTTATTATGTGTAACAAAAAATCCGTCATAGAAGACTGCAGTGTGCTAAACAAGTTCAACACAGGTAGTGACCATAGATTGGTGAGATGTAAGATGCACCTCAACACCAAACTTGAACGTGGCAAGCTCATAAGACAAACAAAATCTATTGACATAACCAACCTCAAAAAACACCATAATACCTTCAAGTTGGAACTGAAGAACAGGTTCTCTGCTTTAGAAGGTCTAACATCGGAAGAAGTGGACATCTCTGAAGTTAACAGAAAAGTAACCAAAGCTCTTATGGAAACAGCAACAAAATTAGCTGGGTCTAAGAACAAGTTGCATGTGAACAAATTATCAGGAAAAACCAAAATGTTGATGCAAAAAAGAAGAGAGATGAGGACAACTAAAGAAGATGTGACTTCCAAAGTGGAATATATAGAGCTATGCAAGACAGTACGAAAAAGTATCACTGAAGACGTAAGGAAATTCAACTGTGAACTAGTGAGGAAAGCAATTGAAAACAACCAAAGCCTAAAGATAGCAAAGGGACATCTCAGTAAGGGAAGAAAACAGATTATGGCACTGAGAAAAGAAGATGGTTCTGTAACAAGAAATAGAGGCGAAATTTTGACAAGAGTGAAAGATTTCTACTCCAAATTATATGAAAGGGATGATATATGCACTCCAGACATCATGAAAGGTACCAGTACCAGAGTTCTTCCAGTCCTCCCAGCAGAAGTTGCACATGCAATCAAGAACATGAAGCGGGGAAAGCTCCAGGAGAAGATGGAATTACTGTAGACATCATACAAGAAGCAAGTGGAGAAATCGAAACAGTACTCGCCCAAATTTTCACTCGATGCCTTAATGAAGGGAAGATTCCTGAGGATTGGAACAACGCTACAATGATCCTGCTACATAAAAAATGTGACATTGAGGATCTCAGGAACTACAGACCTATCAGCCTCCTATCAGTGGTTTATAAAATCTTCACTAAAGTTCTTTCACACCGCTTGAAGGTAACACTGGACATGGCTCAACCGAGAGAACAAGCTGGATTCAGGAGTGGCTACAGCACAATAGATCATATCCACGTACTGAGAGAACTAATTGAAAGAGCGAGGGAATATGAACTTCCATTGTGCATGGCTTTTATCGATTATGAAAAAGCCTTTGATTCGGTGAAACCATCAGCAGTTACAATGGCTCTGAAAACCTGCGGTATTGAAGATGCATACATTAATATTATTAATAACATCTATGAAAATGCAAGTGCAAAGATTCGGCTGTTTGAAAATACAACACACATAAAAATTGGAAAGGGAGTGAGACAAGGTGACACCATATCTCCGAAGCTCTTTAATGCCACATTGGAGGGTGTTTTTCAGTCGCTGAGCTGGGAAAACAAAGGGATAAAGATTAATGGAGATTATCTAACCCACCTTCGTTTTGCTGATGACGTAGTCATTTTTGCAACTACCCATCAGAGCTGCAGAGTATGATCCAGGAACTTGATCACAAGAGTAAAGCAGTGGGATTAAAAATGAACTTTCAGAAGACAAAAGTGATGTTCAATGCTTTTACAAGAAATGAAGATGTATCGATTGATGGAGAAAAGCTGAAGATATCAGACACGTACGTTTATCTTGGACAGCAGATATCAAGTGAGGGTCACATTGATGAAGAAATTAATCGGCGTACAAAACTTGCCTGGAGAGCTTTTGGAAGAAACAGCATAATTTTCAAGAGCAATATGCCATTATGTCTTACAAGAAAAGTGTTTGATCAATGCATCCTTCCAGTGCTTATGTATGGTGCAGAGACGTGGACCTTAACTAAAAGAGACATACAAAGGCTGCAGACAACTCAAAGCAGCATGGAGAGGTGCATGCTTGGTGTAACCAGGAGAGATAAGAAGAGGAACTCGTGGATCCGAAAAATGACAAGAGTGGAAGACATCATGATCAGAGTTAAATCCCTGAAATGGCAATGGGCTGGACATACTGCCAGAAGGACAGATCATCGATGGACAGCCGAAATTTTAGATTGGATTCCAAGGGACAGGAAAAGACCCAGAAGAAGACCTCATGGGAGATGGGTGGATGAAATTCGAAAGTATGCAGGGGTGACATGGAGGAGACTGGCACAAGACAGACCGTTGTGGAGGAAACTTGGGGAGACCTTCGTCCAGCAGTGGATTGATAATGGTTGACAATGATGATGATGATGATATACACTGAAGAGCAATTGAATTAGAGATACCTGTCTAGTAACGTGTAGCACCACCTTTCGTCCTGATGACGGCGGCGATTCGTCTCGGCATGGACTCGACAAGACACCGGAAGCCTTGGGAAGCCGTACGGATCCACGACCCCTGAACAAGCTCACACAGTTCGCGAAGATTTGATGGAGGGGGTCATCTCTCTCGATGGCATCAAAGATGTGCTCGATGGGATTGAGGTCAGGTGACCTAGCTGGCCAAGGAAGCGAGATCACGTCAGTGGAGTGTTCATTCAACGATTCGGATACAATTCGGGAGCTGCATTGTCTTGTTGCAGGATGAGGTCCCCAGTGGGATGTTGAAGACGCACAAACGGGAGCAAATGGTTGTCCAGGATATCCCGGTAACGCCGACCTGTGAGAGACGATGTCACATGTACCAGCAGTCCCATTTGAGTCTACGTAAACAGTTCCCAGAGGAGAATGCCACCCCACCAGCTTGAAGCGTACCCTGCTGGCAAGAAGGATCCATCGCTTCATGGAGTTTGCGCCGTACTCGTATCCTGCCATCCGCATGTACCAACGTGAATCTCGACTCATCAGTCCAGGCAACGTTTTTCCACATGTCTAGGGTCTAGTGGCGATGTTCCCGCGCCCATGCTGATCTTTGCACCCTGTGATGTGCGGTCAGCAGCGGTACCCACGTGGGACGATGGCTTCTGTACCCCATAGCGAGGAGATGGTTCTGGATGGTGTGGCTGCTTACATGTTTTTGTGCACCAGCGTTAAATTACCGAGTGACTTCTTGCACTGTGGCCCGTCTATCCGCTGTTACAATGCGAGATAGCCGACGATGACGCCGCTCATCCACACGCTGCTGTCCACGGTAGTTGGCCTTTGCAGGCTTGGTTTTACCGGATTCGATGTACTCACGGTGCACCCGTCACACAGTGGCTCGTGAAAATCCCAGACTTCCGAGATGGAGTGACCCATTCGTCAGGCCCCGACAATTTGCCCACGATCAAATGCGCTTAGATCCTTCGTCTTACCCATACTGCGTCCGACTCTTACCGATTCCCGTCGCATCACTCCTTATATTGTCGGATCGCTGCATACGTCATGTCGTTTCCGTTTACAGGGCCGCCCACAGCGCCACATTTGCATAACGCCAGCTGTCTCTAATTCAATTGCTCTTCAGTGTACACACACATGAAACGCAGTCAAAGTTGGTTGTTGTACATATATATGCAAAGAAGGAAGACATTCCTTCCCGGTACATTATCCCACGGTTACGGGCAATTCAAAGCCTCTAGGATTAGAGTTTATTAATACCTTACAGTCGTTGGGGAGCTCATGAGGTATAGAGTCATTACAACAAACACTTTGTGAGTGATAAATGAACAAGCTTTCGGTAAGAAGCAGCGAATTACGGTTTTAAGGGTAACCAGAATTTTAATATTTTCCCTGTCCGGATATAAAATCCCTTCTGTTACTTTTTAGCAAGTGCTGTGTTGGCCCCTCCTCTCTGGATATTATATTTATGTTCCTTTAGTATGCAAGACAAATTCCGTCCGGTCGATCCGATATAAAACGTCTTTTAAGGCTGTCTTTAAATGAGTGTAACAGAAATTCTGGCCAGTATCTGTAATGCAAATTCTTTTGTACACATTTTCTCGAAAACTTGTAGAGTTTGAAATTTTGAGCACAAATAAAAACGACCCATAGCTAATACGTGTCGCAGTTATTTCTCCTAAAAATTTGTTAGAATCTTTTTTTAAATTCAATTTATCTGACTCGAAAGTATTCCAATGTGGCACCAGAAGTTAGTTTGGTAGTATTTCTGCATGGAAGAAACGAAATCTCTCATTTTTGTCTGATTTTTTTAAAATTATTTAGGCCAAATAGAAATCAAAGAATGGGCACTGAAGTGAGATTGGAATCTTGTCTTCTGTAGATCATCTTAAATTCTATTGTACGTTCATTTTTTGAAGAGAAAATGTGTACATTACCAGAAAACACTTGAGTTTGAGACAGAAACTACGCCTACCTACTAATCTCCACCCGTAAACAATGTCATTGGTTAAAACGTAACAGCGCGTGTTTTGTCTTTTCATTGTGTAGCCAACGAGAGACCGCTTCCATTCTGAATATGGTAAGGTCTTCAGTCATTTGCTGACGCCAACTTCTGGGATAGTCCCTCAATATATATGCAAAGAAGGAAGGCATTCTTTTCCGGTACATTATCCCCACGGTTACGGGCAATTCATTGATTTTTTTAATTATTTGGGCCAAATAGAAATCAAAGAATGGACACTGAAGTGAGATTGGAATCTTGTCTTCTGTAGATCATCTTAAATTCTACTGTGCGTTCATTTCTTGAAGAGAAAATGTGTTACCAGAAAACACTTAAATTTGAGACAGAAACTACGCCTACCTACTAAGCTCCACCCCTAAACAATGTCATTGGTTAAAACGTAACAGCGCGTATTTTGTCTTTTCATTGTGTAGCCAACGAGAGACCGCTTCCATTCTGAATATGGTAAGGTCTTCAGTCATTTGCCGACGCCAACTTCTGGGACAATCCCTCAATATATATGCAAAGAAGGAAGACATTCTTTTCCGGTACATTATCCCACGGTTACGGGCAGTTCATTGATTATTTTAATTATCTAGGCCAAATAGAAATCAAAGAATGGACACTGAAGTGAGATTGGAATCTTGTCTTCTGTAGATCATCTTAAATTCTATTGTACGTTCATTTTTTGAAGAGAAAATGTGTACAATACCAGAAAACACTTGAATTTGAGACAGAAACTACGCCTGCCTACTAAGCTCCACCCCTAAACAATGTCATTGGTTAAAACGTAACAGCGCGTGTTTTGGCTTTTCATTGTGTAGCCAACGAGAGACCGCCTCCATTCTGAATATGGTAAGGTCTTCAGTCATTTGCTGACGCCAACTTCTGGGACAATCCCTCAAGACGTAAAAGCCACGCCCAAGGAGTGATATTTTGCGCTATTTATCACTCATTCGAAGACAGCCTTAATGGAATACAATAGACACCCCATCTTTGCGAAATATCCGTCGGGGTCCTGTCCTTTCTGACAAGTGGCAGGTAATTAATTGAGGGAGCAAGTGCCGAAATCCTATCGAAATTTCCGGCAAATATTACGAAGAGGTCGAGTGATTGAAGGGATGTAATCGATGGAAGTAATGAAACGTAGTGGTGTAGGGGAAAACGGTTGTAATGTAGTAGCAAGTTTACTTTTATTGTGGGAATAGATCCGGTTAAAAATGTAATCAGGATATCCACAATAGGAGGCAAACGATGAAACCCATTGTAGTTAAGCTGTACGAATGAAAAAGTGAAGAGTCGTTAACTTTTGGTTTTGCGGATGATTAGAGCAGTATAGAATCAAAGTTGGGGTGCAAGACGGTTTTCTATAAACAGCAAAGTGCAAGGGTAAAACTTGGTTTGGATGACGGGTAATCATAATATCAAGAAACGGGAATTTTAGGTCTTGTTCAATTTTTAGGGTACACTGTTTTTGACGGAAATTGCGAAGAGAATGAACTCGTGGATGCTTGTAATTCAGGTAAGGAGTGTGGCCAGAATAATAAGATATCGTCTACATACCTGAGAAATAACAGAGGTTGATGGGGATAAGAAGCCAAAAATGTATTTTCAAGGTACTGCATGAAAATTTCGGCTAAAATGCCCAAAAGCAGTGATCCCATGGCCGCGCCATCGGTTCGGCGATAAATTTTATCTTGAAATTGAAAATAGAACCATTTTTTACGCTTTCCAATCGTAGGTTGAAGAAGCGTATATGCTCCAGCTTTTTCCGTCCGTCTGTCCGTCCGTCCGTCTGTCTGTCCGTCGGCACGATAACTCACGTAAAAATGGTTCGACTTCGATGAAATTTTAGTATGTGGTAGGGGACCACCAGGGGACGAACCCTATTGAAAATGGGTGAAGTGGGGTCAAAGGTCACGCCATAAGAGCAAGATCCATTCAATTGCCCTTATGCGTCATAAGTCACGTAAAAATGGTTCGATTTTGATGAAATTTTAGCACGTGGTAGGGGACCACCAGGGGACGAACCCTATTGAAAATGGGTGAAGTGGGCTCAAAGGTCACGGCATAAGAGCACGATCCATTCAATTGCCCTTGTGCGTCATAACTCACGTAAAAATGGTTCGATTTTGATGAAATTTTAGTACGTGGTAGGGGACCACCAGGGGACGAACCCTATTGAAAATGGGTGAAGTGGGCTCAAAGGTCACGCCATAAGAGCACGATCCATTCAATTGCCCTTATGCGTCATAACTCACGTAAAAATGGTTCGATTTTGATGAAATTTTAGTACGTGGTAGGGGACCACCAGGGGACGAACCCTATTGAAAATGGGTGAAGTGGGCTCAAAGGTCACGGCATAAGAGCACGATCCATTCAATTGCCCTTATGCGTCATAACTCACGTAAAAATGGTTCGATTTTGATGAAATTTTAGTACGTGGTAGGGGACCACCAGGGGACGAACCCTATTGAAAATGGGTGAAGTGGGCTCAAAGGTCACGCCATAAGAGCACGATCCATTCAATTGCCCTTATGCGTCATAACTCACGTAAAAATGGTTCGATTTTGATGAAATTTTAGTACGTGGTAGGGGACCACCAGGGGACGAACCCTATTGAAAATGGGTGAAGTGGGCTCAAAGGTCACGCCATAAGAGCACGATCCATTCAATTGCCCTTATGCGTCATAACTCACGTAAAAATGGTTCGATTTTGATGAAATTTTAGTACGTGGTAGGGGACCACCAGGGGACGAACCCTATTGAAAATGGGTGAAGTGGGCTCAAAGGTCACGGCATAAGAGCACGATCCATTCAATTGCCCTTATGCGTCATAACTCACGTAAAAATGGTTCGATTTTGATGAAATTTTAGTACGTGGTAGGGGACCACCAGGGGACGAACCCTATTGAAAATGGGTGAAGTGGGCTCAAAGGTCACGCCATAAGAGCACGATCCATTCAATTGCCCTTATGCGTCATAACTCACGTAAAAATGGTTCGATTTTGATGAAATTTTAGTACGTGGTAGGGGACCACCAGGGGACGAACCCTATTGAAAATGGGTGAAGTGGGCTCAAAGGTCACGGCATAAGAGCACGATCCATTCAATTGCCCTTATGCGTCATAACTCACGTAAAAATGGTTCGATTTTGATGAAATTTTAGTACGTGGTAGGGGACCACCAGGGGACGAACCCTATTGAAAATGGGTGAAGTGGGCTCAAAGGTCACGCCATAAGAGCACGATCCATTCAATTGCCCTTATGCGTCATAACTCACGTAAAAATGGTTCGATTTTGATGAAATTTTAGTACGTGGTAGGGGACCACCAGGGGACGAACCCTATTGAAAATGGGTGAAGTGGGCTCAAAGGTCACGCCATAAGAGCACGATCCATTCAATTGCCCTTATGCGTCATAACTCACGTAAAAATGGTTCGATTTTGATGAAATTTTAGTACGTGGTAGGGGACCACCAGGGGACGAACCCTATTGAAAATGGGTGAAGTGGGCTCAAAGGTCACGGCATAAGAGCACGATCCATTCAATTGCCCTTATGCGTCATAACTCACGTAAAAATGGTTCGATTTTGATGAAATTTTAGTACGTGGTAGGGGACCACCAGGGGACGAACCCTATTGAAAATGGGTGAAGTGGGCTCAAAGGTCACGCCATAAGAGCACGATCCATTCAATTGCCCTTATGCGTCATAACTCACGTAAAAATGGTTCGATTTTGATGAAATTTTAGTACGTGGTAGGGGACCACCAGGGGACGAACCCTATTGAAAATGGGTGAAGTGGGCTCAAAGGTCACGGCATAAGAGCACGATCCATTCAATTGCCCTTATGCGTCATAACTCACGTAAAAATGGTTCGCTTTTGATGAAATTTTAGTACGTGGTAGGGGACCACCAGGGGACGAACCCTATTGAAAATGATTGAAGTGGGCTCAAAGGTCACGCCATAAGAGCACGATCCATTCAATTGCCCTTATGCGTCATAACTCACGTAAAAATGGTTCGTTTTTGATGAAATTTTAGTACGTGGTAGGGGACCACCAGGGGACGAACCCTATTGAAAATGGGTGAAGTGGGCTCAAAGGTCACGGCATAAGAGCACGATCCATTCAATTGCCCTTATGCGTCATAACTCACGTAAAAATGGTTCGTTTTTGATGAAATTTTAGTACGTGGTAGGGGACCACCAGGGGACGAACCCTATTGAAAATAGGTGAAGTGGGGTCAAAGGTCACGCCATAAGAGCACGATCCATTCAATTGCCCTTATGCGTCATAACTTGCGTAAATATGGTTCGATTGCGATGAAATTTTAGTATGTGGTAGGGGACCACCAGGGGACGAACCCTATTGAAAATGGGTGAAGTGGGGTCAAAGGTCACGCCATAAGAGCACGATCCATTCAATTGCCCTTATGCGTCATAACTTGCGTAAATATGGTTCGATTGCGATGAAATTTTAGTATGTGGTAGGGGACCACCAGGGGACGAACCCTACTGAAAATGGGTGAACTGCGGTCAAAGGTCACGCCATAAGAGCAGGATCCATTCAATTGCCCTTATGCGTCATAACTTGCGTAAATATCGTTCGATTTCAATGAAATTTTACTATGTGGTAGGAGACCGCCTGGGGACGAACCCTATTCAAAATGGGTGAAGTGGGGTCAAAGGTCAGGACATAAGATCGGGGTGCATTCCATTGCCCTTATGCGTCATAACTTGCGTAAACATGGTTCGATTTCGATGAAATTTTAGCATGTGGTAGGGGACCACCAGGGGACGAACCCTACTGAAAATGGGTGAAGTGGAGTCAAAGGTCACGCCATAACAGCAGGATCCATTCAATTGCCCTTATGTGTCATAACTTGCGTAAATATGGTTCGATTTCAATGAAATTTTACTATGTGGTAGGAGACCGCCTGGGGACGAACCCTATTCAAAATGGGTGAAGTGGGGTCGAAGGTCAGGACCTAAGATCGGGATGCATTCCATTGACCTTATGCGTCATAACTTGCGTAAATATGGTTCAATTTCGATGAAATTTTAGTATGTGGTAGGGGACAACCAGGGGACGAACCCTACTGAAAATGGGTGAACTGCGGTCAAAGGTCACGCCATAAGAGCAGGATCCATTCAATTGCCCTTATGCGTCATAACGTGCGTAAAAATGGTTCGATTTCGATGAAATTTCAGTATGTAGTAGGGGACCACCTGGGGACGAACCCTATTGGAAATGGACGAAATGTGGTCAAAGGTCAGGACATAGGATTGCGATCCATTCCATCGCCGTTATCCCATATTATTATGGGGGACGTCAAGTAGTTTTGCTTCCTATACTTTCAATGGAAAAACTTTTGTGCACATTTCCTTCACAATTAGTGTGTTCCCAAGGATGAAAATTTGAACATCGATTAAAATAACTTCATATTATAACTTGGAAAACTTAATATTTTCTAAAACATAACCATAATTATATTAAAAATCAATAACCTTTCTTTTGGCGGTGTTGAAACCAGAGAAAAGATGGCGCGACCTATGCTTTGATGACGTCAGTGGACAAATAAATGTTGGATTGCATAATTACGGTTATGGTTTATAAAATATTATGTATTCCAAGTTATGAAATGAAGCTATTTTAATCGATGTTCAAATTTTCATCCTTGGGAACGCATAAATTGTGAAGAAAATGTGTACAGAAGTTTTTTCATTGGAAGTATAAGAAGCAAAATTACTTGACGTCCACCTTAAAGTAGCAATTCTTGTGTGTATGTATGTACATTTTATTTTGAAAACGGCTCTAAGAAGTCGTTAACCTACCGTTTTCTGGTACTAGAAATCGATTTTGCTTGATCTCGACTTTAGGATAATTCGTTTAGTGGGTTAAATAACCACCCCGAATTATAACGTTTTCAGTGTCATGGCGTTGTTCCATTAATGTTACCAATGCTGAGAAGTCTTATGACGTCACAATCTCGCGTTTGAGAATGTTGGCGCGCGGTCACGCCATCTGTCTCATTATGTCACGCGTTGTGTGTAAATCCTATTAAAGTTTTATGACGTCACACTTTTGCGAGCAGATGGTCGCGATTCCCATCTGCCTCATTACGTCACGCGTTGTGTGCGTATGTCCGTCCGCACGATAACTCGCTTAACAATCGTTCGATTTCGATGAAATTTTAGTATCTGGTAGGGGATCACCTGGGAAGGAACCCTATTTAAAGTGAACAAAATAGGGTGTGACGTACCAGCCAGCAGGACGCACACGACATAAAGGCAGATAGCAATCAGAATGAACGTCTGCGTAGCTCAGTTAGTAGAGCGACTTGTTCCGGAATAAGCGGACTCGGGTTCGAATCCCGGCGTAGACCAAAAATGACGGAGAAATTTACTTCGTTATAAGGGTCAAAGGTCAGTAAATAGGACCGGGATCCATTCTACTGTTGTTATGCGTCATAACTAACGTAAAAAAGGTTCGATTTCGATGAAATTTTAGTATGTGGTAGGGGACCACCTGGCGACAAACCCTATTGATAATGGGCGAAATGAGGTCAAAGGTTAGGACACAGGAGCGGGATCTATTCCATAGCCCTTATGCATCATAACTTACGTAAAAATGCTTCGATTGCGACAAAACTTTATCGTGTTATTTCGGAGGTGTGCCGAACCGGTTCTGTTGAATATCATCGAAATGGGATCAAAGGTGAGGTCACAGGACCGAGATTTATTCCACGGCCATTATTCTCATAACTTGAGTAATAATTTCTGGTATGTTGGAAAGCGTATTATAATCAATGCATTGCATGATTTTACAAACTTTGTAACGTACCAGGAGATGTGACGTACCTGCCAGAAGGACCCACACGACATAAAGGCAGATAGGAATCAGAATAAAACGTCCGCGTAGCTTAATTGGTAGAGCAACTTATTCCGGAATGAGTGGACCCGGGTTCGAACCCCGGCGCGGATAAAAATGACGGAGAAATTTACTTCGTTATAATGGCGCCCGAACTATCCGGATGACCCGGCCGTTCAAAATCTCGCATTGGTGTGATGTTATTTCCACACCGCGAGACAGGAAAAATCAGAGAATCCCTTCTCCAGTGCTTCGAAAAATAAATGTGTGTGACGTTGCATTCCACACACCAGATTGACGGGGAGTTCTCAAGTGCACGTTCTACAGTGGTTGTCTGCCTGCAACGATTCATGGTCACGGCTGATCCGTGGGCCATGCCCCTGGCCCTCTTTCGGGGGGGGGAGATGTGACGTACCTGCCAGCAGGACGCACATGACATAAAGGCAGATAGGAATCAGAATAAAATGTCCGCGTAGCTCAATTGGTAGAGCAACTTATTCCGGAATGAGGGGACCCGGATTCGAATCCCGGCGTAGACCAAAAATGACGGAGAAATTTACTTCGTTATAATGGCGCCCAAACTATCCGGATGACCCGACCGTTCAAAATCTCGCAATGGTGTGATGTTATTTCCACACCGCGAGATAGGAAAAATAAGAGAATCCTTTCTCCAGCACTTCGAAAAAAATAAAAAAAAATAAGGGGGAGATGATGTAACGTACCAGGAGATGTGACGTACCTGCCAGAAGGACGCACACGACATAAAGGCAGATAGGAATCAGAATAAAACGTCCGCGTAGCTTAATTGGTAGAGCAACTTATTCCGGAATGAGTGGACCCGGGTTCGAACCCCGGCGCGGATAAAAATGACGGAGAAATTTACTTCGTTATAACTTGTTTAACAAACCGAAGCGCATTGATAACCGCTGAAATCTCAGTGAGTGGGTTCCCTAAGGAATGAAGTTGATTTTCGATAATCTGATGTGTGAATTCAACGGGTACATTGGGATAAAGTGACACCACGTCGAGGGAAGCCAGAATGAATGGTTTAGTCTGGGTTGGAAGATTTGAAAGTTTTGATACAACTTGGGTAGAATGTTTTTTCCATTGGAATTATAGGAAGCAAAATTACTTGACGTCCACCTTAGAAGAATCGATCAAGGGGAGACAATATAAAAAGTTGCTTTTGATTTAGGTGTAGGCGAGGTTACTGTAGGAGACTGGAAAAGAAATCGGGATAAAACCGAAAAGAAGTGTTCTCAAAAGGCCAGCGGTAGTGTAGAAAGTGGCGGTGCAAAGGACAAAAATAAATGAGTACATTGAGCAACAAGCAGAGGTTCAACGGACCTTCTGCTACTGCGACGCTAACGTGAAATGGCGGCAACGAAGAGGGCGAGCGTCTTCAAGAAGAAAACTTGGAAGGACTACTTTTCTAAATAAATCTTTCAAAATTATGTAAGTTTTAAGTTGATATGTTACACTGCAGGACAATTGCTAAGGACGGATCATAAACGGCTATACAGCGCATAAAAAAGTAAGTGTCGTTGGATGCCAAGTGAAATAAAATAATGTCAGAATGCCAGGACATTACAAGAAAGACAATTTATTGTGCTCTGAAATCCAGAAGGTTTTGGAACGTGTTCAAGGTACAAACAGGCCATTTTGTGCAGAATACGTAAACGTGAAAAAATGCAATTACCGTCCGCAGGCGTTCCGGCGTAAGATGTCAATACGGGATATGGCCACCATGGAGGGCGATGCAAGATTCCACACGTCGTGTCATGCTTTGCACAACATTATCAAGCAGCTGTTGGGGTAATTTATCCCATTCCTCTGTCAGTGCACGGATGAGGGTGTCCTTTTTTATTGGAGGGCATTGGCGACCAGCAAGACTCCTCCCCAAAGCATCCCACACATTTTCAATGAAATTCAGGTCTGGAGAACGTGCTGGCCATACGAGGCGTTGAATATCCTCGCTCTCAAGACACTCCTGGACAGCGACTGTTCGATGACATGCTGCGTTGTCGTCCACGAAAATGAATCTATCGACGACAGCACCACGGAACATGCGAACATGAGGTAGCAGAACATCATTAATGTATCGTTGGCCAGTCATAGTCCCAGTTGGAACCACATAGAGGGACGTACGGCCATTGATCATGATGCCAGCCCATACCATGACACTACATGTCGGATATCGGTCCCTTTCCTGTATGTTTGCTGGACAATATGCCGTATCACTATCACGCCAGATCAGTTGTCGTCGACAATCAGATATTAGACTGTATCTACTCTCATCTGAGAAGAGGACAGCAGACCAGTCGTTATCAGTCCATTTGCGATGTTGATGGCACCATTGCAAATGGGCGGTACGGTGACGTCTGAACAATGGGATGCACACAACAAAACGGCAGGCGTATAGTCCTCCTTCATGCAAACGTCTGGCGACAGTTTTTCGGGAGATCCGCTTACCAGTAGCAGCCATAAACTGATTTGCTACCTCACTAGCTGTGCTGCGCCGGTGTCTTTTTGTTGATAGCACTATGTACCGATCTTGTGCAGGTGTCGTAAGGCGAACACGACCTCCCCCGTGACGTTTGCCACACTCTTCATTTGTTTGAACTGATTTCGAAAGCCTTGAAACAACACTTTGGCTGACGTCGAACTTCCTGGCAACATCTGTTATTTTTCGCCCTTCTTCAATCTTGCCAATAATACGGCCACGCGTAAAATCGACTAGGTACTGTCGGGAAGACATACTGAAAATTGCAAGTTCGTCAATTGATTCTTTCCCTTTCAACTTTGCATTTGAACAACAATGGTCAATACGCGTCAAATCCTTTATATCTCTTATCAGCGCTATGACGTCACGAACAAGTTTGGCAATCCACAATTTGCATACGCACAACACGTCTTACTGTATCCCGCACTTATGCTAATTTCCACATTTTCCGGCCTTCCATTTTATGGTTGCTATCGTTGCTATTGTCATCCGTCCTTAGCAATTGTCCGGCAGTGTAATATTGTATAATATATATACTTAATCTTGCGTTGAAATTTTTGTAACAGCGTATTGAACACAAAAATATGAAATTTACATCGTTTGTAGAGAATTTGTTTGGAGAACACGCTGAAATAAATCGTTTTTCGATTCTGGCGATACTTCAAGAGTTATTGTATATCAAAGTTAAGGTAAGCAAAAAACTGCTATCAGGTCGCGTTCGGGACACACTAACAGCAACAGAACCAGGAAACTTTATAGGCATGTAGTGCCATGACCGAATTTTTGCACGTCGTCGCGCTTTTTTTGAATTTCGATTTAGTTTACGAGAAATTAAATTTCTAAATTTCACAGAATTCTCTATTTCGCGATGGGATCCATTTAAAAAGACGGATATATGGCAAACTATAAATCATAACGCATTGCAATTTTTACAGCATAAACTTACAACTATCGTCCCTTTTGTACAAAAAAAAAATTAATAAAAAGTCATTTTCTGATTTTTAAGCATTTTTTAAAGACGAAACGAACGGCTTGTCTGTCTTCGCGATAACCACAGAGGAACGTTCTGGTCCCGTGACGTGCTGCCATGGAGACGCAGAGAATTTGTTATGCATATGTTTTGTGGGTAAAGCTATGTTAGTTGTTTAAGGTGGACGTCAAGTAATATTGCTTCCTATACTTCCAATGGAAAAACTTCTGTACACATTTTCTTCCAAGGATGAAAATTTTAACATCGATTAAAATAGCTTCATTTATAAACTTGTAATACTTAATATTTTCTAAAACATAACCATAATTATGCAATCCAACATTTGTTTGTCTACTGACGTCATCAAAGTACAGGTCGCGCCATCTTTTTCCCGGTTTCAACACCACCAAAGGAAAAGTTATTAGTTTTTAATGTAATTATGTTTATGTTTTAGAAAATATTAAATATTCCAAGTTATAATATGAAGTTATTTTAATCGATGTTCAAATTTTTATCCTTGGGAACACACTAATTGTGAAGGAAATGTGTACAAAAGTTTTTCCATTGGAAGTATAGGAAGCAAAATTACTTGACGTTCACCTTAAATGAACGTAACTTGTACCATATGCGTCTTTATTTATATTCTCAAATTGCAATAAGGTCCGGGTTATCCGAGTTTTTGGGAATCTGAGCTAGGCCCGGTCCACAATAGCTCGGATAATCGCGGTCGTATTGTATTTCAAATTAGAAATACCAGATATACTCAAAATTGATTCCCTGTATGTACTCAAAATTGAGTAGGTGTCTTTTCAAAAAATGAGACACAAGTACTCGAGCTATTATGAGCCCAATATTATTTCTAAGCACAAATTTGTAACAGTGTACTATCCGCGGAGACAGGTCCGGCTGGACCATAGGGACAACCGAGGCGATCGCTCCCGGGCCCCGGGCCTTTGGAGGCCCCGCAGTTTAGAAAACAAAATAATTTTCGGTAAAAAAATTTAACTACATATTTCTTTGTAAGTTTTGGGGCGCAAGGCCCTTAAAAATATATTTTTTGAAGTTTTTTTGTTTGTTTCCGATCTCCCCATTTTTGAATACGTTATCCCCCCTGTTCGCCGTACGGACGCTGAGATTTGCAGATTGGAAATGATTTTTGTAACCACCTTAATCTTTTCCGCATTCATGAAATAGCAAATTAAATTTCATCATTTTGTGGTCCCCTACTTTTATATATCCAACAATTTGTGTGAAAACCTGATACTTAAATTTAAGGAAATAAAAAGAACAATGTCCAAATTACTTTCGGACTACATATGGAGGCCACTTTTCCAACATTAAAAGAAATTGAAGAAAAAAAAATGGCAACTTTCATATATGAACGCGTATAAAAGTTTAGAATGTCACTAATTTGTCAGTTACTCCACTCTGCATGAAAAATCGATCACTAAACATGTATCAGGGGAAAAACTGTTTATGCTAACTTATTTTAGAGGGATCCTTAACATATTTCCTATACAAAAATATTCGCTATGCTGGTATCTTTTTATCATTTTGTGAATAAGCTGTTATAAGAGTCACAATGCAACCTAAACCTCTTCTCCCGGGAAAGAAAATCGTAGATTTGAACACTCTCTCTCTCTCTCTCTCTCGGTCTCTCTCGGTCTCTCTCTCTTTCTCTATCTATATCCCTCTCATTCTCTCTCTCTTCCTCTCTTTTTCTCTCTCTCTCTCTCTCTCTCTCTCTCTCTCTCTCTCCCTCTTTCTTTATATTTTTCTCTCTCTCTTTCTCTATCTCTCTTCCTCTCTCTCTCTTCCCTCCTATCTTCTCTCTCTCTCTCTCTCTCTCTCTCTTTCTTTATATCTTTCTCTATTTCTTTCAATCTTTCTTTCTCTCTCTTTTTCTCTCTTTCTCTCTCTCTCTCTCTTCCTCTCTCTCTCTCTGTCTTCCCTCCTCTCTCTCTCTCTTCCTCTCTTTTTCTTTCTTTCTCTCCCTCTTTCTTTTCTCTCTCTCTCTCTTCCTCTCTCTTCCCTCCTCTCTCTATTTCTCTCTCTCTCTCTCCCTGAACTTTCAATCCGTATTATGGTCTTTTTCTTAAGCTTAAAGCAAATACTTCTTTGAGATAATCGTTTTGTCTTTACGGTAGTGTTCGTGTGTCTTCCTCTCTCTCTCTCTCTCTCTCTCTCTCTCTCTCTCTCTCTGAACTTTCAGTCCGTATTATGGTCTTTTTCTTAAGCTTAAAGCAAATACTTCTTTGAGATAATCGTTTTGTCTTTACGGTAGTGTTCGTGTGTCTTCCTCTCTCTCTCTCTCTGAACTTTCAGTCCGTATTATGGTCTTTTTCTTAAGCTTAAAGCAAATACTTCTTTGAGATAATCGTTTTGTCTTTACGGTAGTGTTCGTGTGTCTTCTCTCTCTCTCTGAACTTTCAGTCCGTATTATGGTCTTTTCTTAAGCTTAAAGCAAATACTTCTTTGAGATAATCGTTTTGTCTTTACGGTAGTGTTCGTGTGTCTTCCTCTCTCTCTCTCTCTCTCTCTCTCTCTCTCTGAACTTTCAATCCGTATTATGGTCATTTTCTTAAGCTTAAAGCAAATACTTCTTTGAGATAATCGTTTTTTCTTTACGGTAGTGTTCGTGTGTCTTCCTCACGAACGATAATTTTTAGAAACGACTTTATTAAAATATGAGATTTATTTTTAAGTGCCCACAATGAAGTTTTGCTCTGGGCCCCACAATGAAATTTCGCCCAGGGCCCCGCAAGAGCTCCGTCCGGCCGTGCGCGGAGACGTAGTCCTACGTGAACATATTCCTGGTTACGGCCTTGGACAAGATTTCTATCGGATTTTGTGGAGTAAAAGCCAACTACGACAGCAGACTGTGTAGTAAGTCTAGATAATAAGACAGTAAACAGATTTCTTTTTACCCTCTCCTCAATGTCGCATCACAAATTGAACGGAACCGGTTTTGTCAACACCAGTGCTATTGCTGTGTTTATTTCTTTCAACCCTCGTATAAAGCGACTACCTGCGATACAGATAATCTGTGACTACACATCATGGTTCTTCGCAGGTGAACTTTTCCTGCAATTCATGGCCACTGACCGGTCAAGGTTTCGTTTGCGTTCAATCATTCACAAATAGTTTCCTCGTCAACACTTTCGCAGGTGCGTTTTTAAACTCTTGAACAAGTGGCGTGCCCAGAAATTATTTTTCGAGCTGTGAAAGGGTTACGAAATTTATTTTTCTTATACAGTTAGATGAGTGCATTTTTAAAAATGTATGCAACACCCGCGCAATATTATTCAAATGAATTATTATTAATTTTCTTATTACCTATACTCTTATCGCCACATAATCGTTGACCACTTATATTTTGCTATTTAAATCTTCACTAAAATTCTTTCAGGTAACACTGCACATGACTCAACCGAGAGAACAAGCTGGATTCAGGAGTGGCTACAGCACAATAGATCATATCCACGTACTGAGAGAACTAATTGAAAGAGCGAGGGAATATGAACTTCCATTGTGCATGGCTTTTATCGATTATAAAAAAGCCTTTGATTCGGTGAAACCATCAGCAGTTACAATGGCTCTGAAATCCTGCGGTATTGAAGATGCGTACATTCATATTATTAATAACATTTATGAAAATGCAAGTGCAAAGATTCGGCTGTTTGAAAATAGAACACACATAAAAATTGGAAAGGGAGTGAGACAAGGTGGCACTATATCTCCCAAACTCGCCTCCATGTCAGTCTCCTCCATGTGACTCCCGCATACTTTCGAATTTCATCCACCCATCTCCCATGTGGTCTTCTTCTGGGTCTTTTCCTGTCCCTTGGAATCCAATCTAAAATTTCGGCTGTCCATCGATGGTCTGTCCTTCTGGCAGTATGTCCAGCCCATTGCCATTTCAGGGATTTAACTCTGATCATAATGTCTTCCACTCTTGTCATTTTAATGATCCACGAGTTCCTCTTCTTATCTCTCCTGGTTACACCAAGCATGCACCTTTCCATGCAGATTTGAGTTGTCTGCAGCCTTTGTATGTCTCTTTTAGTTAAGGTCCACGTCTGTGCACCATACGTAAGCACTGGAAGGATGCATTGATCAAACACTTTTCTTTTAAGACATAATGGCATATTGCTCTTGAAAATTATGCTGTTTCTTCCAAAAGCTCTCCAGGCAAGTTTTGTACGCCGATTAATTTCTTCATCAATGTGACCCTCACTTGATATCTGCTGTCCAAGATAAACGTACGTGTCTGTTATCTCCAGCTTTTCTCCATCAATCCATAAATCTTCATTTCTTGTAAAAGCATTGAACATCACTTTTGTCTTCTGAAAGTTCATTTTTAATCCCACTTCTTTACTCTTGTCAGCAAGTTCCTGGATCATACTCTGCAGATCTGATGGGGTAGTTGCAAAAGTGACTACGTCATCAGCAAGACGAAGGTGAGTTAGATAATCTCCATTCATCTTTATCCCTTTGTTTTCCCAGTTCAGTGATTGAAAGACATTTTCCAATGTGGCTTTAAAGAGTTTGGGGGATATAGTGCCACCTTGTCTCACTCCCTTTCCAATTTTATGGGTGCTGTATTCTCAAATAGCCGAATCTTTGCACTTGCATTTTTATAGATCTTATTAATAATACAGTATTAATGTATGCATCTTTAATACCGCAGGATTTCAAAACCATTGTAACTGCTGATAGTTTTACCGAATCAAAGGCTTTTTCAAAATTGAGAATCCTTTTCATAATCGCTTGACAAATTATGCGTCACTTTCTCCGGCAATATGTCTTTCTAGCAAGAGAATGTCACAGGGATTCGAACCCGAATCCAACTTGGTCGAATGATCAAAAGTCATTGCTTAGACAACTGCACCACCAGGGTATCCTAGGTATTTCTCTAACTTACTGTAGAAACTGATAAATAACTGGTTATTTCTAAAGAAAAAAGCTCTATCAAAAAAAAAAAAAAAAAAAAAACAATTCAGTAAAATCATGCAATGCATTGATTATGAGACGCTTTCCAACGTACCAGAAATCATTACTCAAGTTATGAGGATAATGGCTGTGGAATAAATCTCGCTCCTGTGTCCTGACCTTTGACCCCATTACGATGATATTCAAAATAACCGGTTCAGTGTACCAAGAATAACATACTAAAGTTTTGTCGCAATAGAAGCAGTTTTACGCAAGTTATGAGAATAATGGCTGTGGAATAAATCTTGCTTTTGTGCAATGACCTTTGACCCCATTTCGTTGATATTCAACAGGACCGGTTTACTATATACCTCCGGAACAACATGATAACGTTTTCTCGCAATCGAAACATTTTTAGGTAAGTCATGATGCACAAGGGCAATGGAATGGTTCCCACTCCAGTGTCCTGACCTTTTACCCTATTTCGCCCATTTTCAATAGGGTTCGTCCCCAGTGGCTCCCTACCACATACTAAAATTTTATCGAAATCGAAACATTTTTAAGCAAGTTATGACGCATAAGGGCAATGGAACAAATCCCGCTCTTATGTCCTGCCTGACCTTTGACCCCATTTCGCCCATTTTCAATAGGGTTCGTGCCCGGATGGTTCCCTACCACTACTAAAATTTCATCGAAATCGAACAATATTTACGCATGTTATGACGCATAAAGGCAATGAAATGGATCCCGCTTTCATGTCCTGACCTTTGACCCCATTCCGCTTATTTTCAACAGGGTTCTTCCCCAGGTGGTCTTCTACCGCATACTAAAATTTCATCGTAATCGAACCATTTTTACGCAAGTTATGACGCATAAGAGCAATGGAATGGATCCCGCTCCTATGTCCTGACCTTTGACCCTGTTTCGCCCATTTTCAATAGGGTTCATCCCCAGGGGTCCCCTACCACATATTAAAATTTCATCGAAATCGAACCATTTTTACGCAAGTTGTGACGCATAAGAGCAATGGAATGGATCCCGCTCCTATGTTTTGACCTTTGACCCTGTTTGGCCCATTTTCAACAGGGTTTATCCCCAGGGGGTCCCCTACCACATATTAAAATTTCATCGAAATCGAACCATATTTACGCAAGTTATGACGCATAAAGGCAATGAAATGGATCCCGCTTTTATGTCCTGACCTTTGACCCCATTCCGCCCATTTTCAACAGGGTTCATCCCCAGGTGGTCCCCTACCACATATTAAAATTTCGTCGAAATCGAACCATTTTCACGTGAGTTATCGTTCAACCTACGGTTGGAAAGCGTAAAAAAGAATCGGTAAAAACATTATATTGATGGATTTTAGAGTATATTTTTATAACAGCAATTTAAAAATTTTCCAAACGTTATGCTTGTGTTTACTTCTATCACCGTTTCATCACATGTCTTTTAAGAAGGCATGTGATGAAACAGTGCGTGTGATGATAATGTTGCGAACCGCAAAACAGCGGTAGTTTTTGTGGGCTTTATCTACAGCGTTCACTCGCAATTTTCATCGGGTAAGAGCAGAAAAAGCTCCTCTCTTCCAAAATTAGAAAACAGAAGAGTAAACTTTCAGTTCTCGGAAACGATGTTCTAGAAGCCTTGAAGAAAAGAGAAACACCCCCACCCCTCCCTCCTTCTTCTGTATCAGCTGATAGTGCTTAGTGAGTGATTTTTGATGAACTGTGTCATCGCAAGACCATTCTTACTTACCACAGTTGGAGCTGCAATTATAAATAAACTGATAATGTGATAGACCGCCAAAGTGGAAAAAATAATCAATCGGAAGCTTTTAGGCCGTCTTTCGTAATAATCCATTTATAAAGTTTGGAACAGTTGCGAAATGACGACGCCAAAATGCTTAATCGGAAATGAGTCTGAGTTTTAACATCGTGGCCGTCTTGTCTCATTTCTGAGAGGGTCCTTAAGGTTTGAAAGAAAGCAAGGGTTTTTTTGAAATATTTCGTACTGCGTTTCGCGTAAACATAGATGGCATCTCTTTTGTCGGTTGAAATTCAATACCTTGAAGTGATTACAAGAAATTTTTTTTTTTTTCCATCGGTACCATAAAAAATGTACTTAAAATCACCGAATTCGTTAAATCGCAGTCCGATAAATAGGGGTTTGACTGTAGTGAAATGCAAAATATTTTAAGGGATTTATAGACGGAAAGTCTTAAAAAGGTCTGACATTATACACAGCAAAAACTAAATATATGACATATATCACTAAGCTGTTCTCTGAGATTCAGAGGTTAGCTCCAAAAAGAAATACAAACTTCCAGATATTTTTACTTATTGTTGTCGTATCAAAGTTCTCCATTTACAGCGATCTTGACATACAACTCGTGCTTCACTGATATCCATTACACGCCGTACACAAGATCTTTTATACTTCATACTCGCAATCTTCTTCTCATGCAGACACTCCTGAATCTGATCCACCCATGACTTCCTTGGCCTTCCTCTGCCTTTCCTTCCTGCCACTTGGGCTGAAAAGATTTTCTTAGTAAGCATTTCATCACTCATTCTTTCATACATACATACATATCACTAAGCTGTTCTCTGAGATTCAGAGGTTAGCTCCAAAAAGAAATACAAACTTCCAGATATTTTTACTTATTGTTGTCGTGTCAAACTTCGCCATTTACAGTGATCTTGACATACAACTCGTGCTTCACTGATATCCATTACACGTCTTACACAAGATCTTTTATACTTCATACTCGTAATCTTTTTCTAATGCAGACACTCCTGAATCTGATCCACCCATGACTTCCTTTGCCTTCCTCTGCCTTTCCTTCCTGCCACTTGGGCTGAAAAGATTTTCTTAGTAAGCATTTCATCACTCATTCTTTCATACATACATACATATCACTAAGCTGTTCTCTGAGATTCAGAGGTTAGCTCCAAAAAGAAATACAAACTTCCAGATATTTTTACTTATTGTTGTCGTATCAAAGTTCTCCATTTACAGCGATCTTGACATACAACTCGTGCTTCACTGATATCCGTTACACGCCGTACACATGATCTTTTATACTTCATACTCGTAATCTTTTTCTCATGCAGACACTCCTGAATCTGATCCACCCATGACTTCCTTGGCCTTCCTCTGCCTTTCCTTCCTGCCACTTGGGCTGAAAAGATTTTCTTAGTAAGCATTTCATCACTCATTCTTTCATACATACATACATACATACATATCACTAAGCTGTTCTCTGAGATTCAGAGGTTAGCTCCAAAAAGAAATACAAACTTCCAGATATTTTTACTTATTGTTGTCGTATCAAAGTTCTCCATTTACAGCGATCTTGACATACAACTCGTGCTTCACTGATATCCATTACACGTCTTACACAAGATCTTTTATACTTCATACTCATAATCTTTTTCTCATGCAGACACTCCTGAATCTGATCCACCCATGTCTTCCTTGGCCTTCCTCTGCCTTTCCTTCCTGCCACTTGGGCTGAAAATATTTTCTTAGTAAGCATCTCATCACTCATTCTTTCAACATGGCCAAGCCACCGAAGCATATTGGTCTCCACCTTGCTAACAACATTTTGCTTTACATCACACAGCTGCAACACGTCTTCATTCCTCACACAATCAGATCATGTCTTGCTACAAACCCAACGTAAGTGACGCATTTCTCCAGCACACAAACGACTCCTATGTTTCTTCTGCAGTACCCAGGTTTCACTGCCATACATCAGAGTAGGAACAATTACTGTTTCATACACAGCCATTCGGGACTCTCTAAAGAACCCATCATTCCTGTGAAATCCTCCCAGAGCAGCTATGACTTTCATTGAAGAATTCACTCGTCTACTGATTTCACCATCCAACTTGTTCTCTCTGTCAAACATGCTTCCTAAATACACAAACTCACTCACCTGGTCAATCACAGTGCCATTTATACTTATATTACATTCAGTGCTACCCATTCCTCTCTCAAACACCATAACTTTGGTTTTTCCCTTATTTATACTCAGTTTGAATTTCATGCAAACTTCGTGCATCCGAGTCAACATACTCTGCAACTCACTTTTGCTCTCTGCCAACAGGACAGTGTCATCAGCATACAGCAATCTGCACACACGGATATCACCAAGACATAAACCACTATTATCTATTTTGGCCTCACGCATGCATGCGTCCATAAATATATTAAACAGCCATGGTGACATTACACAACCTTGTCTAACTCCTGCACCAATGGAAAATCATTTTGATAAAACACCATTCACTCGTACACAAGCTCTACTACCAGCATACATGGCTTTTACACTATTAAGTAGATTCCCAGTAACACCATATTCATTCAATACCTTCCACAAAAGTGTCCTATTGACTCGATCGTAAGCTTTCTCTAAATCTATAAAGGCAGTAAAAACTATCTTCCCAACAGCCAGATACTTTTCAATCATCGTGCGTAATGCAAAAATCTGGTTAGTGCAGCCTTTACCAGGCATAAAACCACTCTGAACATCCCACACTTTCAATGATATAAGACCCCGTACTTTTTCAATAACAACCTTACCATACACTTTCCCTGGCACACTCAGTAGGCTAATACCACGATAGTTCTTGCATTCAGTCTGATCACCTTTTTCCTTATACAAGGGAACATGAACAGTACAGAAAAGGACACAGAAAAAATTTGCTAGAAGGAAAGGAAGTCGAAAAAGTAGATGAATACACTTATTTAGGTCAAGTAATCAGTTTTAAAGAAAGACAAGACAGGGAAATCAATAGAAGAATTATCCAAGGTAATAGAGCCTTTTGAATACTTAAAGACTATTTAGTCGCTGATATTCCATTGTGTTTAAAAATAAAATCTCCAATGCATGTATTAAATTCAATACCTTGAAGTGATTGCAAGAAATTTCGCCAAAAAGTTCCGTTTGATCACTGCATGTGATAGTCAAGTGGTAATCTCTGGAAACAAAAATCGACCGTTAATCATATACAGAGGCGACTTTAGATCTTTTGGGATCCTAGGCGCTAAAAGATTAAGTGGCCTTCTCCCCCTGTAACGTACCAGGAGATGTGACGTACCTGCCAGCAGGACGCACACGACATAAAGGCATATAGTAGTCAGAACAAACGTCCGCGTAGCTCAATTGGTAGAGTGACTTATTCCGGAATGAGGGGATCCGGGTTCGAATCCCGGCGTAGACCAAAAAATGACGGAGAAATCTATTTCGTTATACCCCTTCTTATCCCCTCAGAGATTTTCATCCGTCAGATTAACAACTAAAAATAAGGGGGTCAAGAAAAAGGTTTTTACGCTTTTTAAAATGCCATTATACACTCTCTACCAACAAGTAATTGGACACCTATGATAGCAAAGAAAAACGAAGTTTATTCACCTTCAATAGTTGGTGGAGCCTCCACGAGCGGCGATTACAGCTGCGCATACTCTCAACCAGGCGTTGTACGACGGCTAGCGGTATTTTCTTCCACTCGGCTTGGAGAAGACAGGTCAGTTCTTTAACCGATTTCGGACCCTTAAGTCGACGCTCCAACTCTTCCCAGAGGAGCTCGATAGGGTTAAGGTTTGGGCTCTGCGCAGGCCAGTCCATCCGATTAACCCCATTGTCACCATACCAAGCCATGGTGGACCTCGCAACATGACAGGTGGCATTGTCATCCTGAAAGTAACATGGTCCACCCCGTAAAACTGCCACAACGTAGGAAGCGAATGGTCATCCAAAATGGTGCAGTAGGTCTCGGAGTTGAGTCTACCAGGAATTGCGACCAAGGGTCCCGTGCCATACCAGGAGAAACACCCCCATAGCATAATTCCACCGCCGCCGAACTTCACAGTTGGCACAATACATTCCGGCAGGAGGCGTTCTCCAGGCAGACGCCAAACCCAGACCCTGCCATCCGAACAGTAGAGGGTGAACCTTGATTCGTCGCTCCAGAGAACCTGTTTCTACTGTTCAACGGTCCACTGTCGACGTTCTTTGCACTACGTTAGCCGAGCAGCGCTGTTGGACTTGGTGATCAAAGGCTTGTGCACGTCCATGATAACCGAGCAGATGGGCTTCCTTACGGATGGTATTCATCGAAAGAACACTCCCGGATGCCTGTTGAAACTCCTCACGGATGTGGCCCATCGATTTGGTGCGGTTCTTCCGAATTTCCCTGGCCAGCACCCGTCGGTCTCTAACTCCCAGTTTTGTGGGTCTGCCGGGTCGGGGCACATTCTGACAGTTACCTCTCATCATCCACTTGCCAATCACGTAGGCCACTGTCGATTTTGGGTACTTCAACTTGCTGGATATGTCATCGGCCATTTCTGTGATACCCGACGATTACACTTTTCTCGAAATCAGAGAGCTCCAAACTGCGTGGCATCTTGCATGCGACTGGTTGCGTTGTTGTTTCCCACACGATATTTAACGGCGGCGGCCGTGACGTGTATCAGGACCGCAGATATCGTCGATTGTAGGGGTGTCCAATTACTTGTTGGTAGATATAGTGTATTTAAAGCTTAAAAACAATCGTCCTATGACTGGTTGTTTTTTACGCTAGTTCCTTAATAAAAGCTGCGTATTGCGTAATTAAGCTCTTTCCATACCCCCCCCCTTCTAAGGTGAAAGTTTCGAAAGCATGCGTGTAAGTTGGTGTTTATTTTGACATCGGTCGTTGTTTGGATACGCAAAAGAGCAGAAAGTCACAAACAGGAACAAGGAAAGCAGCGAAATATAGCCATTGTTCACTTGCCTGTTGTTCCGCCGAAAGATATCACGAATATTTTTATCTGAAATATTAGCATGGGCGCGGGAACATCGCCACTGGACCCTAGACATGTGGGAAAATGTTGCCTGGACTGATGAGTCGAGATTCACGTTGGTACATGCGGATGGCAGGATACGAGTACGGCGCAAACCACGTGAAGCGATGGATCCTTCTTGCCAGCAGGGTACTCTTCAAGCTGGTGGGGGTGGCATTCTCGTCTGGGGACTGTTTACGTGGACTGAGATGGGACCTTTGGTACGTGTGACATCGTCCCTCACAGGTCAAAGTTATCCAGGATATCCTGGACGACCTTTTGCTCCCGTTTGTGCGTCTTCAACATCCCACTGGGGACCTCATCCTGCAACAAGACAATGCAGCTCCCGAATTGTATCCGAATGGTTGGATGAACACTCCGCCGACGTGACCTCGCTTCCTTGGCCAGCTAGGTCACCTGACCTCAATCCCATCGAGCACATCTGGGATGCCATCGAGAGAGATGTTCGAGGCTCTGACCGTCCTCCATCAAATCTTCGTGAACTGTGGGAGCTTGTTCAGGGATCGTGGATCCAACGCTTCCGGTGTCTTGTCGAGTCCATGCCGAGACGAATCGCCGCCGTCATCAGGACGAAAGGTGGTGCGACACGTTAGTAGACAGGTATCTCTAATTCAATTGCTTTTCAGTGTAATGCGTGTCGCAGAAGACCCTTGCACTTTTTGTGCAGATTGAGTTACTCTGATTTTTGTTTGGTGGCTGGGAGTCGGAATGTTTCTACACTATACTGGCTTTCTTTGTTTCAGGAGTGTTGTGGTTCCCCCAGGACTCATCGCCCGTCACTACCCTTGTCAGAAATCCATGTCCTTCTTCTGCGTAACGAATCATGTGGTCCAAGAATGACATAATTCTTTGTCCCTTCTGACCGTCTGTCAAGTTGTTGGGCACAGATTGCGCACTTGCCTTGCGAAATTGCAATTTTGTCACGTACAATGTCATACGCTATACCGTACGAATTGTTGAAAATCTGCGCCAATGTGCGCAGATGGATCCGCAGGTCACTCGGAATTGCGCTGTTCAATGCCTATCACAGTGGCAGGTGGTGGCGCTGTTCCCGGTCGACCGGAACGTGCCGAATCGGTAAGGTTGTCGCGACCCTCACCATCTGGAGATGTTGCTGTGGTCCAGGCAATTACCACCATACACTTTGACCATTTCTTTATGAATTTCTGTCGGAGTTTTCCGTTTAACCCACAAATATCATTGCCCTTCATTCGTAGACGACGCTATCAAACGTGTCATCTTTGTGTCGTCGATCACACTGTTCCACCACGGAGACATCTGATCCAGCCAAAATGGTCTGTGGCGTGGAATTCAAGCTCGTTGTCTGCCAAACTGCAACTTGCAAAGAGAACAGAATTGCTGTGCGTTACTTTCCGATCCTCCCTCGTATTCCCTTTTATATTGGGTTGTCGGAAAAGTCATGACGTATTTCAGCCATGTCTTGCAAAGGTCATTTATTAATAGAAAGAAAAAAGATCAATCAATGATATAATGCCCGTTTTGTTCGATGACCTTTTGCCATCTTTCAGTGAGCTGCAGAATGCCTCGTTCATAGAAGGACCTGTCTTTCGTGCTGAAAAACTATACAAGGTGCAGATTTACAGCCTCATCTGAATGGAACGTTATACCACGCAAGGACTGTTGAAGAGAGCGAAACTAGTGGAAGTCGGACGGCGCAAGGTCAGGCGAGACTGCTGGGTGTGGCAACACATCCCACCCAAGCTTCAATAATTTTTGGCGGGTGATCAAACTTGTGTGTGGTCTCGCGTTGTCGTGATGGAACACAACACCTTTACGATGAACGAGCTCTGGACCTTTCTGGATGATGGATTCGTTCAAACTGTCCAATTGCCGACAGTGCACATTCGAATTGATTGTTTGGTTCCGTGGTAGGAGCTCGAAAAACACGACACCTTTAAAATCCCACCACACTGAGACCAGAACCTTCCACTGATGAATGTCTGCTTTGGATGTCGTTTGAGGGCAAGCAGCACGTCAGGACCAAGACCGTTTGTGCAGCACATTGTTGTGCACAATCCAGTTTTCGTAACCAGTTATCAGTCGCTTCAAAAAAGGATCGTTTTCCTCACGTTTAATGAGCATATCGCAGATGCTTAGACGCGCCGTTAATTGAGCTTCTTTGAGTTCATGAGGAACCCACACATCGAGCTTGCTTACGTATCCCAGCTTCTTCAGGTGGTCGTGAACGCTTGAATGATGGATGTGCAACGTGTCTGCAATCTCTCGTGTCGTGTAATGTGGGTTTGACTCGATCAATGCCTTGATTTGGTCGTCATCAACCTCGGTGGGCCTCCCGGACCGAGGAGCATTGTTGAGGTCAAAATCACCAGCACACAATTTTGCGAACCACCGCTGGCACTGACGTTCTTGTAGAGCATTATCACCGTACACTTTACGCAACTTTTCACAAGCTTGACGCGCGTTCTTCCCTTTACGGAAGTAAAAGAGTCAAATATGGCGAAACAGTTTGGTCTTCCTTCTTCAACTTGAGGTCAAATCTCCGCAAATCAACCAAATCGCTCACTATTCCTTTTAGACTGCAGCTAGAACTGGCACCTGTTGAATGCCTTAGCGATAACAGAGCTGCGCATGCCTCTAGTACTTCCAAAACCGCCCAACCGCCATCGGGTGCCAAAATACGTCATGACTTTTCCGACAACATAATACATCTAACTCACCTTCGTTTTGTTGATGACATAGTTATTTTTGCAACTATCCCATCAGAGCTGCAGAGTATGATCCAGGAACTTGCTGACAAGAGTAAAGAAGTGGGATTAAAAATGAATTTTCGGAAGACAAAAGTGGTGTACAATGCTTTTGGAAGAAATGAAGATTTATCAATTGATGGGCAAAAGCTGGAGATAACAGACACGTACGTTTATCTTGGACAGCAGATATCAAGTGAGGGTCATATTGATGAAGAAATTAATCGGCGTATAAAACTTGTCTGGAGAGCTTTTGGAAGAAACAGCATAATTTTCAAGAGCAATATGCCATTATGTCTTAAAAGAAAAGTGTTTGATCAATGCATCCTTCCAGTGCTTACGTATGGTGCAGAGACGTGGACCTTAACTAAAAGAGACATACAAAGGCTGCAGACAACTCTAAGCCATATACATTGATGAAGAAATTAATCGGCGTACAAAACTTGCCTGAAGAGCTTTTGGAAGAAACAGTATAATTTTCAAAAGCAATATGCCATT
This sequence comes from Macrothele yani, assembly GCA_039090855.1. Taxonomy (NCBI): domain Eukaryota; kingdom Metazoa; phylum Arthropoda; class Arachnida; order Araneae; family Macrothelidae; genus Macrothele; species Macrothele yani. The sequence continues at coordinate 2,219,565 of CM077034.1, forward strand.
ATGTCTTAAAAGAAAAGTGTTTGATCAATGCATCCTTCCAGTGCTTACGTATGGTGCAGAGACGTGGACCTTAACTAAAAGAGACATACAAAGGCTGCAGACAACTCTAAGCCATATACATTGATGAAGAAATTAATCGGCGTACAAAACTTGCCTGGAAAGCTTTTGGAAGAAACAGTATAATTTTCAAAAGCAATATGCCATTATGTCTTAAAAGAAAAGTGTTTGATCAATGCATCCTTCCAGTGCTTACGTATGGTGCAGAGACGTGGACCTTAACTAAAAGAGACATACAAAGGCTGCAGACAACTCTAAGCCATATACATTGATGAAGAAATTAATCGGCGTACAAAACTTGCCTGAAGAGCTTTTGGAAGAAACAGTATAATTTTCAAAAGCAATATGCCATTATGTCTTAAAAGAAAAGTGTTTGATCAATGCATCCTTCCAGTGCTTACGTATGGTGCAGAGACGTGGACCTTAACTAAAAGAGACATACAAAGGCTGCAGACAACTCTAAGCCATATACATTGATGAAGAAATTAATCGGCGTACAAAACTTGCCTGAAGAGCTTTTGGAAGAAACAGTATAATTTTCAAAAGCAATATGCCATTATGTCTTAAAAGAAAAGTGTTTGATCAATGCATCCTTCCAGTGCTTACGTATGGTGCAGAGACGTGGACCTTAACTAAAAGAGACATACAAAGGCTGCAGACAACTCTAAGCCATATACATTGATGAAGAAATTAATCGGCGTACAAAACTTGCCTGAAGAGCTTTTGGAAGAAACAGTATAATTTTCAAAAGCAATATGACATTATGTCTTAAAAGAAAAGTGTTTGATCAATGCATCCTTCCAGTGCTTACGTATGGTGCAGAGACGTGGACCTTAACTAAAAGAGACATACAAAGGCTGCAGACAACTCTAAGCCATATACATTGATGAAGAAATTAATCGGCGTACAAAACTTGCCTGAAGAGCTTTTGGAAGAAACAGTATAATTTTCAAAAGCAATATGCCATTATGTCTTAAAAGAAAAGTGTTTGATCAATGCATCCTTCCAGTGCTTACGTATGGTGCAGAGACGTGGACCTTAACTAAAAGAGACATACAAAGGCTGCAGACAACTCTAAGCCATATACATTGATGAAGAAATTAATCGGCGTACAAAACTTGCCTGGAAAGCTTTTGGAAGAAACAGTATAATTTTCAAAAGCAATATGCCATTATGTCTTAAAAGAAAAGTGTTTGATCAATGCATCCTTCCAGTGCTTACGTATGGTGCAGAGACGTGGACCTTAACTAAAAGAGACATACAAAGGCTGCAGACAACTCTAAGCCATATACATTGATGAAGAAATTAATCGGCGTACAAAACTTGCCTGGAGAGCTTTTGGAAGAAACAGTATAATTTTCAAAAGCAATATGCCATTATGTCTTAAAAGAAAAGTGTTTGATCAATGCATCCTTCCAGTGCTTACGTATGGTGCAGAGACGTGGACCTTAACTAAAAGAGACATACAAAGGCTGCAGACAACTCAAAGAAGCATGGAGAGGTTCATGCTTGGTGTAACCAGGAGAGATAAGAAGAGGAACTCGTGGATCAGAAAAATGACAAGAGTGGAAGACGTCATGATCAGAGTTAAATCCCTGAAATGGCAATGGGCTAGACATTCTGCCAGAAGGACAGACCATCGATGGACAGCCGAAATTTTAGACTGGATTCCAAGGGACAGGAAAAGACCCAGAAGAAGACCACATGTGAGATGAAATTCGAAAGTATGCGGGAGTAACATGGAGGAGACTGGCACAAGACAGACCGTTGTGGAAGAGGCTTGGAGAGACCTTCGTCCAGCAGTGGATTGATAATGGTTGACAATGATGATGACTTCTTCGTATTATTTTGTCTTTTTTAGCACGTCTTTTGTAAAAAAAGATTGTGCTTACGTTATCCGTTTGTCTGTCCGTCCGTCCGTCCGTCCGTCCGTTTGAGGGCAGGATATCTCTGTAACTAACAGCCCGATTTGAAAAATTAGTTTTGCATTATGAAGCTTGAAATGTACGAATGATGATTTTTTTTTTTTCGTTTTTCATTACGATGCAAAATTTTGCCGCTAGAGGGCGTAAAGGCAGATGATATTGAAACACATTCTATTCCATATATTTCCTTCTAAACATCCAATTCAATTTTTTTTTTTTTACTTCTCGATACCATTCGTGTCGAAGATTATTTTAAGCATAGTCACTTTTCCAAGTTACGCAAAAATTCCCCGCTAGGGGACGTAAAAGCAAACTCTTTTTCCCCAGATATCTCTGCTTCTAAAACTCCGATTTCAAAAATTCTTCCTGCACCGAATACAGCTGCTGACGGAAATGTTTTTGTTGTAATTTCCAATTTTTTCTAAAACATGGTTCGCCCACCAGGAGCCGTAAGCGTTACATTTCTGCTTCGTAGGTATTTGCAGCAAAATTTCAGACTCTAGAATCCCGATTTAAAAATTTCTTTCATGGACCGATACCGCTCATGTTGATAAACATTTGAGAATATTTTCTTCTTAAAATAATGCATGGTTACTATATCTCTGCCTTGTTAGACAGTGTTTCCGGCGTAATGTGTTTCTTATATAATTTCAAAATTTTCAAGTAATGCATAGATTTTGCGCTAGGGACGTAAAGATGAATTGCGCTTTCCTCAATATCTCCGCTTCTAAAACTCCGATTTGAAAAATTCTTTCTGCACCGGATACAGCTCTTGATAGGAAGTGTTTTGCATGTAATTTGTAATATTTGATAACGAACGGTTTGGCCACCAGGGGATGAAAAAGATTTAATTTCTGCATCTGATGTATTTGCAGTAAAGTGTGAGCTCCTTATAACTCAATTGAAAAAATTCTTTCGTGGACCAAAACCGCTCGTATCAAAAAACCTTTGGAAAATACTTGCTTCTTAAAATAGTGCATGGATTTTCCGCCAGGGGGCGTAGAAGCATAGCTTATGTTTGTCGATATCTGTGCTTCTAAGAGCCCGATTTGCCGCCTCGGGGGCGCAGTGGTCTAAGCGATGGCCTCTGATCATTCGTCCGAACGGGGTCCGGGTTCGAATCCCGGTGAGGCATGGATGTTGTGTTTGTCTTACGGCACTGGCTCTCTCCCTTCCCTGGAACCAGTGACCCTAAATTAGGGACGGGCGACTGCTTATAGCCCATTGAGTTGCTCACGGTGGTCGTTAAACCTCCAATCCAAATAATAATAATAATAATAATAAGAGCCCGATTTGAAAAATTCTTTCTTTGTTGGAGAGCGTTTCCGCTGTCCGTCCACACGTGTTCATCACAACATTAAATTAAATAAATTCATAATTGATAGTTTGATTGCGGGCGACCCTTACAGACATCTTTAGTGGAATGATTTGGAGCTTGAGCAAGATGTGATCATGCGTTATGTGTCCTTATTTCCATCCTTTGAAGATTGAACTTATTGCTCAAGTGTACACCACTCCGCTACCCTTTACGGTTCCCCAACAGCAACAATATTTCTCAAGGACACGAAGCACATAAGGATTCTATGTTTAAGAATACGCGCCCCTAAGTCAGGGACAAAAAAAGAAAATTATTATATTTTTTGCTGTTCCCACAACCAACTAAAATTAGTACCGGTATGTAAATTCTGGGGAAACAAGTGCTGGTGTTAAACACTACGAAAATGAAGTACCGGCCTGTCATACCAGCGTACACCGCCCCATTTTGAGCACGTTATACACAGTGTGGCAAAGAATTTTTAAGACTGGGTCTGTAAAATGAAATAGAAACAAGAAATTATAATTTGTTTTGGTTTGTTATTCAAAATAAGTCCCTCCGGCTTCAATACACTTGTTACAGCGATTTAATAATGATTCGAATGCCTGTTCCACTTCACTTTGCGGAATTGCCTCCAAAGCACGCGCCGAAGCTGTTTGTATGGTCGAAATATCATCAAAATAACACCCTTTTAACGTCATTTGAAGTTTTGGGAATAAAGAAAAGTCGCAGGGTGCTAAATCAGACGAATACGGTGGATGATTCAACACACAGACGTTATTTATCGCCAAAAATCTACGAACAAGAAGTGAGGTGTGACTGGGTGCATTATCGTGCAACAAACACCAACTGTTTTCATCCCGATATTCTGGACGAATGCGACGAATTCTGCCCATGAAACGCCTCAAAACATTTAAGTAAAACTCACCAGTAATTGTTTGTCCACTTGGAACAAATTCTTTGTGGATAATACCCTTACTAACGAAGAATGTAATGAGCATTGTTTTGATTTTCGATGGAACTTTTCTTGTTTGTTTTTTAGTTGTGGCGAGATTTTTGATTTCCTTTCCGCACTTTGTCGCTTTGTTTTAGGATCATATTGAAAACACCATGTTTCATCACCTGTAACAATCGATTTTAAGAAGTTTGGATCATTTTCAGCGGCTGAAAGGATGTCTCTGCAATGTGCACTTCTCCTTGATTTTTGTTCATTGGTTAACGTGTGTGGAACAAATTTAGCACAGACTTTTGTTTTGCCCAAATCTTCATGCAGGATGGTTCGAATCGTTTCTTTGTTGATGTTTAAAGACTCTTCCATCATTCTTAGTGACGCACATCGATTGTTTGCCACGAAATCACGCACTTTTTCAATAATCTCAGGTGTCCTAGATGAACTTGGTCTTCCGGTATGCTTATCATCATCTAGCGTCTCTCTTCCGTCCAAAAAACGTTTGTGCCACAGGAAAACATTTGATCTACTTAAACAAAACTCACCGTAAACTTGTTTATTCATTTGGTACGTAGGCACTTTTATCAAGTTTTGCGTTAAATTTAATAACAGCCCTTTGTTCCATCTTAATAATTCAACATGAAAAAAATTTGACTTCTCTAATGAACGGCCGTTTCGTTTGAGTTACTTTAACAACTGCGCAGTACTTTTGGCAGAAAGCAAGTAGATGGTCACGGTTTATAACGCATTCGCGATTACACTGGTGGCGCCACCGTAGGCTGAAATCTAGCGCCAGTCTTAAAAATTCTTTGACGCAATGTGTATGTTATTTTTAATCATTTCCATATTCGGCCCTGAGATACTTGCATGCTGAATTTCATCAGGATCGAACGACTTTCACGGGGTGCTTCGTTTTTCTGGCAAAGACTGTATTTATCTGGCTTAAATTATCTTTGCAAACCTAAAAAGAGCAAATAAAATTTTTCATTTTCCGTCAGATTTCGCTACCTTGGGTAGTTTAGGTTGAAAATGATTCTGCAAATGTTGTTTCTTTTCCAGCCCCTTTCTTTGTTTATCGAAAGCAAAGCTTTGAATGGGTTTTGACTTTGTCAATATCGTTATTGTCTAGGTTCTGTTGAAAGAGGGATACAAAGCAGGTTTTGTTACTACGTTGCTGTCATAGATTCGTGGGTCTCGGAAGCGAATTTCACCGTTAAATGCCTTGCGTCAACGCCCACGTGTGTCACACAGAATGCCCATAGCACTCGGCACGTTAGAGAGAACACAGCGATTGTTCAAATTCGCGTATTGTCCGCATACAATGAGAAGTTGTCTACATTCATACATTCGACATTTGTGATAGCATTCAGGTGCAGGAAGAATTCTGTTATTCATCAGAAATATCAAAACCAAGACCGTTCTGTGGGCGAAAGTTATCTTCACAAAATTTTGGCGACAAAATACAAATTTTTTTTCTGAAATTCACGACACTTTCAGTGATTTTTTTCGTGAATTAACCAAGAGTATTTCTGATACAACTTTTTCCGCAAAATGACGAAAAACACTCTGAATTTCATAAATTTTTCGTACGCCAGAGAAATTCTGAATTTTCAGAAATCTTTCCGCAATTTCTTTCTTTTTATTGACGGCAAATTACCGTTTTCAAGATATGTTAACGGAAAATTCTAAATTTTCAGAAACCTTTCCACAATTCCTTTCTTATGTTGACAGCAAATTGCCGTTTTCAAGATGTGTTAATGGAAAATTCTGAATTTTCAGAAAACTTTCCACAATTCCGTTCTCATATTGACACTAAATTTTCCACAATTACTTTCTTATATTGACGGTACATTTTAGTTCCATGAGGTAAATATTTACTTGGCAGATGGCCTTTCTTTGAGGAGCTAACCACTGAATTTCAGAGAACTGCTTAATGATGTGTATGTATGCATGTATGTATGTATGTAATTATGTATGTATGTATGTTTTTGAGTTTTTGAATTTTCAGAAACCTTTCCGTAATTCCTTTCATGTATGTATGTATGTATTATGTAATTATGTATGTATGTATGTATGTATGTATGTATGTATGTATGTATGTATTGATGTTAAATTTCCGTTGTCAAGATATGTTAACGGAAAATTCTGAATTTTCAGAAACCTTTCCACAATTCCTTTCTTATATTGACAGCAAATTATCGTTTTCAAGATGTGTTAACAGGAAATTCTGAATTTTCAGAAACATTTCCACAATTCCTTTCTTATATTGACGGCAAGTTATCGTTTTCAAGATGTGTTATGGAAAATTCTGAATTTTCAGAAACCTTTCCGTAATTCCTTTCTTCTCTTGACGGTAAATTGCCGTTTTGTCTTAACTGAAAATTCTGAATTTTCAGAAACCTTTCCGTAATTCCTTTCTTCTTTTGACGGTAAATTTCCGTTTTGTCTTAACTGAAAATTCTGAATTTTCAGGAACCTTTCCGCCATTCTTTTCTTATATGGACGGTAAATTGCCGTTTTTAAAATGTGTTAACCGAAAATACTGAATTTTCTGAATTTTTCCTCAATTCCTTTCTTATATTGACGGTAAATAACCGTTTTCAAGAAGTGTTAACGGAAAATTCTGAATGTTCAGAATTCCTTTTTTATATTGACGGCAAATTATCGCTTTCAACATTATTAACGGGAAATTCTGAATTTTCAGAAACCTTTCCGCAATTCATTTCCTATATTGACGGCAAATGACCGTTTTCAAGATGTGTTTATGGAAAATTTTGAATTTTCAGAAACCTTTCCTCAATTCCTTTCTTATATCGACGACAAGTTACCGTTTTCAAGATGTGTTTATGGAAAATTTTGAATTTTCAGAAACCTTTTCGCAATTCATTTCTTATATTGACGTCGATTACCGTTTTCAAGATGTGTTATGGAAAATTCTTAATTTTCAGAAACCTTTCCTCAATTCCTTTCTTATATTGACGGCAAGTTACCGTTTTTAAGATGTGTTTATGGAATTTTTTTAATTTTCAGAAACTTTTCCGCAATTCTTTCTTATATTGACGGCGATTACCGTTTTCAAGATGTGTTATGGAAAATTCTTAATTTACAGAAACCTTTCCGTAATTCCTTTCTTCTTTTGACGGTAAATTGCCGTTTTGTCTTAACTGAAAATTCTGAATTTTCAGAAACCTTTCCGCCATTCTTTTCTTATATGGACGGTAATTTCCCGTTTTTAAAATGTGTTAACAGATTTTGTGTTAACAGATTTTAAAAACGGGAAATTACCGTCCATATAAGAAAAGAATGGCGGAAAGGTTTCTGAAAATTCAGAATTTTCAGTTAAGACAAAACGGCAATTTACCGTCAAAAGAAGAAAGGAATTACGGAAAGGTTTCTGTAAATTAAGAATTTTCCATAACACATCTTGAAAACGGTAATCGCCGTCAATATAAGAAAGAATTGCGGAAAAGTTTCTGAAAATTAAAAAAATTCCCGTGTTAACAGAAAATACTGAATTTTCTGAATTGTTTCCGCAATTCTTTTCTTATATTGACGGTAAATAACCGTTCTCAAGAAGTCCTAACGGAAAATTCTGAATTTTCAGAAATTCTTCAGCAATTCCTTTCTTATATTGACCGTAAATTTTAGTTCCATGAGGTAAATATTTACTTGGCAGATGGTCTTTCTTTAAGGAACTAACCTCTGGATCTCAGAAAACAGCTTAATTATATCTATGTATGTATGTATGTATGTATGATAAGGCCTATATATTGACGGCAAATTGTCGTTTTCAAGATGTGTTACCGGAAAATTCTGAATTTTCAGAAACCTTTCCGCAATTCCTTTCTTGTATTAACGGAAAAACTCCGTTCTCACTTTTTCCGTATCCATTTGACGAAAAATAGGAGAGATTCATGGGAATACTTGAGAGTTTGATTAACTGTTAAATTTCAATAGTCTGTCTAAGTATTTAATTTTGAAATTCTGTAGCGAAATCGGATATTGTGGATAGCATATTGCATGAATTCTGTTTACTATGGAACAGGATATTTCTTTTCCTCTTCCCCATTTTGTGCAGCAGCTATTATATATCATACATAATATATTGTACATGTGATTGTACGGTGTTCATGTATCACGCTGTGGAGCCCTTCAGTCAAAAGCTGTATAGCTATCAAAATTAAATTTTATATTTAGAAGTTTTGTGAAATAATATTATAAAACAGGCTATTGCACCTTCTCTTAAAGATAATTAAAAGTTACTTTCAGTTGGAAAAAAGATCTCAAGCTTCAAATCATTCTGTTGCTTCGAAAAATCACGATGAAAGAAATACGTCATTTGTAATACGTAATTTGAAAAAAAAAAAAAATAGAATTATCACAAACTTATTCAAAAAATTATAAGCTCCAATAGAAAATGAAATATCTAAATCACTCGCATTAAGGAAAAACAAGTTGATAAAATCATGCAATGCATTGATTATGATACACTTTCCAACATACCAGAAATCATTACTCAAGTTATGAGGATAATGGCTGTGGAATAAATCTCGCTCCTGTGTCCTGACCTTTGACCCCATTTCGATGATATTCAACAGAATTGGCTCAGTATACCTCCGGAACAACATACTAAAGTATTGTCGCAATAGAAGCATTCTTAATAAAGTTATGAGGATAGCGGCTGTGGAATAAATCTCGCTTCTGTGCCTTGACCTTTGACCCCATTTCGCTGATATTCAACAGAATTGGCTCAGTCTACCTACGGAACGACATACTAAAGTATTGTCGCAACAGAAGCATTTTTACACACGTTATGAGGATAACGGCTGTGGAATAAATCTCTCTCCTGTGCCCTGATCTTTGACCCCATTTCGATTATATTAAACAGAACCGGTTCAATATACCTCCGGAACAACATACTAAAGTATTGTTGCAATAGAAGCATTCTTAATAAAGTTATGAGGATAGTGGCTGTGGAATAAATCTCGCTTCTGTGCCATGACCTTTGACCCCATTTCGCTGATATTCAACAGAATTGGCTCAGTATACCTACGGAACAATATACTAAAGTATTGTCGCAACAGAAGCATTTTTACACACGTTATGAGGATAATGGCTGTGGAATAAATCTCGCTCCTGTGCCCTGACCTTTGATCCCATTTCGATTATATTAAACAGAACCGGTTCAATATACCTCCGGAACAACATACTAAAGTATTGTTGCAATAGAAGCATTCTTAATAAAGTTATGAGGATAGTGGCTGTGGAATAAATCTCGCTTCTGTGCCATGACCTTTGACCCCATTTCGCTGATATTCAACAGAATTGGCTCAGTATACCTACGGAACAATATACTAAAGTATTGTCGCAACAGAAGCATTTTTACACACGTTATGAGGATAATGGCTGTGGAATAAATCTCGCTCCTGTGCCCTGACCTTTGATCCCATTTCGATTATATTAAACAGAACCGGTTCAATATACCTCCGGAACAACATACTAAAGTATTGTTGCAATAGAAGCATTCTTAATAAAGTTATGAGGATAGTGGCTGTGGAATAAATCTCGCTTCTGTGCCATGACCTTTGACCCCATTTCGCTGATATTCAACAGAATTGGCTCAGTATACCTACGGAACAATATACTAAAGTATTGTCGCAACAGAAGCATTTTTACACACGTTATGAGGATAACGGCTGTGGAATAAATCTCGCTCCTGTGCCCTGATCTTTGATCCCCATTTCGATTATATTAAACAGAACCGGTTCAATATATACCTCCGGAACAACATACTAAAGTATTGTTGCAATAGAAGCATTCTTAATAAAGTTATGAGGATAGTGGCTGTGGAATAAATCTCGCTTCTGTGCCATGACCTTTGACCCCATTTCGCTGATATTCAACAGAATTGGCTCAGTATACCTACGGAACAATATACTAAAGTATTGTCGCAACAGAAGCATTTTTACACACGTTATGAGGATAATGGCTGTGGAATAAATCTCGCTCCTGTGCCCTGACCTTTGATCCCATTTCGATTATATTAAACAGAAATGGTTCAGTATATCTCCGGAACAACATGCCAAAGTTTTGTCGCAATCGAAGCATTTTAACGTAAATCATGACTCATAAGGAATGGATCCCACTTCTATGTGCTGACCTTTGACCCCATTTCGCCCATTTTCAGTAGGGTTCGTCTCCAGGTGGTCCCCTACCACATACCAAACTTTCATCGAAATTTTAAAAAATTTACGCGAGTTATCGTGCGGACGGACAGACAGACGGGCGGACAAACCTGGAGCATATACGCTTCTTCAACCTACGGTTGGAAAGCGTAAAAAATCGTCATCGCTTAATTAGTTTTACCTTGAACGTAAATCTGATTCCTGTGACATTCTGGCTCAGTGGTTAAGATGTGCTGCTTCAAACCAAACGGCGTGCCCTGTAACAAATAAGTGGTGTGAGTTCACGGAAAATTTCTCAAAATAACGTGCAGCAAAGTTGCATCCGTTTTTTCAGAAATTTCCGTTTCTAAAAGTGGCCGTTTATTTTATTTTCACAGATATTTCCGTAGACAGAAATTCCATTTATTTCAGAAAAGTCCATTTCAGGTTTTTCCGTATTTAAACGGAAAATTTCGCAAAATGGACGACCCTGTACTTTTTAGCCCGTAATCCCTCAGCTGAGATCAGGATTGAACCAAAAACCCCTGGAGAGAAAGCCCCAGCGGGCGAACTACGAAGGTGTGTGACGTCACGGTCAAAGGGCCATCGCAATCCCTCTCTCCAGAGAGGGCAAAGGGCAAACGTAAAGGGAATGCCGATGTTAGCTTCTTTATACAACATGCTTGGAAAATATTGAGTGCCTTTATATAGATCTAATTACAAAGCACATCCAAAAACCATTGTTTTCAGCTTTCCCAAAAGTGAAAGCTTTCGAAGAAGGAGGATTTCTTCAGTACTAATGAAGAATCTTGAACCCACCGTGAATTCAAAGGTTAGTTAAGTTTTCACGGCAGTATTTTCTGCTTTCGTTGTAAATACAATTATAATTTAGTGAAATGTTACTCGTTTTTTTATTGACGGAGTAAAATTTAAATTTCCGATTATCAGCTCATTATTTATTGTCGTTTAAATAATGGTATTAATTACCATTCAACATTTCATTTCCAGAAAGTAATAGTTATTTTTCTTTACAGAATTTGTAGTTAGTTGTGTTCAGATTGAGAGGGGGAAAAAAAAGATGTACACATATATTACGCATCAAGTACTAAGGTTAACCAGGCAAAGAAACTGGCAATAAATTATTACGTTATTTATTAATCAACATTTCATTTCCGTAAAACAAATGTCATTTTTCTTCATAAAATTGCTGTGTATCAGAGTCCTAATTAAAACAAGAATTCGCACGAAATGTACAGAACTACTTGATGCGCTGATAATTATCAGCGCATCAATTAGTTCTGTACATTTCGAAGGCTAGCCCAAAGAAAAGCTCATTGGAATGTCCAACAAATGTATCCGAAAGTCTGGTATTAATATATTCCATGTTCATTTGACAAAGAACTTTTTCCTGAATGATTTTTATTTATATATATTTTTTTTTACCTTCTAGAAATAGTTGCAAGTTTGAGCACACATCTTACCGTATTTTCAATAAATCGGAAATTTTGCTTTCGCGTTCGTTACGTAATTACGAAAAAGTCTTTTTTTTTTTTTTGTCTTTCATTTTATAATAAATCGAACGCGAAGGGAATTTGTAAAAGTTTTAAGTGAAATGATTATTTTCATACAGTCCTACCAATTTGCCATTAACGCACTTCAAAAGATCGTAGTTGCAAAAATGCTTAACGTAAAATGATGGGTTTTTCACGTTATATGTGAAAAAACTTTTTTTTTTTGCTCCTTTAGCCAAATTGAAAACTAAAGGAAAATTTTCATGAAATCATTTCCCAGCACAAGAGCAAAACTTTGGAATTCCCCGATTTACGGATATCATTGCTGGAAACTGAGAAAAAAAGATGAAAGCTAAGGATGTAATCTTTCGATGTTATCTAAGGAGAAAAATTAAAGAGTAAATAAAAACCGGTCGATTTATTGTTGTGTGCGCAAATTGTCTAGTACCGCACTCGAGAAATTATTTCTCTTCGTAAACACCGCGGTTCTTCGTCGGCGTTTTCACGAGCATAGAGCTCGAGTCTGTCGGCCCACTAGCTCTGACGTCACAAACCAGTTCGGAGGCTTTCTTAATCTTTAGGGGTTTTGGTTGAACCCCAAATGTTTTTTTTTTTTTTTTTTTGATTGAAGGTTTAACGACCACCGCGAGCAACTCAATGGGCTATAAGCAGTCGCCCGTCCCTGATTTAGGGTCACTGGTTCCAGGGAAGGGAGAGAGCCAGTGCCGTAAGACAAACACAACATCCATGCCTCACCGGGATTCGAACCCGGACCCCTTTCGGGCGAATGATCAGAGGCCATCGCTTAGACCACTACGCCACCGGGGCGGCCCCCCAACGTTTGAGTTGTTTAAACAGGTAACTCACGCCTTCAACAACTGAGCTACACACACTCGGCGATCAGCTTCACGTACATCGTGAAATGAATTCCTCGTTGATGAAATTGTGTTCTTTGTCATTAGCGCGAGTAATTTGGTCATTTTATTTACGCTTTCCAACCGTAGGTTGGAGAACTGTATATGCTGCAGCTTTTTTCCGTCTGTAAGTCTATCCGTCCGCATGATACCTCGCGTAAAAATGGAAAATGGTTCGATTTCGATGAAATTTTAGTATGTGATAGAGGACCACCTGGGAACGAGCCCTATTGAAAATGGACGAAATGGGGATAAAGGTCAGGACATAGGAGCGGGATCCATTCCATTGCCCTTATGCGTTAACTTACGTAAAAATGCTTCGATTCCGACAAAACTTTAACATGTTATTCCGGAAGTTATACTGAAGAGAACATCAGCGAAATGAGGTCAAAGTTCAGGACACAGTAGCGAGATTTATTCCACAGCCATTATCCTCATAACTTGACTAAAAATGCTTCTATTGCGACAAAACATTAGTATGTTGTTCCGGAGGTATACTGAACCAGTTCTGTTTAATATTATCGAAATGTGGTCAAAGGTCAGGGCACAGGAGTAAGATTTATTCCACAGATTTTATCGTCATAACTTGACCAAAAATGCTTCTATTGCGACAAAACTTTTTCTGTGGTATACTAAACACATTCTCTTGAATATCATCGAAATGGGATCAAAAGATCGAGATTTATTCCACAGCCGTTATCCTCATAACTTGACTAACTTCTATTGCGACAAAACTTTAGCATGTTGTTTCTGTGGAATACTGAACGGATTCTGTTGAATATAATCGAAATGGGGTCAAAGGTCGGGACACAGGAGCGAGGTATATTCCACAGCCATTATCCTCATAAACTGACGAAAAATGCTTCTATTGCGATAAAACTTTAGTATGTTGTTCTGGAGGTACCCTAACCCGGTTCTATGTAATAACAACGAAATAGGGTCAAAGGTCAGGGCACAGGACCGAGATTTATTCCACAGCCATTATCCTCATAACTTGACTAAAAATGCTTCTATTCCGACAAAACTTTAGTATGTTTTTCCGGAGATATACTGAACCAGTTCTGTTGAATATAATCGAAATGGAGTCAAAGGTCAGGACACAGGAGTGAGATTTATTCCACAGCCATTATCCTCATAACTTGACTAAAAATGTTTCTATTGCGACAAAACTTTAGTATGTTGTGCCGGAGGTATACTGAACCAATTCTGTTGAATATCAGCGAAACGGGGTCAAAGGTCGGGACACATGAGCGAGGTATATTCCACAGCTATTATCCTCATAACTTGACTAAAAATGCTTCTATTGCGACAAAACTTTAGTATGCTGTTCCGGAGGTATACTGAACCAGTTATGTTGAATATCATGGAAATGGAGTCAAAGGTCAGGACACAGGAGCGAGATTTGTTCCACAACCATTATCCTTATAACTTGACTAAAAATGTTTCTATTGCGACAAAACTTCAGTATGTTGTTCCGGAGGTATACTGAACCAGTTCTGTTGAATATAATCGAAATGGAGTCAAAGGTCAGGACACAGGAGTGAGATTTATTCCACAGTCATTATCCTCATAACTTGACTAAAAATGTTTCTATTGCGACAAAACTTTAGTATGTTGTGCCGGAGGTATACTGAACCAATTCTGTTGAATATCAGCGAAATGGGGTCAAAGGTCGGGACACAGGAGCGAGGTATATTCCACAGCTATTATCCTCATAACTTGACTAAAAATGCGTCTATTGCGACAAAACTTTAGTATGTTGTTCCGGAGGTATACTGAACCAGTTCTGTTGAGTATCATCGAAATTGAGTCAAAGGTCAGGATACAGGAGTGAGATTTATTCCACAGCTATTATCCTCATAACTTGACTAAAAATGTTTCTATTGCGACAAAACTTTAGTATGTTGTGCCGGAGGTATACTGAACCAATTCTGTTGAATATTAGCGAAATGGGGTCAAAGGTCGGGACACAGGAGCGAGGTATATTCCACAGCCATTATCCTCATAACTTGACGAAAAATGCTTCTATTGCGATAAAACTTTAGTATGTTGTTCTGGAGGTACCCTAAACCGGTTGTATTTAATAACATCGAAATTGGGTCAAAGGTCAGGACACAGGAGCGATATTTCTTTTACAGCCATTATCCTCATAACTTGAGTAATGATTGTTGGAAAGCGTATCATAAGCAATGCATTGCATGATTTTACTAACTTGTTTTCTGTTGGAGCTTATTATTTTTCTGAATAGGGTCGTAATATTTTTTTCTGTAGGAGGAATATTCAGAAATTAAACATGTTTCATTGTGATTTTTCGAAGCAACAGAATGCTATGCAACTTGATTTCTTTAAACTGACAATAACTTTCAGTTATCTTTATGAAAAGGTGAAATATACATTTTGTATAGTATTATTTCACAAAAAAAAATTAAATATCAAATTTTCTTTTGATGCTTTTCTTTTAAGTTATCTAAAGATTGATACACAGGCATCGCATGATCATCTTTAGTTAGTTAAGATTGATACACAGGCATCGCATGATCATTAGATGATACACGGGCATCGCAGTTAATTAAGATTGATACACAGGCATCGCATGATCATTAGATGATACACGGGCATCGCAGTTAGTTAAGATTGATATACAGGCATCGCATGATCATCTTTCGTTAGTTAAGATTGATATACAGGCATCGCATGATCATTAGATGATACACGGGCATCGCAGTTAGTTAAGATTGATACACAGGCATCGCATGATCATCTTTAGTTAGTTAAGATTGATATACAGGCATCGCATGATCATTAGATGATACACGGGCATCGCAGTTAGTTAAGATTGATACACAGGCATCGCATGATCATCTTTAGTTAGTTAAGATTGATACACAGGCATCGCATGATCATCTGTAGTGAGTTAAGTTTGATACACAGGGCATCGCATGATCATCTTTAGTTAGTTAAGATTGATATACAGGCATCGCATGATCATTAGAGGATACACGGGCATCGCAGTTAGTTAAGATTGATACACAGGCATCGCATGATCATCTTTAGTTAGTTAAGATTGATATACAGGCATCGCATGATCATTAGATGATACACGGGCATCGCAGTTAGTTAAGATTGATACACAGGCATCGCATGATCATCTTTAGTTAGTTAAGATTGATATACAGGCATCGCATGATCATTAGATGATACACGGGCATCGCAGTTAGTTAAGATTGATACACAGGCATCGCATGATCATCTTTAGTTAGTTAAGATTGATACACAGGCACCGCATGATCATCTGTAGTTAGTTAAGTTTGATACACAGGCATCGCATGATCATCTTTAGTTAGTTAAGATTGATACAATGTTTTCTTGCTTTAGTCCAATACAATACCCAAATACTTAAAATACTTACAGTAATACAATATACAGGGTTACACAAAGGAAATGGATGGATGAAATCTTAGAAGGCCACAAAGGAAATGGATGGATGAAATTCGAAAAGTTGTCTGAGTAACATGAAAGGGACTGGCTCAAGACAGAGAGTTGTGGAAGAAACTTCGGGAAACCTTCATCGAGCAGTGGATTGATAGTGGTTGATGATGTTGATTAATGATTGATACACAGGCATCGCATGATCATCTTTAGTTAGTTAAGATAGAAGGCCACAAAGGAAATGGATGGATGAAATTCGAAAAGACGTCTGAGTAACATGAAAGGGACTAGCTCAAGACAGAGAGTTGTGGAAGAAACTTCGGGAAACCTTCATCCAGCAGTGGATTGATAATGGTTGATGATGTTGATAATGACTGAAATACTGGATTGGATATCAATGGGACGGGAATAAACCTAGAAGGCCACGAAGGAAATGGATGGATGAAATTCGAAAAGATGTCTGAATAACATGAAAGGGTCTAGCTCAAGACAGAGAGTTGTGGAAGAAACTTCGGTACACAGACATCGCATGATCATCTTTAGTTAGTTAATGATTGATACACAGACATCGCATTGGATGGACGGGAAAATACCTAGAAGGCCACAAAGGAAATGGATGGATGAAATTCGAAAAGATGTCTGAGTAAAATGAAAGGGACTGGCTCAAGACAGAGAGTTGTGGAAGAAACGTCGGGAGACCTTCATCCAGCAGTGGATTGATAATGGTTGATGATGTTGATAATGACTGGAATACTGGATTGGATATCAATGGGACGGGAATAAATCTAGAAGGCCACAAAGGAAATGGATGGATGAAATTCGAAAAGATGTCTGAGTAACATGAAAGGGACTGGCTCAAGACAGAGAGTTGTGGAAGAAACTTCGGGAAACCTTCATCCAGCAGTGGATTGATAATGGTTGATGATGTTGATAATGACTGAAATACTGGATTGGATATCAATGGGACGGGAATAAACCTAGAAGGCCACAAAGGAAATGGATGAATGGAAATTCGAAAAGATGTCTGAGTAACTTGAAAGGCTCAAGACAGAGATTTGTGGAAGAAACTTCAGGAAACCTTCATGCAGCAGCGGATTGATTAAAATTGACCGGAATCTGAACTTTTTTTTCTCTGCGCGTTATAAATTTGAATGCATATAAACGTCTTTATAGAAACCCAAATTTTTAGCCAAGCTAGATGAAATTTTCAGTTGCTACGGTTGTCAATTTAGAGCAGTCAGTGTTGAACGAACTTTCATTTGGAAAACTTAACCTTGGACGTCGTTGCGTTAGTCCTTTTACTTGTGCCTAAATTAGGGAAAAATAAAAAAATGAAAAACCCCGCTCATTATTTCAGTAAGGTGCAAAGAACAGATCCGTCGAACTTATCCGATTGCCCACATTTATCTATTGAGAGGGTCAGATTTGACTCTTGATTGGATTGGAGGAGGAAACGGGAAGTTGGTCTGTCAAGAGAGAGAGACACACACACAGAGGGAGATTTACACAAGGACGAGTTTTGGTCACGTGGCCTCATCGGAACAACATCCGAACTCCATAACCGTCTGCTGCCATTCAAATATGCTCAGCAAAGGATTTCGGAGCAGTAAAGGAATGCACTCTCCTTCTCTCTCTCTCTCTCTCTCTCTCTCTCTCTCTCACTGTCGTCGACGTTAAGGGGAAATAACGTGTTTTTTAACGCATTGCTTGTCATGTGACAATAACGGTAGTAAATGTCTTTCCTTTAAATGTCAGTTGCGTGATAGACAGCACAAATAAAAGTGACTAGCGTGTTCAAATAAGGTGTTTCGAGGCAAGAAAGATTTAAAAATGCGGAAAGTTATCGAAAGTTTAGAAAACTTTTACCAAGTTTTTATTTTCAGTTTTTAGTGAGATCGTGCAAGTACATGTGGTTTTTTTTTTTTTTTTTCGAAAAAGAATTAGTTGCTTGCGAAACCTAAATAACACTTTTGTTTCCAATTTGTGAAAGGCGCAAAAGTCCTTTTGCTCGTTTTATGAGGACAAATGATTTTATGAGAAACGCAAATTTCATCTCTCTGGCTTTATGAAAGCAAGTGATTTTAGGAGAGACAAATTTCATCTCGATGGTTTTCTGAAAGCAAATGACTTAATGAG
Organism: Macrothele yani; assembly: GCA_039090855.1. Classification (NCBI taxonomy): domain Eukaryota; kingdom Metazoa; phylum Arthropoda; class Arachnida; order Araneae; family Macrothelidae; genus Macrothele; species Macrothele yani. The sequence continues at coordinate 2,237,965 of CM077034.1, forward strand.
AAACGCAAATTTCATCTCTCTGGTTTTATGAAAGCAAATGATTTAATGAGAAACGCAAATTTCATCTCTCTGGTTTTATGAAAGCAAGTGATTTTAGGAGAGACAGAAATTTCATCTCGCTGGTTTTCTGAAAGCAAATGATTTTATGAAAGACGCAAATTTCATCTCGCTGGCTTTCTGAAATCAAATGATCTTATAAGAAACGGAAATGTCATCTCTCTGGCTTTATGAAAGCAAATGATTTCAGGAGAGACGTAGAATTTCATCTCGTTTGTTTTCTGAAAGCAAATGATTTTATGAGAAACGCAAATTTCATCTCTCCTGGCTTTATGAAAGCAAATGATTTTAGGAGAGACGTAGAATTTCATCTCGTTGGTTTTATGAAAGCAAGTGATTTTATGAGAAACGCAAATGTCATCTCTCTGACTTTATGAAAGCAAATGATTTTAGGAGAGACGTAGAATTTCATCTCGTTGGTTTTATGAAAGCAAATGATTTTATGAGAAACGCAAATTTCATCTCTCCTGGTTTTGTGAAAGCAAGTGATTTTATGAGAAACGCAAATGTCATCTCTCTGACTTTATGAAAGCAAATGATTTTAGGAGAGACGTAGAATTTCATCTCGTTGGTTTTCTGAAAGCAAATTATTTTATGAGAAACGCAAATTTCATCTCTCTGGTTTTCTGAAAGCAAGTGATTTTAGGAGAGAAAAATTTCATCTCGCTGGTTTTCTGAAAGCAAATGAAATTATGAGAAACGCAAATTTCGTCTAGCTGGCTTTATGAAATTTGCTGAACTTTACTCCGTAAGAAGAATTCGATCTCTAAATTAGAATCGCTTTAAAAAAATGATATTGGTTAACAGGATGATTTTAACCAAGTCTGTGAAGTGGTTTTTCATAATGGCGTCATTTTCATCTCAAACCGGAAGTTAATTGATTGGAAGTTTTATCTCATTCCTCATTTACGAAATCAGTCACCAGCTAAACTTCGCAAACAATGAATTTTCCAGAAAAAAGATTGCGATCAAGTTGATTCCAAAGAGCTGTTTGTCCAAAACTGGTGTACATCTGTGACGTGATGATGCAATCAGAGGAGAAAATAAACTTCCTCTAGAATAATTAAAAGCCGAAACGCAAATAAAACTGGAGATTTAGGTCTTTAGAAACGCGAACTTCGACAGTGTCTGATATTTTGAACAGAAATGGAGTTCGAAGATATTTTGGTAAAAGTTGGAAACTTCGGAAGTTATCAGAAGAAGTTAATGCTGTTTTTTCTGTTTCCGTCCTCTGCTATTTTGCCGTGGTTTTCCATGAACATTTTTTTTATGATTTCTGTTCCAGACCATTGGTGTAATGTTCCGGAGCTGATGAATCTCAGCATAAGTGAACGGCAGAGTCTAATTCGTCCAATAGAAGATCCAAAGTGTTTAATGTACGATGTTAATTACACCGACATTCTGCAATCTAGCAATTGGACCATTCCATCAGACGCTAAAACTAAGTCATGTGCGAATGGTTGGGAATATGACAAAACAAATTATGGAAGCACAGCTGCAACGAAGGTAAGTAACCGATTTTTGTATCTGTTCCCTTTGGAATTTTGCTCTCAAAGTATAATGAGTAATCATAAATAAGTAAACATTGTGATAAAATTCTGAAAATCGCAAACCACTATCCAGGATTCTTTTCTGGAATTAAGGAAGTATATTTCTGTTACAACCTTTCCCGCGAGACAACGGAAAAAAAGGAATTTCACGGATTTTTCGTACGACAGGAAAATTCTGAATTTTCAGAAACCTTTCCGCAATTTCTTTCTCGTGTTAACGATGAATTTCCGTTTTTAATATGTTTTAACAGAAAATTATGAATTTTCGAAAAGAATTGCGGAAAGGTTTCCAAAAATTCCTAATTTTCCGTGAATACATCTTAAAGACGGCAATTTACCGTTAATATGAGAAAAGAATTACGGAAAGGTTTCTGAAAATTCAGAATTTTCTGTTAACACATATTAAAAACGAAAATTTACCGTTAATATGAGAAAGGAATTTCGTAAAGGTTTCCGAAAATTCAGAATTTTCCGTTAACACACCTTAAAAACGGCAATTTATACGAAAGGAATTGCGGAAAGGTTTCTGAAAATTCTGAATTTTCGGAAACTTTTACGAAATTCCTTTCTGAATTTTCGGAAACCTTTCCGCAATTGCTTTCTTATAAACTGCCGTTTTTAAGGTGTGTCAACGGAAAATTCTGAATCTTCGGAAACCTTTACGAAATTCCTTTCTCATATTAACGGTAAATTTTCGTTTTTAATATGTGTTAACAGAAAATTCTGAATTTTCAGAAACCTTTCCGCAATTTCTTTCTCGTGTTAAAGATGAATTTCCGTTTTTAATATGTTTTAACAGAAAATTATGAATTTTCGAAAAGAATTGCCGAAAGGTTTCTGAAAATTCCAAATTTTCCGTTAACACATAAAAGAAATTGCGGAAAGGTTTCCAAAAATTCCTAATTTTCCGTGAATACATCTTAAAGACGGCAATTTACCGTTAATATGAGAAAAGAATTACGGAAAGGTTTCTGAAAATTCAGAATTTTCTGTTAACACATATTAAAAACGAAAATTTACCGTTAATATGAGAAAGGAATTTCGTAAAGGTTTCCGAAAATTCAGAATTTTCCGTTAACACACCTTAAAAACGGCAATTTATACGAAAGGAATTGCGGAAAGGTTTCTGAAAATTCTGAATTTTCGGAAACCTTTACGAAATTCCTTTCTGAATTGTCGGAAACCTTTCCGCAATTTCTTTTATGTGTTAACGGAAAATTTGGAATTTTCAGAAACCTTTCCGCAATTGCTTTCTTATAAACTGCCGTTTTTAAGGTGTGTCCAAGGAGATTAAGAGCGACGTACGTCACAAATTTAACATTCAAAAATATTATTTTACCTGTTCAAAATATTACATAGTGTCTGACAAATTGTCTTCTATTACATGGTGCCTTCTTTCCAAAGCCCTAAAGTGATTAAGAGCGACATACGTCACAAATTAAACATTCAAAAATATTATTTTACATGTTAAAAAAATTACATAGTGTCTTCTATCACATGCTGTCTTTTTCCCAAAGCCCCAAATATATTAAGAGCGACGTACGTTACAAATTAAACATTATTTTACATGTTTAAGAAAATTACATAGTGTCTTCTGTTACATGGTGTCTTCTTCCCAAAGCGATTGAGAGCGACGTACGTCACAAATTAAACATTATTTTACATGTTCAAGAAAATTACACAGTGTGTTCTGTTACATGGTGTCTTCTTCCCAAAACCCCAAAGAGATTAAGAGCGACGTACGTCACAAATTAAACATTATTTTACATGTTCAAGAAAATTACACAGTGTGTTCTGTTACATGGTGTCTTCTTCCCCAAACCCCAAAGAGATTAAGAGCGACGTACGTCACAAATTAAACATTATTTTACATGTTCAAGAAAATTACACAGTGTGTTCTGTTACATGGTGTCTTCTTCCCAAAACCCCAAAGAGATTAAGAGCGACGTACGTCACAAATTAAACATTAGTTTGCATGTTCAAGAAAATTACACAGTGTGTTCTGTTACATGGTGTCTTCTTCCTAAAACCCCAAAGAGATTAAGAGCGACGTACGTCACAAATTAAACATTATTTTACATGTTCAAGAAAATTACATAGTGTCTTCTTCCCAAAGCCCCAAAGAGATTAAGAGCGACGTACGTCACAAATTAAACATTATTTTGCATGTTCAAGAAAATTACATAGTGTCTTCTATTACATGATGTCTTTTTCCCAAAGCCCCAAAGAGATTAAGAGCGACGTACGTCACAAATTAAATATTATTTTACATGTTCAAGAAAATTACATAGTGTCTTCTTCCCAAAGCCCCAAAGAGATTAAGAGCGACGTACGTCACAAATTAAACATTATTTTACATGTTCAAGAAAATTACATAGTGTGTTCTGTTACATGGTGTCTTCTTCCCAAAACCCCAAAGAGATTAAGAGCGACGTACGTCACAAATTAAACATTATTTTACATGTTCAAGAAAATTACACAGTGTGTTCTGTTACATGGTGTCTTCTTCCCAAAACCCCAAAGAGATTAAGAGCGACGTACGTCACAAATTAAACATTATTTTACATGTTCAAGAAAATTACACAGTGTGTTCTGTTACATGGTGTCTTCTTCCCAAAACCCCAAAGAGATTAAGAGCGACGTACGTCACAAATTAAACATTATTTTACATGTTCAAGAAAATTACATAGTGTCTTCTTCCCAAAGCCCCAAAGAGATTAAGAGCGACGTACGTCACAAATTAAACATTATTTTGCATGTTCAAGAAAATTACATAGTGTCTTCTATTACATGGTGTCTTTTTCCCAAAGCCCCAAAGAGATTAAGAGCGACGTACGTCACAAATTAAATATTATTTTACATGTTCAAGAAAATTACATAGTGTCTTCTTCCCAAAGCCCCAAAGAGATTAAGAGCGACGTACGTCACAAATTAAACATTATTTTACATGTTCAAGAAAATTACATAGTGTGTTCTGTTACATGGTGTCTTCTTCCCAAAACCCCAAAGAGATTAAGAGCGACGTACGTCACAAATTAAATATTATTTTACATGTTCAAGAAAATTACATAGTGTCTTCTTCCCAAAGCCCCAAAGAGATTAAGAGCGACGTACGTCACAAATTAAACATTATTTTACATGTTCAAGAAAATTACATAGTGTGTTCTGTTACATGGTGTCTTCTTCCCAAAACCCCAAAGAGATTAAGAGCGACGTACGTCACAAATTAAACATTAGTTTGCATGTTCAAGAAAATTACACAGTGTGTTCTGTTACATGGTGTCTTCTTCCCAAAACCCCAAAGAGATTAAGAGCGACGTACGTCACAAATTAAACATTATTTTACATGTTCAAGAAAATTACATAGTGTCTTCTTCCCAAAGCCCCAAAGAGATTAAGAGCGACGTACGTCACAAATTAAACATTATTTTGCATGTTCAAGAAAATTACATAGTGTCTTCTATTACATGATGTCTTTTTCCCAAAGCCCCAAAGAGATTAAGAGCGACGTACGTCACAAATTAAATATTATTTTACATGTTCAAGAAAATTACATAGTGTCTTCTTCCCAAAGCCCCAAAGAGATTAAGAGCGACGTACGTCACAAATTAAACATTATTTTACATGTTCAAGAAAATTACATAGTGTGTTCTGTTACATGGTGTCTTCTTCCCAAAACCCCAAAGAGATTAAGAGCGACGTACGTCACAAATTAAACATTATTTTACATGTTCAAGAAAATTACACAGTGTGTTCTGTTACATGGTGTCTTCTTCCCAAAACCCCAAAGAGATTAAGAGCGACGTACGTCACAAATTAAACATTATTTTACATGTTCAAGAAAATTACACAGTGTGTTCTGTTACATGGTGTCTTCTTCCCAAAACCCCAAAGAGATTAAGAGCGACGTACGTCACAAATTAAACATTATTTTACATGTTCAAGAAAATTACATAGTGTCTTCTTCCCAAAGCCCCAAAGAGATTAAGAGCGACGTACGTCACAAATTAAACATTATTTTGCATGTTCAAGAAAATTACATAGTGTCTTCTATTACATGGTGTCTTTTTCCCAAAGCCCCAAAGAGATTAAGAGCGACGTACGTCACAAATTAAATATTATTTTACATGTTCAAGAAAATTACATAGTGTCTTCTTCCCAAAGCCCCAAAGAGATTAAGAGCGACGTACGTCACAAATTAAACATTATTTTACATGTTCAAGAAAATTACATAGTGTGTTCTGTTACATGGTGTCTTCTTCCCAAAACCCCAAAGAGATTAAGAGCGACGTACGTCACAAATTAAACATTATTTTACATGTTCAAGAAAATTACACAGTGTGTTCTGTTACATGGTGTCTTCTTCCCAAAACCCCAAAGAGATTAAGAGCGACGTACGTCACAAATTAAACATTATTTTACATGTTCAAGAAAATTACACAGTGTGTTCTGTTACATGGTGTCTTCTTCCCAAAACCCCAAAGAGATTAAGAGCGACGTACGTCACAAATTAAACATTATTTTACGTGTTCAAGAAAATTACATAGTGTCTTCTTCCCAAAGCCCCAAAGAGATTAAGAGCGACGTACGTCACAAATTAAACATTATTTTGCATGTTCAAGAAAATTACATAGTGTCTTCTATTACATGGTGTCTTTTTCCCAAAGCCCCAAAGAGATTAAGAGCGACGTACGTCACAAATTAAATATTATTTTACATGTTCAAGAAAATTACATAGTGTCTTCTTCCCAAAGCCCCAAAGAGATTAAGAGCGACGTACGTCACAAATTAAGCATTCAAAAATATTATTTTACATGTTCAAAAAATTACATAGTGTCTTCTATTACGTGGTGTCTTTTTCCCAAAGCCCCAAAGAGATTAAGAGCGACGTACGTCACAAATTAAATATTATTTTACATGTTCAAGAAAATTACATAGTGTCTTCTTCCCAAAGCCCCAAAGAGATTAAGAGCGACGTACGTCACAAATTAAGCATTCAAAAATATTATTTTACATGTTCAAAAAATTACATAGTGTCTTCTATTACGTGGTGTCTTTTTCCCAAAGCCCCAAAGAGATTAAGAGCGACGTACGTCACAAATTAAATATTATTTTACATGTTCAAGAAAATTACATAGTGTCTTCTTCCCAAAGCCCCAAAGAGATTAAGAGCGACGTACGTCACAAATTAAGCATTCAAAAATATTATTTTACATGTTCAAAAAATTACATAGTGTCTTCTATTACGTGGTGTCTTTTTTCCCAAAGCCCCAAAGAGATTAAGAGCGACGTACGTCACAAATTAAATATTATTTTACATGTTCAAGAAAATTACATAGTGTCTTCTTCCCAAAGCCCCAAAGAGATTAAGAGCGACGTACGTCACAAATTAAGCATTCAAAAATATTATTTTACATGTTCAAAAAATTACATAGTGTCTTCTATTACGTGGTGTCTTTTTCCCAAAGCCCCAAAGAGATTAAGAGCGACGTACGTCACAAATTAAATATTATTTTACATGTTCAAGAAAATTACATAGTGTCTTCTTCCCAAAGCCCCAAAGAGATTAAGAGCGACGTACGTCACAAATTAAGCATTCAAAAATATTATTTTACATGTTCAAAAAATTACATAGTGTCTTCTATTACGTGGTGTCTTTTTCCCAAAGCCCCAAAGAGATTAAGAGCGACGTACGTCACAAATTAAATATTATTTTACATGTTCAAGAAAATTACATAGTGTCTTCTTCCCAAAGCCCCAAAGAGATTAAGAGCGACGTACGTCACAAATTAAGCATTCAAAAATATTATTTTACATGTTCAAAAAATTACATAGTGTCTTCTATTACGTGGTGTCTTTTTCCCAAAGCCCCAAAGAGATTAAGAGCGACGTACGTCACAAATTAAATATTATTTTACATGTTCAAGAAAATTACATAGTGTCTTCTTCCCAAAGCCCCAAAGAGATTAAGAGCGACGTACGTCACAAATTAAGCATTCAAAAATATTATTTTACATGTTCAAAAAATTACATAGTGTCTTCTATTACGTGGTGTCTTTTTCCTAAAGCCCCAAAGAGATTAAGAGCGACGTACGTCACAAATTAAGCATTCAAAAATATTATTTTACATGTTCAAAAAATTACATAGTGTCTTCTATTACGTGGTGTCTTTTTCCCAAAGCCCCAAAGAGATTAAGAGCGACGTACGTCACAAATTAAGCATTCAAAAATATTATTTTACATGTTCAAGAAAATTACATAGTGTCTTCTTCCCAAAGCCCCAAAGAGATTAAGAGCGACGTACGTCACAAATTAAGCATTCAAAAATATTATTTTACATGTTCAAAAAATTACATAGTGTCTTCTATTACGTGGTGTCTTTTTCCCAAAGCCCCAAAGAGATTAAGAGCGACGTACGTCACAAATTAAGCATTCAAAAATATTATTTTACATGTTCAAAAAATTACATAGTGTCTTCTATTACGTGGTGTCTTTTTCCCAAAGCCCCAAAGAGATTAAGAGCGACGTACGTCACAAATTAAGCATTCAAAAATATTATTTTACATGTTCAAAAAATTACATAGTGTCTTCTATTACGTGGTGTCTTTTTCCCAAAGCCCCAAAGAGATTAAGAGCGACGTACGTCACAAATTAAGCATTCAAAAATATTATTTTACATGTTCAAAAAATTACATAGTGTCTTCTATTACGTGGTGTCTTTTTCCCAAAGCCCCAAAGAGATTAAGAGCGACGTACGTCACAAATTAAGCATTCAAAAATATTATTTTACATGTTCAAAAAATTACATAGTGTCTTCTATTACGTGGTGTCTTTTTCCCAAAGCCCCAAAGAGATTAAGAGCGACGTACGTCACAAATTAAGCATTCAAAAATATTATTTTACATGTTCAAGAAAATTACATAGTGTCTTCTTCCCAAAGCCCCAAAGAGATTAAGAGCGACGTACGTCACAAATTAAGCATTCAAAAATATTATTTTACATGTTCAAAAAATTACATAGTGTCTTCTATTACATGGTGTCTTTTTCCCAAAGCCCCAAAGAGATTAAGAGCGACGTACGTCACAAATTAAGCATTCAAAAATATTATTTTACATGTTCAAAAAATTACATAGTGTCTTCTATTACGTGGTGTCTTTTTCCCAAAGCCCCAAAGAGATTAAGAGCGACGTACGTCACAAATTAAGCATTCAAAAATATTATTTTACATGTTCAAAAAATTACATAGTGTCTTCTATTACGTGGTGTCTTTTTCCCAAAGCCCCAAAGAGATTAAGAGCGACGTACGTCACAAATTAAATATTATTTTACATGTTCAAGAAAATTACATAGTGTCTTCTTCCCAAAGCCCCAAAGAGATTAAGAGCGACGTACGTCACAAATTAAATATTATTTTACATGTTCAAGAAAATTACATAGTGTCTTCTTCCCAAAGCCCCAAAGAGATTAAGAGCGACGTACGTCACAAATTAAGCATTCAAAAATATTATTTTACATGTTCAAAAAATTACATAGTGTCTTCTATTACGTGGTGTCTTTTTCCCAAAGCCCCAAAGAGATTAAGAGCGACGTACGTCACAAATTAAATATTATTTTACATGTTCAAGAAAATTACATAGTGTCTTCTTCCCAAAGCCCCAAAGAGATTAAGAGCGACGTACGTCACAAATTAAATATTATTTTACATGTTCAAGAAAATTACATAGTGTCTTCTTCCCAAAGCCCCAAAGAGATTAAGAGCGACGTACGTCACAAATTAAGCATTCAAAAATATTATTTTACATGTTCAAAAAATTACATAGTGTCTTCTATTACGTGGTGTCTTTTTCCCAAAGCCCCAAAGAGATTAAGAGCGACGTACGTCACAAATTAAATATTATTTTACATGTTCAAGAAAATTACATAGTGTCTTCTTCCCAAAGCCCCAAAGAGATTAAGAGCGACGTACGTCACAAATTAAATATTATTTTACATGTTCAAGAAAATTACATAGTGTCTTCTTCCCAAAGCCCCAAAGAGATTAAGAGCGACGTACGTCACAAATTAAGCATTCAAAAATATTATTTTACATGTTCAAAAAATTACATAGTGTCTTCTATTACGTGGTGTCTTTTTCCCAAAGCCCCAAAGAGATTAAGAGCGACGTACGTCACAAATTAAATATTATTTTACATGTTCAAGAAAATTACATAGTGTCTTCTTCCCAAAGCCCCAAAGAGATTAAGAGCGACGTACGTCACAAATTAAATATTATTTTACATGTTCAAGAAAATTACATAGTGTCTTCTTCCCAAAGCCCCAAAGAGATTAAGAGCGACGTACGTCACAAATTAAGCATTCAAAAATATTATTTTACATGTTCAAAAAATTACATAGTGTCTTCTATTACGTGGTGTCTTTTTCCCAAAGCCCCAAAGAGATTAAGAGCGACGTACGTCACAAATTAAATATTATTTTACATGTTCAAGAAAATTACATAGTGTCTTCTTCCCAAAGCCCCAAAGAGATTAAGAGCGACGTACGTCACAAATTAAATATTATTTTACATGTTCAAGAAAATTACATAGTGTCTTCTTCCCAAAGCCCCAAAGAGATTAAGAGCGACGTACGTCACAAATTAAGCATTCAAAAATATTATTTTACATGTTCAAAAAATTACATAGTGTCTTCTATTACGTGGTGTCTTTTTCCCAAAGCCCCAAAGAGATTAAGAGCGACGTACGTCACAAATTAAGCATTCAAAAATATTATTTTACATGTTCAAAAAATTACATAGTGTCTTCTATTACGTGGTGTCTTTTTCCCAAAGCCCCAAAGAGATTAAGAGCGACGTACGTCACAAATTAAGCATTCAAAAATATTATTTTACATGTTCAAAAAATTACATAGTGTCTTCTATTACGTGGTGTCTTTTTCCCAAAGCCCCAAAGAGATTAAGAGCGACGTACGTCACAAATTAAATATTATTTTACATGTTCAAGAAAATTACATAGTGTCTTCTTCCCAAAGCCCCAAAGAGATTAAGAGCGACGTACGTCACAAATTAAATATTATTTTACATGTTCAAGAAAATTACATAGTGTCTTCTTCCCAAAGCCCCAAAGAGATTAAGAGCGACGTACGTCACAAATTAAGCATTCAAAAATATTATTTTACATGTTCAAAAAATTACATAGTGTCTTCTATTACGTGGTGTCTTTTTCCCAAAGCCCCAAAGAGATTAAGAGCGACGTACGTCACAAATTAAGCATTCAAAAATATTATTTTACATGTTCAAGAAAATTACATAGTGTCTTCTTCCCAAAGCCCCAGAGAGATTAAGAGCGACGTACGTCACAAATTAAACATCATTTTACATGTTCAAAAAATTACACAGTGTCTGACATAGTGTCTTCTATTACATTATGTCTTCTTCCCAAAGCCCCAGAGAGATTAAGAGCGACGTACGTCACAAATTAAACATCATTTTACATGTTCAAAAAATTACACAGTGTCTGACATAGTGTCTTCTATTACATTATGTCTTCTTCCCAAAGCCCCAGAGAGATTAAGAGCGACGTACGTCACAAATTAAACATCATTTTACATGTTCAAAAAATTACACAGTGTCTGACATAGTGTCTTCTATTACATTATGTCTTCTTCCCAAAGCCCCAGAGAGATTAAGAGCGACGTACGTCACAAATTAAACATCATTTTACATGTTCAAAAAATTACACAGTGTCTGACATAGTGTCTTCTATTACATTATGTCTTCTTCCCAAAGCCCCAGAGAGATTAAGAGCGACGTACGTCACAAATTAAATATTATTTTACATGTTCAAGAAAATTACATAGTGTCTTCTTCCCAAAGCCCCAGAGAGATTAAGAGCGACGTACGTCACAAATTAAACATCATTTTACATGTTCAAAAAATTACACAGTGTCTGACATAGTGTCTTCTATTACATTATGTCTTCTTCCCAAAGCCCCAGAGAGATTAAGAGCGACGTACGTCACAAATTAAACATCATTTTACATGTTCAAAAAATTACACAGTGTCTGACATAGTGTCTTCTATTACATTATGTCTTCTTCCCAAAGCCCCAGAGAGATTAAGAGCGACGTACGTCACAAATTAAACATCATTTTACATCATGAAAGAGATACGGGATTACGCCATATAATACAAATTTTGAAGATGACAATCCGATTTTTGGCGTAAATGTGACAAGGATGGTAAGTCAGATAATTTTTGAAAACTTGAAAATTTTCATCGTCCTGGAGCGGGACTCGAACCCGCGTCTCCCAGAAAACGCCTAGGTATGCTAACCACTACACCACCCAGAACGACCAAGTTTCAAGTTTCCGATCAATTTGAATTTAACCATCACAGGATTCGCTAGTCGAAGCAACCGGCATTCATGTTTAGCGAATCTGGAGGTTAATAATCCTATCCCGTGATTGCCCGGAGAAGCAGATAAATCATGAAAGAGATACGGGATTACGCCATATAATACAAATTTTGAAGATGACAATCCGATTTTTGGCGTAAATGTGACAAGGATGGTAAGTCAGATAATTTTTGAAAACTTGAAAATTTTCATCGTCCTGGAGCGGGACTCGAACCCGCGTCTCCCAGAAAACGCCTAGGTATGCTAACCACTACACCACAGAGAACGACCAAGTTTCAAGTTTTCGATCAATTTGAATTTAACCATCACAGGATTCGCTAGTCGAAGCAACCGACTAGTGATGGTTAAATTCAAATTGATCGGAAACTTGAAACTTGGTCGTTCTGGGTGGTGTAGTGGTTAGCATACCTAGGCGTTTTCTGGGAGACGCGGGTTCGAGTCCCGCTCCAGGACGATGAAAATTTTCAAGTTTTCAAAAATTATCTGACTTACCATCCTTGTCACATTTACGCCAAAAATCGGTTTGTCATCTTCAAAATCATTTTACATGTTCAAAAAATTACACAGTGTCTGACATAGTGTCTTCTATTACATTATGTCTTCTTCCCAAAGCCCCAGAGAGATTAAGGAAGACGTACGTCACAACCGTATATAAACTATAGGCGTACACTACATATATATATGTACGCGCGTTGTGTATGTATACATACATGTGTATACATGTATATATAGAGGGTGCATAGGGAAGTCCCTTTAGCCTCGAATAACTTGCGAACGGAGAGAGGTACAGTTATGCAAGTGAGATAACGGTATAGTAACGCGACTACGCTCAATCGAATGCAACCGATAGCAGCGCTCCTAGTGGCGAAATGCGGGAGTTAGCCTTTGCAAATCGAAGACGAAAAAAGATAGCGCAAAATTTCCAATTAGAACGTTGTAGAGCAACAATTTATTAGTACGAAACGATATTTGTTTCACACGAATAAGATAAATTGTCTCCTGAATATTCTAAAATGTCCGAAATCGATGCGCGACCTTTTGTGTGAACGTTTGAAGGGAACAGGCATAGCTATTAGCAAATACACACAATTTATTGCATAAAATGCGTTCTTATGTCAATACAGTTTGATGACGTCAGACAAAACAGAACAAAAAGGCAAACTGGCGCACAGTCATAAAAAGTTAATGTCGAGTATGTTCGAAGAGTTCACCATTGCCCCCAATACACATTTGTATTCGCGAAAGTAACTCTGCATGCACATTCCTCAGCATGGAAGGTGTCACACTATTGTAAGCATATGTAACACGACGACGTAGACCCAGCAGACTTGTAGGCGCTGTTGCATACACCTGATTTTTTACGTAACCCGAGAAATCCAAGCTCGTCATTCTCACACAGCGTACGTAGACCTAAACTTCTGATCAGGGTACATCCTGCTACTGGTTTTTATATCGTAGGTACGGTACAACGTCACAACCTGCATTTGCATACTGCTACATATGCGAAATGTGAATATGCAGATTCGAATCTTCGCGCATCGATTTCGGGCACTTTAGGGTATTCAGGTGACAATTTATCTTATCCGTGTAAAACAAAGTTTGTTTTGTACTAATTAATTGATGCTCTACAACTTTGTAATTAAAACTTTTGCTCTATCTCTTTTCGTTTTTGATTTCCAATGGCTAACTTCCGCATTTCGCCACTAGGAGCGCTGCTATCGGTTAAATTCGATCGGGCGTAGTCGCTTTACTATACCGCTATCTTTCTTGCATAACTGTACATTTCTCCGTTTGCAAGTTATTCCAGGCAAAAGGGAGTTTTCTATACAGCATGTATATAGCCCCTCCAACAAGAATTCCTGGGTGCGCCACTGTTCAAAGGAACTGTTTTTGAAGTTCCGTGGCGAGATCGGATATTGTGAAAAGCATATCGCATAAATTTTGGTTACCGTGGCAACGATATTCCTCCTCCTCTACTGAGTTTTGTGCATCAGCTATTATGTGTACACTGTGTTATAATGAAAACCAGAAAACCGTGTATTTAAATTATTGTACATTTGAACAACGCTACAATGATCCTGCTACATAAAAAGGTGACATTGAGGATCTCAGGAACTACAGACCTATCAGCCTCCTATCAGTGGTTTATAAAATCTTCACTAAAGTTCTTTCACACCGCTTGAAGGTAACACTGGACATGGCTCAACCGAGAGAACAAGCTGGATTCAGGAGTGGCTACAGCACAATAGATCATATCCACGTACTGAGAGAACTAATTGAAAGAGCGAGGGAATATGAGCTTCCATTGTGCATGGCATTTATCGATTATGAAAAAGCCTTCGATTCGGTGAAACCATCAGCAGTTACAATGGCTCTGAAATCCTGCGGTATTGAAGATGCATACATTAATATTATTAATAACATCTATGAAAATGCAAGTGCAAAGATTCGGCTATTTGAAAATACAACACACATAAAAATTGGAAAGGGAGTGAGACAAGGTGACACCATATCTCCGAAGCTCTTTAATGCCACATTGGAAAATGTCTTTCAATCACTGAACTGGGAAAACAAAGGGATAAAGATTAATGGATATTATCTAACCCACCTTCGTTTTGCTGATGACGTAGTCATTTTTGCAACTACCCCATCAGAGCTGCAGAGTATGATCCAGGAACTTGCTGACAAGAGTAAAGAAGTGGGATTAAAAATGAACTTTCAGAAGACAAAAGTGATGTTCAATGCTTTTACAAGAAATGAAGATTTATCGATTGATGGAGAAAAGCTGGAGATAACAGACACGTACGTTTATCTTGGACAGCAGATATCAAGTGAGGGTCACATTGATGAAGAAATTAATCGGCGTACAAAACTTGCATGGAGAGCTTTTGGAAGAAACAGCATAATTTTCAAGAGCAATATGCCATTATGTCTTAAAAGAAAAGTGTTTGATCAATGCATCCTTGCAGTGCTTACGTATGGTGCAGAGACGTGGACCTTAACTAAAAGAGACATACAAAGGCTGCAGACAACTCAAAGCAGCATGGAGAGGTGCATGCTTGGTGTAACCAGAAGAGATAAGGAGAGGAACTCGTGGATCCGAAAAATGACAAGAGTGGAAGACATCATGATCAGAGTTAAATCCCTGAAATGGCAATGGGCTGGACATACTGCCAGAACGACAGACCATCGATGGACTGCCGAAATTTTAAATTGGATTCCAAGGGACAGGAAAAGACCCAGAAGAAGACCACATGGGAGATGGGTGGATGAAATTCGAAAGTATGCGGGAGTGACATGGAGGAGACTGGCACAAGACAGACCGTTGTGGAGGAAACTTGGGGAGACCTTCGTCCAGCAGTGGATTGATAATGGTTGACGACGATGATGACGATGGTGACATTTGATTGTACTATGTCTATGTATCAGTCTGTCGAGTCATCAAGGCAAAAGCTATTGCAGCTATGAAGAGTAAATTTTAGATTTAAAAGTTTTGTGAAAGAATACTGTCGAACCGTATATTTCACCATTGCTTAAAAATACATGAGAGTTATTTTCAGTTAAAAAAAACACAGATCTCAAGTTCCACAGCATTCTGTTGCTTCTAATTATCATGTTGAAAAAAAAAAACTACTTAATTTGTAATAAGTGCACCTACAGAAAAGGTAAAACAAGTTAGTAAAATCATGCAATGCATTGATAATGATACGCTTTCCAACATAACAGAAATAATTACTCAAGTTATGAGGATAAAGGCTGTGGAATAATCTCGCTCCTGTGCCCTGAATCTTTAGCTCCATTTCGATGATATTAAACAGAACTTGTTCAGTATATCTCCGGAACAACATACTAAAGTTCTGTCGCAATAGAAGGATTTTGTATTCGAGTTACGAGGATAATAGCTGTGGAATAAATCTCGCTCCTGTGCCCTGACCTTTGAACCCATTTCGATTATATTAAACAGAACCGGTTCAATATACCTCCGGAACAATATACTAAAGTTGTGTCGCAATAGAATCATTTTTAGTCAAGTTATAAGGATAATGGCCGTGGAATAAATCTCGATCTTGTACCTTGACCTTTGACTCCACTTCGATGATATTAAACAGAACTTGTTCAGTATATCTCCGGAACAACATACTAAAGTTCTGTCGCAATAGAAGGATTTTGTATTCAAGTTACGAGGATAATGGCTGTGGAATAAATCTCGCTCCTGTGCCCTGACCTTTGAACCCATTTCGATTATATTAAACAGAACCGGTTCAATATACCTCCGGAACAATATACTAAAGTTGTGTCGCAATAGAATCATTTTTAGTCAAGTTATAAGGATAATGGCCGTGGAATAAATCTCGATCTTGTACCTTGACCTTTGACTCCACTTCGATGATATTAAACAGAACTTGTTCAGTATATCTCCGGAACAACATACTAAAGTTCTGTCGCAATAGAAGGATTTTGTATTCAAGTTACGAGGATAATGGCTGTGGAATAAATCTCGCTCCTGTGCCCTGACCTTTGAACCCATTTCGATTATATTAAACAGAACCGGTTCAATATACCTCCGGAACAATATACTAAAGTTGTGTCGCAATAGAATCATTTTTAGTCAAGTTATAAGGATAATGGCCGTGGAATAAATCTCGATCTTGTACCTTGACCTTTGACTCCACTTCGATGATATTAAACAGAACTTGTTCAGTATATCTCCGGAACAACATACTAAAGTTCTGTCGCAATAGAAGGATTTTGTATTCAAGTTACGAGGATAATGGCTGTGGAATAAATCTCGCTCCTGTGCACTAACCTTTGAACCCATTTCGATTATATTAAACAGAACCGGTTCAATATGCCTCCGGAACAATATACTAAAGTTGTGTCGCAATAGAATCATTTTTAGTCAAGTTATAAGGATAATGGCCGTGGAATAAATCTCGATCTTGTACCTTGACCTTTGACTCCACTTCGATGATATTAAACAGAACTTGTTCAGTATATCTCCGGAACAACATACTAAAGTTCTGTCGCAATAGAAGGATTTTGTATTCAAGTTACGAGGATAATGGCTGTGGAATAAATCTCGCTCCTGTGCACTAACCTTTGAACCCATTTCGATTATATTAAACAGAACCGGTTCAATATACCTCCGGAACAATATACTAAAGTTGTGTCGCAATAGAATCATTTTTAGTCAAGTTATAAGGATAATGGCCGTGGAATAAATCTCGATCTTGTACCTTGACCTTTGACTCCACTTCGATGATATTAAACAGAACTTGTTCAGTATATCTCCGGAACAACATACTAAAGTTCTGTCGCAATAGAAGGATTTTGTATTCGAGTTACGAGGATAATGGCTGTGGAATAAATCTCGCTCCTGTGCACTAACCTTTGAACCCATTTCGATTATATTAAACAGAACCGGTTCAATATGCCTCCGGAACAATATACTAAAGTTGTGTCGCAATAGAATCATTTTTAGTCAAGTTATAAGGATAATGGCCGTGGAATAAATCTCGATCTTGTACCTTGACCTTTGACTCCACTTCGATGATATTAAACAGAACTTGTTCAGTATATCTCCGGAACAA
Organism: Macrothele yani; assembly: GCA_039090855.1. Classification (NCBI taxonomy): domain Eukaryota; kingdom Metazoa; phylum Arthropoda; class Arachnida; order Araneae; family Macrothelidae; genus Macrothele; species Macrothele yani. The sequence goes on from CM077034.1 coordinate 2,255,575, forward strand.
CATACTAAAGTTCTGTCGCAATAGAAGGATTTTGTATTCAAGTTACGAGGATAATGGCTGTGGAATAAATCTCGCTCCTGTGCACTGAACCTTTGAACCCATTTCGATTATATTAAACAGAACCGGTTCAATATACCTCCGGAACAATATACTAAAGTTGTGTCGCAATAGAATCATTTTTAGTCAAGTTATAAGGATAATGGCCGTGGAATAAATCTCGATCTTGTACCTTGACCTTTGACTCCACTTCGATGATATTAAACAGAACTTGTTCAGTATATCTCCGGAACAACATACTAAAGTTCTGTCGCAATAGAAGGATTTTGTATTCAAGTTACGAGGATAATGGCTGTGGAATAAATCTCGCTCCTGTGCACTAACCTTTGAACCCATTTCGATTATATTAAACAGAACCGGTTCAATATACCTCCGGAACAATATACTAAAGTTGTGTCGCAATAGAATCATTTTTAGTCAAGTTATAAGGATAATGGCCGTGGAATAAATCTCGATCTTGTACCTTGACCTTTGACTCCACTTCGATGATATTAAACAGAACTTGTTCAGTATATCTCCGGAACAACATACTAAAGTTCTGTCGCAATAGAAGGATTTTGTATTCAAGTTACGAGGATAATGGCTGTGGAATAAATCTCGCTCCTGTGCACTAACCTTTGAACCCATTTCGATTATATTAAACAGAACCGGTTCAATATACCTCCGGAACAATATACTAAAGTTGTGTCGCAATAGAATCATTTTTAGTCAAGTTATAAGGATAATGGCCGTGGAATAAATCTCGATCTTGTACCTTGACCTTTGACTCCACTTCGATGATATTAAACAGAACTTGTTCAGTATATCTCCGGAACAACATACTAAAGTTCTGTCGCAATAGAAGGATTTTGTATTCAAGTTACGAGGATAATGGCTGTGGAATAAATCTCGCTCCTGTGCACTAACCTTTGAACCCATTTCGATTATATTAAACAGAACCGGTTCAATATACCTCCGGAACAATATACTAAAGTTGTGTCGCAATAGAATCATTTTTAGTCAAGTTATAAGGATAATGGCCGTGGAATAAATCTCGATCTTGTACCTTGACCTTTGACTCCACTTCGATGATATTAAACAGAACTTGTTCAGTATATCTCCGGAACAACATACTAAAGTTCTGTCGCAATAGAAGGATTTTGTATTCAAGTTACGAGGATAATGGCTGTGGAATAAATCTCGCTCCTGTGCACTAACCTTTGAACCCATTTCGATTATATTAAACAGAACCGGTTCAATATACCTCCGGAACAATATACTAAAGTTGTGTCGCAATAGAATCATTTTTAGTCAAGTTATAAGGATAATGGCCGTGGAATAAATCTCGATCTTGTACCTTGACCTTTGACTCCACTTCGATGATATTAAACAGAACTTGTTCAGTATATCTCCGGAACAACATACTAAAGTTCTGTCGCAATAGAAGGATTTTGTATTCAAGTTACGAGGATAATGGCTGTGGAATAAATCTCGCTCCTGTGCACTAACCTTTGAACCCATTTCGATTATATTAAACAGAACCGGTTCAATATACCTCCGGAACAATATACTAAAGTTGTGTCGCAATAGAATCATTTTTAGTCAAGTTATAAGGATAATGGCCGTGGAATAAATCTCGATCTTGTACCTTGACCTTTGACTCCACTTCGATGATATTAAACAGAACTTGTTCAGTATATCTCCGGAACAACATACTAAAGTTCTGTCGCAATAGAAGGATTTTGTATTCAAGTTACGAGGATAATGGCTGTGGAATAAATCTCGCTCCTGTGCACTAACCTTTGAACCCATTTCGATTATATTAAACAGAACCGGTTCAATATACCTCCGGAACAATATACTAAAGTTGTGTCGCAATAGAATCATTTTTAGTCAAGTTATAAGGATAATGGCCGTGGAATAAATCTCGATCTTGTACCTTGACCTTTGACTCCACTTCGATGATATTAAACAGAACTTGTTCAGTATATCTCCGGAACAACATACTAAAGTTCTGTCGCAATAGAAGGATTTTGTATTCAAGTTACGAGGATAATGGCTGTGGAATAAATCTCGCTCCTGTGCACTAACCTTTGAACCCATTTCGATTATATTAAACAGAACCGGTTCAATATACCTCCGGAACAATATACTAAAGTTGTGTCGCAATAGAATCATTTTTAGTCAAGTTATAAGGATAATGGCCGTGGAATAAATCTCGATCTTGTACCTTGACCTTTGACTCGACTTCGATGATATTAAACAGAACTTGTTCAGTATATCTCCGGAACAACATACTAAAGTTCTGTCGCAATAGAAGGATTTTGTATTCAAGTTACGAGGATAATGGCTGTGGAATAAATCTCGCTCCTGTGCACTAACCTTTGAACCCATTTCGATTATATTAAACAGAACCGGTTCAATATGCCTCCGGAACAATATACTAAAGTTGTGTCGCAATAGAATCATTTTTAGTCAAGTTATAAGGATAATGGCCGTGGAATAAATCTCGATCTTGTACCTTGACCTTTGACTCCACTTCGATGATATTAAACAGAACTTGTTCAGTATATCTCCGGAACAACATACTAAAGTTCTGTCGCAATAGAAGGATTTTGTATTCAAGTTACGAGGATAATGGCTGTGGAATAAATCTCGCTCCTGTGCACTAACCTTTGAACCCATTTCGATTATATTAAACAGAACCGGTTCAATATGCCTCCGGAACAATATACTAAAGTTGTGTCGCAATAGAATCATTTTTAGTCAAGTTATAAGGATAATGGCCGTGGAATAAATCTCGATCTTGTACCTTGACCTTTGACTCCACTTCGATGATATTAAACAGAACTTGTTCAGTATATCTCCGGAACAACATACTAAAGTTCTGTCGCAATAGAAGGATTTTGTATTCAAGTTACGAGGATAATGGCTGTGGAATAAATCTCGCTCCTGTGCACTAACCTTTGAACCCATTTCGATTATATTAAACAGAACCGGTTCAATATGCCTCCGGAACAATATACTAAAGTTGTGTCGCAATAGAATCATTTTTAGTCAAGTTATAAGGATAATGGCCGTGGAATAAATCTCGATCTTGTACCTTGACCTTTGACTCCACTTCGATGATATTAAACAGAACTTGTTCAGTATATCTCCGGAACAACATACTAAAGTTCTGTCGCAATAGAAGGATTTTGTATTCAAGTTACGAGGATAATGGCTGTGGAATAAATCTCGCTCCTGTGCACTAACCTTTGAACCCATTTCGATTATATTAAACAGAACCGGTTCAATATACCTCCGGAACAATATACTAAAGTTGTGTCGCAATAGAATCATTTTTAGTCAAGTTATAAGGATAATGGCCGTGGAATAAATCTCGATCTTGTACCTTGACCTTTGACTCCACTTCGATGATATTAAACAGAACTTGTTCAGTATATCTCCGGAACAACATACTAAAGTTCTGTCGCAATAGAAGGATTTTGTATTCAAGTTACGAGGATAATGGCTGTGGAATAAATCTCGCTCCTGTGCCCTGACCTTTGAACCCATTTCGATTATATTAAACAGAACCGGTTCAATATACCTCCGGAACAATATACTAAAGTTGTGTCGCAATAGAATCATTTTTAGTCAAGTTATAAGGATAATGGCCGTGGAAATAAATCTCGATCTTGTACCTTGACCTTTGACTCGACTTCGATGATATTAAACAGAACTTGTTCAGTATATCTCCGGAACAACATACTAAAGTTCTGTCGCAATAGAAGGATTTTGTATTCAAGTTACGAGGATAGTGGCTGTGGAATAAATCTCGCTCCTGTGCACTAACCTTTGAACCCATTTCGATTATATTAAACAGAACCGGTTCAATATGCCTCCGGAACAATATACTAAAGTTGTGTCGCAATAGAATCATTTTTAGTCAAGTTATAAGGATAATGGCCGTGGAATAAATCTCGATCTTGTACCTTGACCTTTGACTCCACTTCGATGATATTAAACAGAACTTGTTCAGTATATCTCCGGAACAACATACTAAAGTTCTGTCGCAATAGAAGGATTTTGTATTCAAGTTACGAGGATAATGGCTGTGGAATAAATCTCGCTCCTGTGCACTAACCTTTGAACCCATTTCGATTATATTAAACAGAACCGGTTCAATATACCTCCGGAACAATATACTAAAGTTGTGTCGCAATAGAATCATTTTTAGTCAAGTTATAAGGATAATGGCCGTGGAATAAATCTCGATCTTGTACCTTGACCTTTGACTCCACTTCGATGATATTAAACAGAACTTGTTCAGTATATCTCCGGAACAACATACTAAAGTTCTGTCGCAATAGAAGGATTTTGTATTCAAGTTACGAGGATAATGGCTGTGGAATAAATCTCGCTCCTGTGCACTGACCTTTGAACCCATTTCGATTATATTAAACAGAACCGGTTCAATATACCTCCGGAACAATATACTAAAGTTGTGTCGCAATAGAATCATTTTTAGTCAAGTTATAAGGATAATGGCCGTGGAATAAATCTCGATCTTGTACCTTGACCTTTGACTCCACTTCGATGATATTAAACAGAACTTGTTCAGTATATCTCCGGAACAACATACTAAAGTTCTGTCGCAATAGAAGGATTTTGTATTCAAGTTACGAGGATAATGGCTGTGGAATAAATCTCGCTCCTGTGCACTAACCTTTGAACCCATTTCGATTATATTAAACAGAACCGGTTCAATATGCCTCCGGAACAATATACTAAAGTTGTGTCGCAATAGAATCATTTTTAGTCAAGTTATAAGGATAATGGCCGTGGAATAAATCTCGATCTTGTACCTTGACCTTTGACTCCACTTCGATGATATTAAACAGAACTTGTTCAGTATATCTCCGGAACAACATACTAAAGTTCTGTCGCAATAGAAGGATTTTGTATTCAAGTTACGAGGATAATGGCTGTGGAATAAATCTCGCTCCTGTGCACTAACCTTTGAACCCATTTCGATTATATTAAACAGAACCGGTTCAATATGCCTCCGGAACAACATATACTAAAGTTTTGTCGCAATAGAGGCATTTTTTTTTTCGAGTTATGAGGATAATAGCTGTGAAAAACATCTCGCTCCTGTGCCCTGACCTTTGACCCCATTTTGATGATTTTAAACAGAACCGGTTCAGTATACCTCCGGAACAACATACTAAAGTTTCGTCGCAATAGAAGGACATTTTGTATTCAAGTTACGAGGATAATGGCTGTGGAATAAATCTGGATCCTGTGCACTGATCTTTGACCGCATTTCGATTATATTAAACAGAACCGGTTCAGTGTACCTCCGGAACAACATATACTAAAGTTTTGTCGGAATAGAAGCAATTTTATTCGAGTTACGAGAATAATGGTTGTGGAATAACATCTCGCTCCTGTGTACTAACCTTTGAACCCATTTCGATGATATTAAACAGAACTGGTTCAGTATACCTCCGGAACAACATACTAAAGTTTTGTCGCAATAGAGACATTTTTAGTCAAGTTATAAGATAATGGCTGTGGAATAAATCTGGATCCTGTGCCCTGATCTTTGACCGCATTTCGAATATATTAAACAGAACCGGTTCAGTGTTCCTCCGGGACAACATACTAAAGTTGTGTCGGAATAGAAGCAATTTTATTCGAGTTACGAGAATAATGGTTGTTTAATAAATCTCGCTCCTGTGTACTAACCTTTGAACCCATTTCGATGATATTAAACAGAACTGGTTCAGTATACCTCCGGAACAACATACTAAAATTTTGTCGCAATAGAAACATTTTTACGTAAGTTATGACGCATAAGAGCAATGGAATGGATCCCGTTCCCATGTCCTGATAGGGTTTGTTCCCAGTTGTCCTTTATCACATACTAAAATTTCATCGAAATCGAACCATTTTTACGCGAGTTATGGTGCGAACGGACAGAAAGACAGACGGTCAAAGCTGGAGCATGTACGCTTTCCAACCGTATTTAAAAAAATGATAAGCTGAAACAGAAAATAAGTTAACTAAACAACTCGCATTAATGAAAAACAAATATAATCTCGATATCAGATTTATCTTGAATGTGATTCGGCAGTAGTAAGTCCACAGACGTAGAAGGGCCTAAATTTCTTGGCTTAGCGGCGTTAAGGTGGTTGCAGAAGTAAAAACTGTTTTTACGTAATCATACGTTCAAAAATAGCAAATATTGTATTTTATATACAATAACAACCGAAATATTCGTACCGCAAAGATGAGATTAAACAGTTGGATCACATATCATGAATCATAAGGGCAAAGAGAATGTCTATATTAAGAAAATACATTGTAGTTTGTCACAAATATTTATTTTTTCAAGTCGACCATGGCTTCGCTGGGTATTGACCTAGCGTGATCAGGACGAATGATGAAGCTAGGTCAAGTTCATCTTTTTTTATTTTTTTATTTTATTTTATTTTTATTTTTTGGTTGAAGGTTTCAAATATTGGGTTGTCGGAAAATGTCATGACGTATTTTGGCACCCGATGGCGGTTGGGCGGTTTTGGAAGTACTAGACGCATGCGCTTTTATCGCTATGGCATTCGACAGGGGCCAGTTCTAGCTGCAGTCTAAAACGAATAGTGAGCGATTTGGTTAATTTGCGGAGATTTGACCTCAAGTTGAAGATGGAAGACCAAACTGTTTCGCCATATTTGACTCTTTAACTTCCGTAAAGGGAAGAACGCGCGTCAAACTTGTGAAAAGTTGCGTAAAGTGTACGGTGATGATGCTCTACAAGAACGTCAGTGCCAGCGGTGGTTCGCAAAATTCCGCGCTGGTGATTTTGACCTCAACGATGCTCCTCGGTCCGGGAGGCCCACCGAGGTTGATGACGAACGAATCTAGCCATTGATCGAGTCAAACCCACGTTACACGACACGAGAGATTGCAGACACATTGCACATCCATCATTCAACTGTTCACGACCACCTGATGAATCTGGAACACGTAAGCAAGCTCCATCTGTGGGTTCCTCATGAACTCAAAGAAGCTCAATTGACGGCAAGTATAAACATCTGCGATATGCTCATTAAACGTGAGGAAAATGATCCTTTTTTAAAGCGACTGATTACTAGTGACGAAAAGTGGATTGTGTACAACAATGTGCTGCACAAACGGTCTTGGTCCCGACGTGCTGCTTCGCCTCAAACGACATCCAAAGCAGACATCCATCAGCGGAAGGTTCTGGTCTCAGTGTGGTGGGATTTTAAAGGTGTCGTGTTTTTCGAGCTCCTACCACGGAACCAAACAATCAATCCGAATGTGTACTGTCGGCAATTGGACAGTTTGAACGAATCCATCATCCAGAAAGGTCCAGAGCTCGTTCATCGTAAAGGTGTTGTGTTCCATCACGACAGCGCGAGACCACACACAAGTTTGATCACCCGCCAAAAATTATTGGAGCTTGGGTGGGATGCGTTGCCACACCCAGCAGTCTCGCCTGACATTGCGCCGTCAGACTTCCACTAGTTTCGCTCTCTTCAACAGTCCTTGCGTGGTATAACGTTCAATTCAGATGAGGCTGTAAATCAGCACCTTGTATAGTTTTTCGCCACGAAAGACAGGTCCTTCTATGAACGAGCCATTCTGCAGCTCACTGAAAGATGGCAAAAGGTCATCGAACAAAACGGGCATTGCATCATTGATTGATCTTTGTTCTTTCTGTGAATAAATGACCTTTGCAAAACATGGCTAAAATGCGTCATGACTTTTCCCCACAACCCATAGAAGTGATCGCTCTTTCCATGTGAGTCATGGAAAAATTCTCATCGGCCGCCACCGGTAATCGAACCCAGGGTCTTCCATTTACGTGCCGGATGGACTGCTGGATGAGCATTGGATCACTTGTGACAGTGCCATCCTCAAGAGTACGATGGAGGAAATTTCAGCGCAGTAGGCTGTATCAAGGAGGAGATCTTCCGGATGTGACCAATACCGGTAATTCGGAAGGGATGGATCAGGCAAAGAGAGATAAATGTAACAAATATCATGATCATCGGAGGTGGAGACAGTGTAGTTAGCAGAACGAAAATGGACACCCTGTACTTTGGATCCAATTCTGGATCCAAAGTACAGGGTGTCCACAATGTCTTGTTACCTCCCCCTCCTCCCTGTAATAAGAAATGTAAGTGAGCTATGTATCTGTTGTATGATGTATCATCATCATCGTCAACCATAATCAATCCACTGCTGGACGAAGATCTCCCCAAGTTGCCTCCACAACGGTCTGTCTTGTGCCAGTCTCCTCCATGTCACTCCCGCATACTTTCGAATTTCATCCACCCATCTCCCATGTGGTCTTCTTCTGGGTCTTTTCCTGTCCCTTGGAATCCAATCTAAAATTTCGGCTGTCCATCGATGGTCTGTCCTTCTGGCAGTATGTCCAGCCCATTGCCATTTCAGAGATTTAACTCTGATCATGATGTCTGTCATTTTTCGGATCCACGTGTTCCTCTTCTTATCTCTCCTGGTTACACCAAGCATGCACCTCTCCATGCTACTTTGAGTTGTCTGCAGCCTTTGTATGTCTCTTTTAGTTAAGGTCCACGTCTCTGCACCATACGTAAGCACTGGAAGGATGCATTGATCAAACACTTTTCTTTTAAGACATAATGGCATATTGTTCTTGAAAATTATGCTGTTTCTTCCAAAAGCTCCCCAGGCAAGTTTTGTACGCCGATTAAATTTCTTCATCAATGTGACCCTCACTTGATATCTGCTGTCCAAGATAAACGTACGTGTCTGTTATCTCCAGCTTTTCTCCATCAATCGATAAATCTTCATTTCGTGTAAAAGCATTGAACATCACTTTTGTCTTCTGAAAGTTCATTTTTAATCCCACTTCTTTACTCTTGTCAGCAAGTTCCTGGATCATACTCTGCAGCTCTGATGAGGTAGTTGCAAAAATGACTACGTCATCAGCAAAACGACGGTGGGTTAGATAATCTCCATTAATCTTTATCCCTTTGTTTTCCCAGTTCAGTGATTGAAAGACATTTTCCAATGTGGCATTAAAGAGCTTCGGAGATATGGTGTCACCTTGTCTCATTCCCTTTCCAATTTTTATGTGTGTTGTATTTTCAAACAGCCGAATCTTTGCACTTGCATTTTCATAGATGTTATTAATAATATTAATGTATGCATCTTCAATACCGCAGGATTTCAGAGCCATTGTAACTGCTGATGGTTTCACCGAATCCAAGGCTTTTTCATAATCGATAAAAGCCATGCACAATGGAAGTTCATATTCCCTCGCTCTTTCAATTAGTTCTCTCAGTACGTGGATATGATCTATTGTGCTGTAGCCACTCCTGAATCCAGCTTGTTCTCTCGGTTGAGCCATGTCCAGTGTTATCTTCAAGCGGTGTGAAAGAACTTTAGTGAAGATTTTATAAACCACTGATAGGAGGCTGATAGGTCTGTAGTTCCTGAGATCCTCAATGTCACCTTTTTCATGTAGCAAGATCATTGTAGCGGTGTTCCAATCCTCAGGAATTTTCCCTTCATTAAGGCATCGAGTGAAAATTTGGGCGAGTACTGTTTCGATTTCTCCACTTGCTTCTTGTATGATGTCTACAGTAATTCCATCTTCTCCTGGAGCTTTCCCCCGCTTCATGTTCTTGATTGCATGTGCAACTTCTGCTGGAAGGACTGGAAGAACTCTGGTACTGGTACCTTTCATGATGTCTGGAGTACATGTATCATCCCTTTCATATAATTTGGAGTAGAAATCTTTCACTCTTGTCAAAATTGTGCCTCTATTTCTTGTTACAGAACCATCTTCTTTTCTCAGTGCTATAATCTGTTTTCTTCCCTTACTCAGATGCCCCTTTGCTATCTTTAGGCTTTGGTTGTTTTCAATTGCTTTCCTCACTAGTTCACAGTTGAATTTCCTTACGTCTTCAGTGATACTTTTTCGTACTGTCTTGCATAGCTATATATATTCCACTTTGGAAGTCACATCTTCTTTAGTTGTCTTCATCTCTTCTTCTTTTTTGCATCAACATTTTGGTTTTTCCTGATAATTTGTTCACATGCAACTTGTTCTTAGACCCAGCTAATTTTGTTGCTGTTTCCATAAGAGCTTTGGTTACTTTTCTGTTAACTTCAGAAATATCCACTTCTTCCGATGTTAGGCCTTCTAAAGCAGAGAATCTGTTCTTCAGTTCCAACTTGAAGGTATTATGGTGTTTTTTAAGGTTGGTTATGTCAATAGATTTTGTTTGTCTTATGAGCTTGCCACGTTCGAGTTTAGTGTTGAGGTTCATCTTACATCTCACCAATCTATGGTCACTACCTGTGTTGAACTTGTTTAGCACACTGCAGTCTTCTATGACGAATTTTTTGTTACACATAATAAAATCAATTTCACTTGTCGTCCCATTTGGATGTCTCCATGTCCATTTCCTGTGTGGCTTTGTCTTGAAGAAGGAGTTCAAGATGAAAAACCCTTCTGCCTCTGCAAACTCTACGAGAGTATTTCCACGCTGGTTTCTGTTGCCGTGACCGAATTTACCTACTGAAGTTTCATTCTGTTGCCGTTGCCCTATTTTTGCATTGAAATCTCCCATAATTATCTTCAAGTGCTGCTTACCTTTATTATTTAGATGACGAATTTCCTCATAAAATTCTTCAATGTCTTTTTCAGGATGACTTGTGGTGGGTGCATAAGTTTGAATATTCTGAGCCTGGTATCTTCTCGAGAGTTGGATAACGATCATACAATGTGTATTGTATGTTGTGTATGTAGAGTTACATGTTGAGGCATCTGTAAGAACGGACACATTAACGATGTTAATTCATATTAATGATGAACATTATGTTCCTCTTTCCTAAAGAAAGAAACATCACAAGTTCCCAAAATTTCGACAGAAAGTTCGCAAATATTCTTCATTTTTTTTTTTTGAAGTCGAGAATTATAACAAAGGACTTCAGGTTTGCATGCCTTAGAATGGCGAGGCCTTTTTTTCGACGAACTGAGAGTATCGTCAAGAACACTGCACTGCGACTTTCACAGTATATTGTTCCAGATCGACCGGACGCCTACAAATCTGAAATGCAGACATACTCTTTTGTATCAATATAACAATGTGTATTTTATTACTTTACGGATGTACGCCGGCGGTAGGATTACTTTCTCAAAAGGAGGCACTCACAAATGGATGACCTGGGGAGAAGCGAGGACACGCAAGGTAGAATTAAAAGTCCAGTAACCAGATACCCAGCCAACGCCTACGGGTGTGGCAAGTGAAGGGCGCCAGAGGTGACCCACGTGACCAGAGGAGCGAGCAACATGAACCGGTCAACGTGAGGTCAAGGTCAGCGCCGACGTCTTTGAGGACAGGTGCAGAGCGAAGGGGGAAGGCGAGCAGGTCACTCGGAGAGGATCTGTTCGTCAGTCTGATTTCGGAAACCGGAGGGGACAGTTTTCCAAGAGAAGGGACGCGACACGTTTGCCTTTATTGTGCGGTAGACCCCTGGACGTTCTAGGATTGAGAACTCTCGAAGTTCACGGGAAGTTTGCGAGCACCTATCCTAGAAGAGTTAGGTAGCCGCTACAGCGGAATCAGCCCGTGTCAGGGATTCCGGTAGAGTAGTTGATGTTATACTACTGAAATACGGACTTAGTACAGTCTACTGAAACATCGGTTAGAGAAGGATAGCTAGAAGACTATTCCTTAAGCGTCGACGAGATATAGGCTTACCTAGTGCCAAGGAGATTCTAAGTTTGGACTTCGACGCGGAGCGAGATTTCTTCGGCATTCGACCATCTTAGCTTGCGCGTTCCACGATCCTTGCCAGGTCCAGTCCTAAGGAGGCCTAATATTCAAGAGCGAGTAACCCGCCGCCAGCAAAATTCTAATTGATGTCGAAATAAATGTGTGTGTGTATTTTAACCAAGAGTCCTCTTCAAATTATTATTTCTGAAGGTGAATACATTTCTGTATGATCAGCTGTTGTCACTCCGTCTTCCCGGTTCACAGATGTACATATTAAAGTGGGGAAGGCTTCGTTTGTTCGCTCGAACAGAGCGAGAGAGAGAAAGTGTTTCTGGGAAGCATAAACACGTCTCTGTTGTTGTAAGAGCCCATATACCGCGGGACGCCTCAGATCCTTAAGTACGAGGCGGCGCTAAGTCACGTGACGGTGCGTTCGCTCTTACAGCATCCAGTGGATCCGTTTGGTGCTCCGTCATTCTCCTGACAGAGAATAATTTACGCCGTGTTCTGTGGGACATTTTCCGGAGCAGTTGCGGTGTGATACGAGAGAAAGCACGTCTCACTGCTTGTTTAAGTTCATCAGTGGTTTGGTAGCGCTGCTGTGCAGCAACCTCCTTTATGAAACCCCAAAGGGCATTATCACACGTTGAGAGATCTGGGCTTCGAGGTGGCCATTCAAGTGGAGCGGGCAGCACTGCCGAACCTCGGCCTATCCAACGATCCCTAAAGACCTCACCAAGGTATTCCCGAACAGCGATTGCGTAATGGGACGGGTGCCTCATCCTGTTGGAACAATACGTCATTCAGAATGCCAAGATTTTGTCGAAATCGAAGCATTTTTAGGTAAGTTATGACGCATAAGAACAATGGAATGGACCCCGCTCCTATGACCTGACCGTTGACCCCATTTCGCCCATTTTCAACAGGGTTCGTCCCCAGTGGTCCCCTACCACATGTTTAAATTTCATCGAAATCGAACCATTTTTACGTGAGTTATCGTACGAACGGACAGACGGACAAAGCTGGAGCATATACGCTTCTTCAACCTACGGTTGGAAAGCGTAAAAAACGGGAACTTTTAAAATGGGAAATTCCGTTAAAAGACGTGTGACATACTACAGAGGTGAAAACATGTGTCAAGACGACTAATCGGCAGCGAGACATTCTGTCTGCGTAGCTCAGTTGGGAGAACGACTCACTCCGCATTGAGGAGACACAGACATACTCGGGTTTTCAAATTGAAGCCCGATTGTGAAAAACTGATCCACTGCCCTTTGGATTCCTCGAAAAATGTGTGATGTTTGTTCCACACACTGTTTGGAATTAATGAAAAATTCCTACTTCGCTTCAAAGACGAAACAAATAAGATGACGCCGAATTTTCGGGTGTAATAAGCACGTCTTTTTGAATCCGTTCTGACGCAAATTAAATTTATCAAAGCTATTCAAAGTCAATGGAACCAGTATGGAAAACAATAGTATCTGACGGAAGAAAGAAATTTTTCAATCGGGTTTTTAATCTCTCAGATATAGCTGTAAAACGGAATCGTGAGCTTACGCCCTCTGGTTGCGGACTTGTGCGTTAAGAAAAACATGAATTTATTTGAGAAACATTTCGCACCGGAAACGTTCTCCAACGCAGAAAGAATTTTTCGAATCGGACTCTTACAAACAGAGATATCGACAAAAATAATATGTGACTTTACGTCCCCTGGTGGGAAAACCATGCATTATTTTAGGAAAGAAAGTATTCTCAAAAGGTTTTTCCATGTGAGCGGTATCGGTCCAAGAAAAAAAACTTTTTTCGAGTTTTCAGGAGCCCAGATTTTGCTACAAATACATCACAAACAGAAATTAAAACTTATGCCCCCTGGTGGTGGTCAAACCATTCTTTACCAAACATTAGAAATTATGTGAAAAATATCTTCCATCAGGTGTTGTATGCGATACAGGAAGAATTTTTCAAATCGGAGTTTTAGAAGCAAAAATAACGCAGAAAACGCAATTTACCTTTGTGCCCCCTAGCGGAAAGTCTATGATTTACTTGAAAATTTTGAATTTATAGGAAAAACATTTCGCATCAGAAACATTATCCAACAAAGGAAGAATTTTTCAAATCGGACTCATAGAAGTAGAGATATTGACAAAAATAAGATATACATCTACGCTCCATGGCGTAGAAACCATGCATTATTTCAAGAAGAAAATGTTCTTAAAAGGTTTGTCGACATGAGTAGTATCGGTCAACAAACGACATTTTTTGCAATCGAGATTTTAGAAGCTCATATTTTGCTTCAAATAGATCAGAAGCGGAAATTAAGACTTACGCCACCTGGTGGCCAAACCATTTTTTACAAAAATTAGAAATTACGCGCAAAGGATTTCCCATCAGGAGCTGTTTCAGGTGCAGAAAGAATTTTTCAAATCGGAGATTTAGAAGCTGAGATATAGCGGGGAAAGCAATTTACCATTACGCCCCCAAGCGGAAAGTCTACGAATTACTTGAAAATTTAGAAATTATATGAAAAATATGTCACACTGGAAACACTATCCAACAAAGAAGGAATTTTTCAAATCGGACTCCTAGAAGTAGAGATATTGACAAAAATAAGATATACATCTACGCCCCCTGGCGTAGAAACCATGCATCATTTTAAGAAAAAATGTTTTTAAAAGTTTTTTCGGCATGAGTAGTATTGGTCTTCAAACGACGTTTTTTTCAATCGATAATTTAGAAGCTCTTATTTTGCTGCAAATACATCAGAAGCGGAAATTAAGATTTACGCCCCCTGGTGGCCAAACCATTTTTTTACAAAAATTAGAAATTATGTGCAAACGATTTTCCATCAGGAGCTGTATCCGTGCAGAATAAAATTTTCAAATCGGAGATTTAGAAGAAGAGGTATAAGGGGAACGCAATTTACCTCTACGCCCCCTAGCGGAAAGTCTAGGAATTACTTGAAAATTTTGAAATTATATGAAAAACATGTCACACTGAAAACACTATCCAACAAAGAAGTAATTTTTCAAATCGGACTAATAGAAGTAGAGATATTGACAAAAATAAGATATACATCTACGCCCCCTGGCGGAGAAACTATGGAATATTTTAAGAAGAAAATATTCCGAAAAGGTTTATCGATATGAGTGGCACACGAAAGAATTTTTTCAATCGATATTTTAGAAGCTCAGGTTTTATGGCAAATACAGCAGAAATAAAAATTAACACTTAGACTCCCTGGTGGCCAAAGTATTCTTTACCAAAAATTTGTAATTATGTGCAAAAGATTTTTCGTTAGGAGGTGTATCCGCTGAAGAAAAAAAAATAATTTAAAATCGGAGTTTTAGAGGAAGAGTTATGGGGGAAAATGTAATTTACTTTTACGCCCCCTAGCGGAAAATATATGCGTAATTTGAAAAAGTAACTATATCTAAAATACTCTTCGACATAAATGGAATCGCCAGATAAAAGAATTTTTTTGAATCGGATGTTTAGAAGCAAATATGTGGAATAAAACGTATTTTTGAATTCGACATCATCTGCATTTACGCCCGGATCATCATTTGCATATTTCAAACTTCCCAATGTAAAAAGAAGTTTTCAAATCGGACTAATAGTTGCAGAGATATTGGGGGTACAGGCGGACGGACAAACCGTTAGCCATTTTTTTTTTTTTTTTTTTACAATTCAGGTAATACTGTATTAATATTTCAATTCTTAGCACGTCTTTTGTAAAAAAAGATCGTGTTTATGTTACCGGTTTGTCCGTCCGTCCGTCCGTCTGTACCCACGCTATCTCTGCAACTATTAGTCCGATTTGAAAAATTCTTTTTGCGTTGGGAAGCTTGAAATATGCGAATGATGATCCTTCATTTCGTTTTTTGTTTACGATGTACAATTTCGCCGCTAGGGGGCGTAAATGCAGATGATGTCGAAAATACGTTTTATTACACATATTTGCTTCTAAACATCCGATTGAAAAAATTATTTTATCTTTCGATTCCATTTATGTCGAAGAGTATTTTAGATATAATTACTTTTTCAAATTACGCATAGATTTTCCGTTAGGGGGCGTAAAAGTAAACTACATTTTTATCGATAACTGGTCTTCTAGAACTCCGATTTGAAAACATTTTTCTTCAGCGGATACATCTCCTAATGGAAGATCTTTTGCATATAATTTCAAATTTTTGGTAAAGAATACTTTAACCACCAGGGGGCGTAAGAGTTAATTTTTGCTTCTGATGTATTTGCCATAAAATCTGAGCTTCTAAAATATCGATTGAAAAAATTATATCATGAACTGATGCCACTTACATCAATAAACATTTTCGGAATATTTTCTTCTTAAAATATTCCACAGTTTCTCCGCCGGGGGACGTAGATGTATATCCTATTTTTGTCAATATCTCTACTTCTAGGAGTCCGATTTGAAAAATTCTTTCTATGTTGGAGAACGTTTCCGGGGCGAAATGTTTCTCATATAAATTCATGTTTTTCTTAACGCACAAGTCTGCAACTAGAGGGCGTGAGCTCACAATTCCGTTTACAGCAATATCTGAAGGATTAAAAACCTGATTGAAAAACTTCTTTCGTGCCCTGATGCCACTTACATCAATAAACATTTTCGGAATATTTTCTTCTTAAAATATTACACAGTTTCTCCGCCAGGGGGCGTAGACGTATATCCTATTTTTGTCAATATCTCTACTTCTAGGAGTCCGATTTGAAAAATTCTTTCTATGTTGGAGAACGTTTCCGGTGCGAAATGTTTCTCATATAAATTCATGTTTTTCTTAACGCACAAGTCTGCAACTAGAGGGCGTGAGCTCACAATTCCGTTTACAGCAATATCTGAGGGATTAAAAACCTAATTGAAAAACTTCTTTCGTGCACTGATGCCACTCACATCAATAAACATTTTCGGAATATTTTCTTCTTAAAATATTCCACAGTTTCTCCGCCAGGGGGCGTAGATGTATTTCTTATTTTTGTCCATATCTCTACTTCTAGGAGTCCGATTTGAAAAATTCTTTCTATGTTGGAGAACGTTTCCGGTGCGAAATGTTTCTCATATAAATTCATGTTTTTCTTAACGCACAAGTCTGCAACCAGAGGGCGTAAGCTCACAATTTCGTTTACAGCAATATCTGAGGGATTAAAAACCTGATTGAAAAACTTCTTTCGTGCACTGATGCCACTCACATCAATAAACATTTTCGGAATATTTTCTTCTTAAAATATTACACAGTTTCTCCGCCAGGGGCGTAGACGTATATCCTATTTTTGTCAATATCTCTACTTCTAGGAGTCCGATTTGAAAAATTCTTTCTATGTTGGAGAACGTTTCCGGTGCGAAATGTTTCTCATATAAATTCATGTTTTTCTTAACGCACAAGTCTGCAACTAGAGGGCGTGAGCTCACAATTCCGTTTACAGCAATATCTGAGGGATTAAAAACCTAATTGAAAAACTTCTTTCGTGCACTGATGCCACTCACATCAATAAACATTTTCGGAATATTTTCTTCTTAAAATATTCCACAGTTTCTCCGCCAGGGGGCGTAGATGTATTTCTTATTTTTGTCCATATCTCTACTTCTAGGAGTCCGATTTGAAAAATTCTTTCTATGTTGGAGAACGTTTCCGGTGCGAAATGTTTCTCATATAAATTCACGTTTTTCTTAACGCACAAGTCTGCAACCAGAGGGCGTAAGCTCACAATTTCGTTTACAGCAATATCTGAGGGATTAAAAACCTGATTGAAAAACTTCTTTCGTGCACTGATGCCACTCACATCAATAAACATTTTCGGAATATTTTCTTCTTAAAATATTCCACAGTTTCTCCGCCAGGGGGCGTAGATGTATTTCTTATTTTTGTCCATATCTCTACTTCTAGGAGTCCGATTTGAAAAATTCTTTCTATGTTGGAGAACGTTTCCGGTGCGAAATGTTTCTCATATAAATTCATGTTTTTCTTAACGCACAAGTCTGCAACTAGAGGGCGTAAGCTCACAATTCGCCGCCCCGGTGGCACAGTGGTCTAAGCGATGGCCTCTGATCATTCGTCCGGAAGGGGTCCGGGTTCGAATCCCGGTGAGGCATGGATGTTGTTTTTGTCTTACGGCACTGTCTCTCTCCCTTCCCATTAGGGACGGGCGACTGCTTATAGCCCATTGAGTTGCTCACGGTGATCGTTAAACCTCCAAACCTCCAAATAAAAAAAACCCTCACAATTCCGTTTATAGCAATATCTGAGGGATTAAAAACCCGATTGAAAAACTTCTTTCTTTCGTCAGATCTATTGTTTTCCATACCGGTTCCATTGACTTTGAATGGCTTTGATAAATTTAATTTGCGTCACAACGGATTCAAAAGACGTGTTTATTACACCCGAAAATTCGGTGTCATCTTTCTTGTTTTAATTTTTTTTCAAAAAGCTAGTAAACCGATTTTTGTTATTGTTGTTTTTGATCTTTTTTTTTTTTTTTTCTGTTTTCAGTGGAACACCGTTTGCGATCATAGTCACTACGCCAGTTTAGTTCTTAGCACTGCCGAAATTGGAAGTATTATAGGAACCCCCTCTACGGAGCTCTGTCGGATAGGTAAGGCTGTTTTTCAATTTCTTTCTACTTTTATTTTTAGCACGTCTTTTTAAGAAAACTTCGTCGTTCCATTGCAAAGTTGACTGAAGGGTTGTCTTCATGTCAATCGCTTGATATTGAAACGTTTTCTTGTGCCGTTCAGGTATGGACGTTGCTTGTGTCTTACGGCGAGATCCGTTCTCTTCCCTGTAATTCTCATTTTCGCTAGTGCTTACACCGATGACCTATTCCATTATGACCACCCCCAGCCTCGAGAAATTAGCGCGCTTGGAGATCGAGCGGTGGCGCATGTGAAGTTCACAGAGCAGTATATACACTGATTGGCCACTTTATTATGACCACTTGACAGTTTTAAGCAAATGAGTTATGGCTGCACGCTGTTGCTGCCAGAGGGCGAGGCTAGTATAAAACGGGAAAGCTTAGTGCTTGCGACAGTAGTAGAAGTGATTGTTGGGTGACGAGATGGGTAAAAAATGCGATTTGGCGGACTTTCAACGTGGGATGACTGTAGGAGCTCGGAGCCATGAAGCGAGTATGACCGAAACCGCCGCATTCGTGAAATGTTCCAGAGCAGCTGTTGTTAAAGTGTTTAAAGACTGGACTGTCAGCCAAAAAACTGGGTCTCTACGTGCAACGTGTGGTCGTCATCGACTAGTGACTGCTCGGGCGGAACAGAGAGTGTCCAGACTGGTAACGGGCAACAGGTCCGTGCTCTGCCCAGGCCAGTCCATTCGATTAACCCCATTGTCACCATACCAAGCCATGGTGGACCTTGCAACATGACAGGAGGCATTGCCATCCTGAAAGTAACATGGGTCCACCCCATAAAACTGCCACAACGTAGGAAGCGCATGGTCATCCAAAATGGTGCAGCAGATCTCGGCGTTGAGTCTACCAGAAATTGCGACCAAGGGTCCCGTGCCATACCAGGAGAAACACCCCCATAGCATAATTCCACCGCCACCGAACTTCACAGTTGGCACAATACATTCCGGCAGGAGGCGTTCTCTAGGCAGACGCCAAACCCCGACCATGCCATCCGAACGGTAGAGGGTGAACCTTGATTCGTCGCTCCAGAGAACCTGTTTCCACTGTTCAACGGTCCACTGTCGAGGTTCTTTGCACCACGTTAGCCGAGCAGCGCTATTGGACTTGGTGATCAAAGGCTTGTGGGTCCATGATAACCGAGCAGATGGGCTTCCTTACGGATGGTATTCATCGAAAGAACACTCCCGGATGCCTGTTGAAACTCCTCGCGGATGTGGCCCATCGATTTGGTGCGGTTCTTCCGAATTCCTCTGGCCAGCACCCGTCGGTCTCTTAACTCCCAGTTTTTGTGGGTCTGCCGGGTTCGGGGCACATTCCGACAGTCGCCTCTCATCTTCCACTTGCCAATCACGTAGGCCACTGTCGATTTTGGGTACTTCAACTCTCTGGATATGTCATCGGCCATTTCTGTGATACCCGACGATTGCACCTTTCTCGAAATCAGAGAGCTCCGAACTGCGTGGCATCTTGCACGCGACTGGTTGCGTTGTTGTTTCCCACACGATATTTAACGGCGGCGGCCGTGACGTGTATCTGGGCCGCAGATTTCGTTTTCCATAGCAAATGGAAAACTTGCCTCCTCTAAGCACTGCTTATATGGCCGGTTAGGCAAAGCGCTGCGACCCCTCCTTGCTTGTGTCCCATGCGCGGCATGAGTGTGATACTTGAACCATTTGCATGTCTCATGATGTAAAACCTACCCAGCAAGTTTCATTCCTTTCGGTTGCATGGGTGCAAATATTTTTTATTTTTTTCGACGATGAATGTAATTAGGTGGTCATAATGTAATTGCTCATAAGTGTATGTCAAAACCTAGCGCGGAGTTGATTTGTTAAAACCTTTTTCGTATGGAAACTGGGTATCATTTAACGCAGCAGTGGTTTTAGTAATCAGTCGCTTACAAGAAGTAGCTGAAATGCTGTCATTCTATTCAGACAATTCCAATGTTCATCAAAGATCTCAACAGGAGACAGTTTGACAGATGTTTTGTTGAAGTACATGACACAACTCAGACGTTCGTATTCAGCGCCATGTTTGAAAATGACACCTGAAAATGCAGCTGTTTCCACAATTACAACTACTACGTTTTAGAGATCAGCGCAAAAACAACTTTCTCTTTTTTTACTCTTTCCAACCGTAGGTTGAAGAAGCGTATATATGCTCCAACTTTGTTCGTCTCTCTGTCCGTCCGCACGATAACTCGTGTAAAAATGCTTCGATTGTGATAAAATTTTAGTATGTGGTAGGGGACCACCTGGGCATAAACCCAGTTTAAAAATGAATGACATGGGGTCAAAAGTCAGGACATAGGAGCCGGATCCATTCCATTGCCCTTATGCGTCATAACTTGCGTAAAACTAGTTCGATTTCGATGAAATTTTAGTATGTGGTAGGGGACCACAAAGGAATGAACCCTGTTGAAAATGGACGAAATGAGGTCAAAGGTCAGGACATAGGAGCCGGATTCATTCCATTGCCCTTATGCCTCATAACTTGCGTAAAAATGGTTCGATTGCGATAAAATTTTAGTATGTGGTAGCGGACCACCTGGGCATGAACCCTGTTTAAAAATGAATGACATGGGGTCAAAGGTCAGGACATAGGAGCCGGAACCATTCCATTGCCCTTCTGCCTCATTACTTGCGTAAAACTAGTTCGATTTCGATGAAATTGTAGTATGTGGTAGGGGACAACAAGGGAAGGAACCCTGTTGAAAATGGACGAAATGAGGTCAAAGGTCAAAACACAGGGGTGGGATCCATTCCATTGTCCTTATGCGTCATAACTTTCGTAAAATTGGTTCGATTGCGATACAAATTTTAGTATGTGGTAGGGGTCCACCTGGGCATGAACCCTGTTTAAAAATGAATGACATGGGGTCAAAGGTCAGGACATAGGAGCCGGAACCATTCCATTGCCCTTCTGCCTCATTACTTGCGTAAAACTAGTTCGATTTCGATGAAATTGTAGTATGTGGTAGGGGACAACAAGGGAAGGAACCCTGTTGAAAATGGACGAAATGAGGTCAAAGGCCAAAACACAGGAGTGGGATCCATTCCATAGTCCTTATGCGTCATAACTTTCGTAAAATTGGTTCGATTGCGATACAAATTTTAGTATGTGTTAGGGGTCCACCTGGGCATGAACCCTGTTTAAAAATGAATGACATGGGGTCAAAGGTCAGGACATAGGAGCCGGAACCATTCCATTGCCCTTCTGCCTCATTACTTGCGTAAAACTAGTTCGATTTCGATGAAATTGTAGTATGTGGTAGGGGACAACAAGAGAATGAACCCTGTTGAAAATGGACGAAATGAGGTCAAAGGTCAGAACATAGGGGTGGGATCCATTCCATTGTCCTTATGCGTCATAACTTTCGTAAAATTGGTTCGATTGCGATACAAATTTTAGTATGTGGTAGGGGACCACCTGGGCATGAACCCTGTTTAAAAATGAATGACATGGGGTCAAAGGTCAGGACATAGGGGTGGGATCCATTCCATTGTCCTTATGCGTCATAACTCTCGTAAAAATGCTTCTATTCCGACAAAACGTTAGTATGTTGTTCCAGAGGTGTACTGAACCGGTTCTGTTGAATATCATCGAAACGGGGTCAAAGGTCAGGACACAGGAGCGAGATATATTCTACAGCTATTATCCTCATAACTTGACTAAAAATGCTTCTATTGAGACAAAACTTTAGTATGTTGTACCGGAGGTGTACTGAACCGGTTCTGTTGAATATCATCGAAACGGGGTCAAAGGTCAGGTCACAGGAGCGAGATTTATTCCACAGCTATTATCTTTGTAACTTGACCAAAAATGCTTCTTTTGAGACAAAACTTTAGTATGTTGTTCCGGAGATATACTGAACCGGCTCTGTTGAATATCATCGAAATGGGGTCAAAGGTCAGGACACAGGAGTGAGATTTATTCCGCAGCTATCATCCTCATAACGTGACTAAGAATGCTTCTATTAAGACAAAACTTTAGTATGTTGTTCCAGAGGTGTACTGAACCGGTTCTGTTGATTATCATCGAAACGGGGTTAAAGGTCAGGACACAGGAGCGAGATATATTCGACAGCTATTATCCTCATAACTTGACTAAAAATGCTTCTATTGAGACAAAACTTTAGTATGTTGTACCGGAGGTGTACTAAACCGGTTCTGTTGAATATCATCGAAATGGGGTCAAAGGTCAGGACACAGGAGCGAGATTTTTTCCACAGCTATTATCCTCATAACTTGACTAAAAATGCTTCTATTCCGACAAAACTTTAGTATGTTGTTCCGGACTTATACTGAACCGGTTCTGTTGAATATAATCGAAATGGGGTCAAAGGTCAGGATGCAGGAGCGAGATTTATTCCACAGCTATTATCCTCATAACTTGACTAAAAATGCTTCTATTCCGACAAACTTTAGTATGTTGTTCCGGGCTTATACTGAACCGGTTCTGTTGAATGTCATCGAAATGGGGTCAAAGGTCAGGAAACAGGAGCGAGATTTATTCCGCAGCTATTATCCTCATAACTTGACTAAAAATGCTTCTATTGAGACAAAACGTTAGTATGTTGTTCCAGTGGTATACTGAACCGGTTCTGTTGAATATCATCGAAATGGGATCGAAGGTCAGAGCACAGGAGCGAGATTTATTCCACAGCTATTATCCCCATAACTTGAGTGATAACTTGTTCTGGTATGTTTGAAAGCGTATCATAATCAATGCATTGCATGATTTTACTAACTTGTTTAAGGTCCACGTCTCTGCCCCGTACGTAAGTACTGGCAGGATGCATTAATTAAGCACTTTTCTTTTAAGACATAAAGGCATATTGCTCTTGAAAATTGTACGGTTTCTTTCCAAAACCTCTCCATCCAAGTTTCATACGTCGATTGATTTGTTCATCAATGTGACTTTTACTTGATATCTGCTATCAAAGGTTAATGTAGGTATTGATTATCTCCAGCTTTTCCCCATCAATCGATAAATCTTCATTTCTTGTAAAAGCATTGTACATAATTGTCTTCTGAAAGTTTATTTAATCCAACTTCTTTACTCTATAACGTATATGTTTGCCATCGAATCCGAGTTCGAGTTCCTAGTCCGGAGTTAGTTGCTCTCCCAACTGAGCTACGCCGACATGTGCTCGCGCTGCTGTCTGCCTTTATCTCGTGTGCGTCCAACGGTGCAAGCACGTCACAACTCTTGTCGGCAAGTTCTTGAATCATACTCTGCGGTTGTGAAGGGGCAGTTGCAAAAATGATTACGTAATTAGCAAAACGAAGGAGGGTTATGTCTTCTCCATTAATCTAGTACAGATGTGAAGCACGTGTCAAGACGACAGATCTGCAGCGGTACATTCCGTCGGTGTGGTTTAGTCGGCCGGAACAACCGGCTCCGGAGCGAGGAGGTTCGATCTCCGTCACCGACAAAGGAGAAAAAGTTAAGTGGGAGATGTGACGTAGTACAGATGTGAAGCACGTGTCAAGACGACAGATCTGCAGCTGTATATTCCGTCGGTGTGGTTTAGTCGGCCGGAACAACCGGCTCCGGAGCGAGGAGGTTCGATCTCCATCACCGACAAAGGAGAAAAAATTAAGAGGGAGATGTGACGTAGTACAGATGTGAAGCACGTGTCAAGACGACAGATCTGCAGCGGTACGTTCCGTCGGTGTGGTTTAGTCGGCCGGAACAACCGGCTCCGGAGCGAGGAGGTTCGATCTCCGTCACCGACAAAGGAGAAAAAGTTAAGTGGGAGATGTGACGTAGTACAGATGTGAAGCACGTGTCAAGACGACAGATCTGGAGCGGTATATTCCGTCGGTGTGGTTTAGTCGGCCGGAACAACCGGCTCCGGAGCGAGGAGGTTCGATCTCCGTCACCGACAAAGGAGAAAAAGTTAAGTGGGAGATGTGACGTAGTACAGATGTGAAGCACGTGTCAAGACGACAGATCTGGAGTGGTACGTTCCGTCGGTGTGGTTTAGTCGGCCGGAACAACCGGCTCCGGAGCGAGGAGGTTCGATCTCCATCACCGACAAAGGAGAAAAAATTAAGAGGGAGATGTGACGTAGTACAGATGTGAAGCACGTGTCAAGACGACAGATCTGAAGCGGTACGTTCCGTCGGTGTGGTTTAGTCGGCCGGAACAACCGGCTCCGGAGCGAGGAGGTTCGATCTCCGTCACCGACAAAGGAGAAAAAATTAAGAGGGAGATGTGACGTAGTACAGATGTGAAGCACGTGTCAAGACGACAGATCTGGAGCGGTACATTCCGTCGGTGTGGTTTAGTCGGCCGGAACAACCGGCTCCGGAGCGAGGAGGTTCGATCTCCGTCACCGACAAAGGAGAAAAAATTAAGAGGGAGATGTGACGTAGTACAGATGTGAAGCACGTGTCAAGACGACAGATCTGGAGCGGTACGTTCCGTCGGTGTGGTTTAGTCGGCCGGAACAACCGGCTCCGGAGCGAGGAGGTTCGATCTCCGTCACCGACAAAGGAGAAAAAGTTAAGAGGGAGATGTGACGTAGTACAGATGTGAAGCACGTGTCAAGACGACAGATCTGGAGCGGTACATTCCGTCGGTGTGGTTTAGTCGGCCGGAACAACCGGCTCCGGAGCGAGGAGGTTCGATCTCCGTCACCGACAAAGGAGAAAAAGTTAAGTGGGAGATGTGACGTAGTACAGATGTGAAGCACGTGTCAAGACGACAGATCTTCAGTGGTACATTCTGTCGGTGTGGTTCAGTCAAGAAGGCGCGGTTTCGATCGTGATCACCGACAAATTTGATTTTTCACAAAACGTCTGAGTCCTTTGCAGTGAGCTGTTTATAAAGACATCTGGACCTCATAGTGGCATACGTAAGCAAGGACGGCACGTGCCAAATGTCTATTGGGTGTTCCTCTAAATTTTCTATTTCAATGTACAAGAGCAGCGCAATTTCTGGTATGAATATTTATCTTTAAAGTTATTCTTTGTGTGCGAATCAGTCCACTGGTAGATCCAAAATCCTCGTTCGATGAAGTGCAGTTTTGGCCGTTACTTAGGGTGTAAGAGAACAATACTTGCATGACGTTGTTGAAGAATACTTTCGCGATAAAGCTGTGGTTGTTAGCACGGGGGATGTGTTTTAAGTGTCTCTTCGTGACTTCTTCTCCCTTCAGTAGCAGCAAGGGTCATGAGAGATGAAGGAAGATGGATGTGTAGAAAAACTGAGATCAAAGTTCGAAGGAGGAAAAGAAAGATGGAGAGAGAGTGAAAGACGAAAGGGAACGTGTATAAACAGAAGGACTGAGACAGACGGGTAGACAAGTACGGAACCGTACAAGAAGATGTCAGGAAATCCGATTCATCTCATAAGATGAGCCTTTTAATTCACTATTCCACCAAACTGCTAATGTTCAGCATGAACATTAGCAGTTGGAAATAACCGTGACGAGAAAGCCTGTTGGGCACTGTGATACATAGCAGGATCGGCTTTTGAACGTAAGAATACATCGCAGCAAAGACTGTTGAACGTAGGAATATATCGTACCCTCGCTTTTCAAAAGTAGGAATACATCGTATTTAACTCGTCAGGAGCAGGAATACATCGTAGCATCCTTTGTCCGGAGTAGCAACACATCGCAGCACTGCTTGTCAGGAGTAACAATGCATCGTAACATCGCTTGTCAAAAGTAGGAATGCATTGTTGTTTCGCTTATCAGGAGTAGCAATGCATCGTAACATCGCTTGTCAAAAGTGCAAATGCATTCTTGTTTCGCTTGTCAGGAGTAGCAATACATCGCAACACCGCTTGCTAGGAGTAGCAATACATCGCAACGTCGCTTGTCAAAAGTAGGAATACATTGTTGTTCCGCTTGTCAGGAGTAGCAATGCATCGTAACATCGCTTGTCAAAAGTAGGAATGAATTGTTGTTCCGTTTATCAGGAGTAGCAATGCATCGTAACATCGCTTGTCAAAAGTGCAAATGCATTCTTGTTTCGCTTGTCAGGAGTAGCAATGCATCGTAACGTCGCTTGTCAAAAGTAGGAATGCATTGTTGTTCCGCTTGTCAGGAGTAGCAATACATCGTAGCATCGCTTGTCAAAAGTAGGAATGAATTGTTGTTCCGCTTGTCAGGAGTAGCAATGCATCGTAACATCGCTTATCAAAAGTAGGAATGAATTGTTGTTTCGCTTATCAGGAGTAGCAATGCATCGTAACATCGCTTGTCAAAAGTGCAAATGCATTCTTGTTTCGCTTGTCAGGAGTAGCAATACATCGCAACACCGCTTATCAAAAGTAGGAATGCATTGTTGTTCCGCTTGTCAGGAGTTCCAATACATCGTAGCATCGCTTGTCAAAAGTAGGAATGCATTGTTGTTCCGCTTGTCAGGAGTAGCAACGCATCGTAACGTCGCTTGCCAAAAGTAGAAATGCATTGCTGTTTCGCTTGTTAGGAGTAGCAATACATCGTAGCATCGCTTGTCAAAAGTAGGAATGCATTGTTGTTCCGCTTGTCAGGAGTAGCAACGCATCGTAACGTCGCTTGTCAAAAGTAGAAATGCATTGTTGTTTCGCTTGTCAGGAGTTGCAATACATCGTAGCATCGCTTGTCAAAAGTAGGAATGCATTGTTGTTCCGCTTGTCAGGAGTAGCAACGCATCGTAACGTCGCTTGTCAAAAGTAGAAATGCATTGTTGTTTCGCTTGTCAGGAGTAGCAATACATCGTAGCATCGCTTGTCAAAAGTAGGAATGCATTGTTGTTCCGCTTGTCAGGAGTAGCAATGCATCGTAACGTCGCTTGTCAAAAGTAGAAATGCATTGTTGTTTCGCTTGTCAGGAGTTCCAATACATCGTAGCATCGCTTGTCAAAAGTAGGAATGTATTGTTGTTCCGCTTGTCAGGAGTAGCAATGCATCGTAACGTCGCTTGTCAAAAGTAGAAATGCATTGTTGTTTCGCTTGTCAGGAGTAGCAATACATCGTAGCATCGCTTGTCAAAAGTGCAAATGCATTGTTGTTCCGCTTGTCAGGAGTAGCAATGCATCGTAACGTCGCTTGTCAAAAGTAGAAATGCATTGTTGTTTCGCTTGTCAGGAGTAGCAATACATCGTAGCATCGCTTGTCAAAAGTAGGAATGCATTGTTGTTCCGCTTGTCAGGAGTAGCAATGCATCGTAACGTCGCTTGTCAAAAGTAGAAATGCATTGTTGTTCCGCTTGTCAGGAGTAGCAATGCATCGTAACATCGCTTGTCAAAAGTGCAAATGCATTCTTGTTTCGCTTGTCAGGAGTAGCAATGCATCGTAACATCGCTTATCAAAAGTAGGAATGCATTGTTGTTCCGCTTGTCAATAGTAGCAATACATCGTAGCATCGCTTGTCAAAAGTAGGAATGCATTGTTGTTCCGCTTGTCAGGAGTAGCAATGCATCGTAACGTCGCTTGTCAAAAGTAGAAATGCATTGTTGTTTCGCTTGTCAGGAGTTGCAATACATCGTAGCATCGCTTGTCAAAAGTAGGAATGCATTGTTGTTCCGCTTGTCATTAATAGGGGTAAGTCGTATAGCATCCATTGTCAGGAGTAGGGATACATCGTAGAAAGAGTTGTTAATAAAACGGGTACATCGTAGCAAAAGTTGTTAATCATAGGAATGCAACGTAGCGACGGCTTTAAGTCACAGGGATGCATCGTAGCAACGCTGTAAGTCACGGGAATGTATCATAGCAACGGTTGTTAATTTTAGGAATGCATCGCAGCAATGGCTAAATCACAGGGATGCATTGTAGCAATGGTTGTTTATCATAGGGATACATAGTATCAACGGCTTAAATCACAGGGATGTATCGTATCAACGGTTGTTAAACGTAGGGATGCATCCTTGCAACGTTGTTAATCATAGGGATGCATCGTAGCGACGGCTGTAAGTCCCAGTGATGCATCGTAGCACGGCTGTAAGTCACGGGGATGTATCATAGCAACGGTTGTTAATTATATGGATGCATCGTAGCAACGGATAGTAATCATAGGAATCCTGATAGCAACAGCTGTAAATCACAGGGATGTATCGTAGCTACGATTATTAATCACAGGGATGCATCGTAGCAACTCCTGTAAGTCACAGGGATGCATCGTAGCAACGGATAGTAATCATAGGAATCCTGATAGCAACGGCTTGTAAATCACAGGATGTATCGTAGCTACGATTATTAATCACTGATGCATCGTAGCAACTCGTGTAAGTCACAGGGATGCATCGTAGCAACGGCTGTAAATCACAGGGATGTATCGTAGCTACGATTATTAATCACTGGGATGCATCGTAGCAACTCGTGTAAGTCACAGGGATGCATCGTAGCAACGGCTGTAAATCACAGGGATGTATCGTAGCTACGATTATTAATCACAGGGATGCATCGTAGCAACTCCTGTAAGTCACAGGGATGCATCGTAGCAACGGATAGTAATCATAGGAATCCTGATAGCAACGGCTGTAAATCACAGGGATGTATCGTAGCTACGATTATTAATCACTGGGATGCATCGTAGCAACTCGTGTAAGTCACAGGGATGCATCGTAGCAACGGCTGTAAATCACAGGGATGTATCATAGCAACGGTTGTTAATCACTGGGATGCATCGTAGCAACTCGTGTAAGTCACAGGGATGCATCGTAGCAACGGCTGTAAATCACAGGGATGTATCGTAGCTACGATTATTAATCACAGAGATGCATCGTAGCAACTCCTGTAAGCCACAGGTATGCATCGTAGCAACTCCTGTAAGTCACAGGGATGCATCGTAGCAACTCCTGTAAGTCACAGGGATGCATCGTAGCAACTCCTGTAAGTCACAGGGATGCATCGTAGCAACGGCTGTAAATCACACGGATGTATCGTAGCTACGATTATTAATCACAGGGATGCATCGTAGCAACTCCTGTAAGTCACAGGGATGCATCGTAGCAACGGCTGTAAATCACAGTTTGTATCGTAGCAAAGGTTTTTAATCACAGGGATGCATCGTAGCAACGGCTGTAAAAATCACAGTGATATATCGTAGCAACGGTTGTTTATCGTATGGATGCATCGTAACGACCAAAGACTGTAAGTCACATGGATACATCGTAGCTACGGTTGTAAATCACAGGGGCGCATCGTGGCAACGGCTGTAAATCACAGTGATATATCGTAGCAACGGTTGTTTATCGTATGGATGCATCGTAACGACCAAAGACTGTAAGTCACATGGATACATTGTAGCTACGGTTGTAAATCACAGGGGCGCATCGTGGCAACGGCTGTAAATCACAGTGATATATCGTAGCAACGGTTGTTTATCGTATGGATGCATCGTAACGACCAAAGACTGTAAGTCACATGGATACATCGTAGCTACGGTTGTAAATCACAGGGGCGCATCGTGGCAACGGCTGTAAATCACAGTGATATATCGTAGCAACGGTTGTTTATCGTATGGATGCATCGTAACGACCAAAGACTTCCGTAAGTCACATGGGATACATCGTAGCTACGGTTGTAAATCACAGGGGCGCATCGTGGCAACGGCTGTAAATCACAGTGATATATCGTAGCAACGGTTGTTTATCGTAAAGGATGCATCGTAAACGGATATTAATCATAAGACTGTAGCAACGGATCACATGGATACATTGTAGCTACGGTTGTAAATCACAGGGGCGCATCGTAGCAACGGCTGTAAATCACAGGGATGTATCGTAGCAAAGGTTTTCAATCACAGGGTTGCATCCTAGCAACTTCCGTAAGTCACAGGGATGCATCGTAGCAACTTCCGTAAGTCACAGGGATGCATCGTAGCAACGGATATTAATCATAAAGGTGCATCGTAGCAACGGATATTAATCATAAAGGTGCATCGTAGCAACGGATATTAATCATAAAGGTGCATCGTAGCAACGGATATTAATCATAAAAGTGCATCGTAGCAACGGATATTAATCTGATAAAGGTGCATCGTAGCAACGGATATTAATCATAAAGGTGCATCGTAGCAACGGATATTAATAATAAAGGTGCATCGTAGCAACGGCTGTAAATCACAGGGATGTATCGTAGCAAAGGTTTTTAATCACAGGGATGCATCCTAGCAACTTCCGTAAGTCACAGGGATGCATCGTAGCAACGGATATTAATCATAAAGGTGCATCGTAGCAACGGCTGTAAATCACAGTGATATATCGTAGCAACGGTTGTTAATCGTATGGATGCATCGTAACGACCAAAGACTGTAAGTCACATGGATACATCGTAGCTACGGTTGTAAATCACAGGGGCGCATCGTGGCAACGGCTGTAAATCACAGGGATCCATCGTAGCGACGGCTGTAAGTCACAGTGATGCATCGTAGTGCGGCTGTAACTCACGGGGACGTATCATAGCAACGGTTGTTAATTATAGGGATGCATCGTAGCAACGGATAGTAATCATAGGAATGCATAATAGCAACGACTGTAAATCACAGGGATGTATCGTAGCAACAGTTGTTAATCACAGGGATGTATCGTAGCAACAGTTGTTAATCACAGGGATGCATCGTAGCAACTGCTGTAAGTCACAGGGATGCATCGTACCAACGGATATTAATCATAGTGGTGCATCGTAGCTACGGCTGTAAATCACAGGGATGCATCGTAGCAACGACTGTTAGTGATAGCGATACATCGCAGCATCAACCGTTGAGCACAAGCATATATCACAGCAACGGCTGTTAGTCATAGGGGGACCGCCCCAGTGGCTCAGTCGCCTAAACGTTGGTTTTCGACAATTTATTTGTGATGGATCCGTATTCGAATCCCGGTGAGGCATGAATGTTGTGTATATCTCCCTCTTACCGCACTGGCTCTCTCTTACTTCCCTGGAATCATTGGCTCTAAATTAGGGACGGACAGCTGCTTATAGCCACGGTGCTAGTTGCTAACGGTAAAACCTTCAATAAAAAAATTAGTCAGAACGGTGCACCGTAGCAACAGCTACTTGTCATAGGAATGGAACGTAGCAATGATTCTTATTCGTAAGGGTGCATCATAGCGAAGGTTGTTCGGCTTAGGAATACATCGTAGCAGAAGCGGCTATTGGGAGTAGTGATATACATTGAACTGCCAGAAAAACTGGTACAGACGAGCTTATGCAAAATACATAGCAACGTCCCCTATGCGCATACTCGGCTGCGTCCTCCAGGGCGTATATAAAGCGATAGACATCCTTGCCAGCTGTCAGAGCTGTTTTCGGCATGAGAATGACAAGTAATAACGACTTAAGTGATTTTCAACGCGGTGTCATAGTTGGTGCTCGTGAGATGTGCCATAGTATTTCGGAAGTAGAAACGAAGTTCGGATTTTCACGGACGACCATTGCAAGGATGTACCGTGGCTACAAGAATTCCGGCAAAACCTCCAACCTACGATACCAGTGTGTCCGTAAAAAGACATTGGGTGAACGTGACCATCGTCGGCTGTCAAGAATCGTTTCACGCGATAGGCGTGCAACACTCTCGCGGGTATCATCGTACTTTCAATGCTGGAGCCTCAGCAAGCATCAGCGTCCGGACTGTGCAACGTACCGTGCACGATATGGGCTTTGGGAGCCGACGCCCAACTCGAGTCTCCTCGATGGGTGCACGACACAGAGCTATGCGCCTCGATTAGGCACGGCAACCCCGCCACTGGACACTTGATGACAGGAAACAAGTAGCCTGGTCTGACGAGTCGCGTTTCCAACTGTATGGAAGGATTCGTGTGTGGCGCAGACCCCATGAAGCCATGGATCCCGCCTGTTGGCCGCCCCGGTGGCGCAGTGGTCTAAGGCAATGGCCTCTGATCATTCGTCCGAAAGGGGTCCGGGTTCGAATCCCGGTGAGGCATGGATGTTGTGTTTGTCTTACGGCACTGGCTCTCTCCCTTCCCTGGAACGAGTGACCCTAAATTAGGAACGGGCGACTGCTTATAGCCCATTGAGTTGCTCACGGTGGTCGTTAAACCTCCAATCAAAAAAAAAAAAAAAATCCCGCCTGTCAAAAGAGAATGTACCGGCTGGTGGGGGGCTCGTAATGGTATGGGATGTGTTTATCTGGACTTCACTGGGACCCCTGGTACGTCTACAAACGTCTGTGACCGGCCTACGCTATGTGCGCCTCCTTTCTGAAGAGGTACACCCGTTCACGTCCTGCATTCATGCCGATGGGTCGGGCCTGTTCCAACAGGACAATGCACCTCCACACAAGTGTTGGGACGCCACATTATGGTTAGAGGAGCATTCATCTGAGTTTGGGGTGTTGCCAATCCCACCCAAGTCCCCAGATCTGAACGTGATAGAACACATTTAGGATGCCATGCAACGCGCTATAGAACACAGGAATGTGAGACCTCGGAATACACCCGAATTGTGGAACGCTCTGTAGGAAGTATGGTTTGCATTGCCTACAGCATATTTCCAGAAGCTAGTGGAGTCCATGCCCCGTCGTATTTATGCAGTCCTGCGCTCCCGTGGGGGTCCTACCAAGTATTAGACTGGTGTACCAGTTTTTCTGGCACTTCAGTGTATATCACAGCAGACGACCGTCGAAAGGTGATCTCCGCCAAGTCTGTTCGCCAAATAAATTGCTCTGAGTCGGGATGTTCGATAACCAAAGCGTTTCTTCATACCTTTTATCAGCTTATACTTCAATGAAAGATTTTCTTTCTAACATGTCCGAAAAGAAGCTTCAAAAATAAATACTTCAGGCAATTAAATTAAGAAAAGCGGTGATGGGAATGAGAAAGAAATTCATGTCCGTGTTGTGCGTATTTATGAACGAAATCTTTTCGAACCTGAACAGTGATTAATGTTGTTTATGCATTATCAGTGGCTGAGAATATCGTTTATTTAGAAAGGCCATCTGTGTTTATGTGCACACTTATCGCTAGAAGCGTTGAAGTAACATTTGACCAGATTTAACTTTTCCCCGGGTCAATCGATATACGAAACATATCGGAATTTTCATTTTTATCGAAGCTGATTAACAGTTGAGATTAAACGAACTCCAGGGAATAGATTTATTGCGATCCATTCCCATCTGTCGTTATTTCTAATGACATTACTCAATCAGAAACTAATCTAAAGAATTATTTATTTGTTGTGTATCTGTCAATATAATTTTTTTAACGTAAAACGGAAATCGCTCGCAATTTCTCTCTTATATTTTGAAATAAGACGAGCTCATATTAACGTCTTGTTAGAAGAATCGCGAACGCCTTTTTGGATTGTTCTAATTTTTTACGCATTTCCAAGCTTTACGAGACTAAATTTTTCTCTCTGGTTGAAATGAATATACAGGATGACCACAACAAAACTTTGACCTCACAACTTCAACATAACCTCAAGTACATTTTCCCTTTCACTTTTTTAATTAATTTTATTTAACACTGCTTACCGAATTAATTAATGCAATTGGAAACGCACAACTGGCTAGGCTATGGTCTCTCTATTATTCTTTTCCTAAAATTGTTACATACATATCACTAAGCTGTTCTCTGAGACTCAGAGGTTAGCTCCTCAAAGAAAGTATATCTGTCATATTAATGTTTAACTTTTGGAACTAGATTTTATTTATTGTTGATCTGACGTCTCCATTTACAGCGATCTTGGCATACAGTTCGAGCTTCACTGACATCCATCACACGACGCACAAAAGAACTTTTGTACTTCATACTCCCAATCTTTTTCTCATGCAGACACTCCTGAATCTGATCCACCCATGTCTTCCTTGGCCTTCCTCTGCCTTTCCTTCCTGCCACTTGGGCTGAAAAGATTTTCTTAGTAAGCATTTCATCACTCATTCTTTCATACATACATACATACATACATATCACTAAGCTGTTCTCTGAGATTCAGAGGTTAGCTCCAAAAAGAAATACAAACTTCCAGATATTTTTACTTATTGTTGTCGTATCAAACTTCTCCATTTACAGCGATCCTGACATACAACTCGGACTTCACTGATATCCATTACACGCCGTACAGAAGATCTTTTATACTTCATACTCATAATCTTTTTCTCATGCAGACACTCCTGAATCTCATCCACCCATGTCTTCCTTGGCCTTTCTCTGCCTCTCCTTCCTGCCACTTGGGCTGAAAAGATTTTCTTAGTAAGCATCTCATCACCATAAACATACCTTATACAAATACTCATTTGTTTGTACATACATACATACATACATATCACTAAGCTGTTCTCTGAGATTCAGAGGTTAGCTCCAAAAGAAATACAAACTTCCAGATATTTTTACTTATTGCTGTTGCATCAAACTTCTCCATTTACAGCAATCTTGACACACAACTCAGGCTTCACTGATATCCATTACACGCCATACACAAGATCTTTTATACTTCATACTCATAATCTTTTTCTCATGCAGACACTCCTGAATCTGATCCACCCATGTCTTCCTTGGCCTTCCTCTGCCTTTCCTTCCTGCCACTTGGGCTGAAAAGATTTTCTTAGTAAGCATTTCATCACTCATTCTTTCAACATGGCCAAACCACCGAAGCATATTGGTCTCCACCTTGCTAACAACATTTTGCTTCACATCACACAACTGCAATACATCTTCATTCCTCACACAATCAGATCGTGTCTTGCCACAAACCCCACATAAGTAATGCATTTCTCCAGCACACAAACGACTCCTATGTTTCTTCTGCAGTACCCAGGTTTCACTGCCATACATCAGAGTAGGAACAATTACACTTTCAAACACACAGCCATGCGGGACTCTCTAGAGAACCCATCATTCCTGTGAAAACCTCCCAGAGCAGCTATGACTTTCAATGAAGAATTCACTCGCCTACTAATTTCACCATCCAATTTGTTCTCCAAACAGAAATCGTCGTTTTTTCCACGTTAATAAGTGAGTCTCGGAAAAATTCTCATTGGCCGCCACCGGGAGTCGAACCCAGGGTCTTCCAGTTACGCGCCGGATATGCTTCCGCTACACCACAGCGGCCTCGAATTCCTCCAGACTCACACACGCTAACTGCCAAGGCAAGTTGGCAGGTTGCTTGTTGGAGCCCCGCACAATGCTGGGGATTCACCAAAGATGGAAAGCAGCAACTGAAGAAATAATTAGAAGCCGAAAATAATTAGAAGGCGAATGAATAATTAATACAGACACTTGACGTGGATCAGGAACACCAAACAGAATGGGTTTGATTCCAGGTGGCGGCCAATGAGAATTTTTCCGTGACTTACTTATTAACGTGTAATGAGCGATGATTTATGTTTGGTGTTGCTGATCCACGTCAAGTGTTTGAATTAATCAATTTGTTCTCTCTGTCAAACATTCTTCCTAAATACACAAACTCGTTCGCCTTGTCAATCATTGTGCCATTTAGACTTATATTACATTCAGTGCTACCAGTTCCTCTCTCAAAAACCATAACTTTGGTCTTTCCCTTATTTATACTCAGTTTGAATTTCATGCAAACTTTGTACATCTGGGACAACATACTCTGCAAATCACTTTTGCTCTCTGCCAACAGGACAGTGTCATCAGCATACAGCAATCTGCACACACGGATATCACCAAGACACAAACCACTATTATCTATTTTGGCATCACACATGCATGCATCCATAAGTATATTAAACAGCCATTTAATATACACTGACGGAAAAAAATCCCAACACCACGAAAAAATAGTTGTAGAGGAATGAAATGGCGGCAATACATTTGTATAGGTAACATATTTAATCGATTAAGGTTTCAAGATCACAGCTTAATGTAAGCGCGAGAAGAGCCATTTTAAATGTGAAATGCTGGTACATTAATAACCGGTGCAACCGCCAGAATGTTGAATGCAAGCACGCAAACGTTCATGCATTGTGTCGTACAGGTGCTGGATGTCAGTTTGTGGGATGGAGTTCCATGCCTGTTGCACTTGGTCGGTCAATACAGGGACGGTTAATGCTGGTTGTGGGTGACGCTGGAGTTGTC
This sequence comes from Macrothele yani, assembly GCA_039090855.1. Lineage (NCBI taxonomy): Eukaryota > Metazoa > Arthropoda > Arachnida > Araneae > Macrothelidae > Macrothele > Macrothele yani. The sequence continues at coordinate 2,292,053 of CM077034.1, forward strand.
GTCCAATGATGTCCCATACGTGCTCGATTGGAGAAAGATCTGGTGATCTAGCAGGCCACGGCAACATGTCGACACTCGGTAGAGCATGTTGGGTTACAACAGCGGTATGCGGGCGGGCGTTATCCTGTTGGAAAACACCCCCTGGAATGCTGTTCATAAATGGCAGCACAACAGGTTGAATCACCAGACCGACGAACAACTGTGCCGTCAGGGTGGGTGGGATAACCACGAGAGTGCTCCTGTTGTCATAGGAAAATGCTCCCCAGACCATAACTCCAGGTGTAGGTCCAGTGTGTCCCGGGCGCATACAGGTTGTTTTCAGGCGCTCACCTGGCCTCTTTCTAACCAACACACGGCCATCACTGGCACCCAGGCAGAACCGGCTTTCATCAGAAAACACAACAGATCTCCACTCCGTCCCCCAATGAGCTCTAGTTTGACACCACTGATGTCGCAAACGGCAGTGGTTTGGAGTAAGTGGAATGCACGCTACAGGGGGTCTGGCTCTAAGCTGTCCTTCAAGTAACCGATTTGTAACAGTTCGTTGTGTCACTGTGGTGGCAACTGCAGCTCGAATTGCTGCCGCAGACGCGGTACGATGCGCCACGGCCATACGCCGTACACTCTCAGTAGTACCACGTGGCAGGCCGGAACCCGGTCTTCTTGAGGCAGTACCTTCCCTTGACCACCGCTGCCAACAATCACGCACAGTGGCTACATTCCTGCCAAGTCGATCTGCAATATTGCGGAAAGAAAATCCACCTTCTCGTAGCCCTATTACACGACCTCGTTCAAACTCCGTGAGCTGTTGATAATGGCTTCTTCGTCTTCTTAAAGGCATTCTTGACTAACATCAACACACTACGTCGAATCTCAACGATAACTAACGCTCACGAACGTTACAGCGCGTATTTACAGCAAACCTGCTTTGCATGTTCCGAGGGGCGCTACTAGCGCCACACGTATGCGCTGAGTGCGAAATTGCATAGACGTCATCTTACAGATGTACTCTCACCGCCTACCAACTGTCGTTTATCTAACACAACCCCTTCTTGGTGTTGAGATTTTTTTCCGTTAGTGTATTTATGGATGTAATAAGTGACATTACACAACCTTTGATCTAACTCCAGTTCCAATGGAAAACACCATTCACCCGTTCAGTCTTTTGCGGGTCATCTTAGTGAGAGATGGGTTTTCCTCCTCGGGGATCTCTTCTGTGCAATAATGGCGCCCACGACAAGGGCCTGTATGAATACTGGGAGCTGACACTAAGCTTCATTGTATAATATTTTTGAGGTACCAGCTAGTTCTATGTGACATTGGCGAAAAGACCCCAACTTACTGAGTTTTGTTCCAGAAACCTTAGGTTGAATGACAAACTGGAACAGTCAGCTAATCTCCCACAACTTCTCTGATTAGAAAGACTAAAAGCCTAAAATTCTTAATTATTGTTTACTATGTGGAATCCCGTCAACAACAACAGGGGAAAAAATAAGATATGTAGAGAAAATTGTAATAACCAGGTTTTTCCTTCTTGTTTCACAACTTAGAATTGCGCAGTTGGAAATGTTAAAATGTTATGGTAGTTCGCATATGCGCAGACGCACAAACGGGATTTTGCTTTTCTTTTCTTTTCTTTTCTTCTTTCTTTTACAGATATAAATAAAAGAATACCTGGTTACATTCTGCGAAAGAAATTTAGTTATATTCTGAAAATTCCGTGGTTTAAGGAAAAAGAAAGTCCCAAAATCCTATTTCTTCAGGATATGCATGAAATAATTAACAACACACTTTTACCTACTGCATTGGAACTCTCAATTTTTAGACTTAAATGAGAAAAGAAACTGGTTTGGAAATCTGAGATAAACATTTTACGTTAGCACGGTGAATCCAAATTAAATTCCATACGCTAGGATTCTAAATGAAAAAAATCTGTATGTCGTTTATGAACGACGAAGTAGAACCAAAATTCCTGAAAGGTTTCTGAAAATTCAGAATTTTCAGTTAACACATCTGAAAAGCGGCAATTTACCATCAATATAAGAAATTGCTGAAAGGTTCCTGAAAATTCAGAATTTTCCGTTAACACATCATAAAAGCTGCAATTTACCGTCGCTATAAGAAACGAATTGCTGAAATGTTCCTGTAAATTCAGAATTTTCCGTTAACACATCTTAAAAGCGGCAATTTATCGTCGCTATAAGAAACGAATTGCTGAAATGTTCCTGAAAATTCAGAATTTTCCGTTAACACATCTTAAAAGCGGCAACTTACCATCTATATAAGAAATTGCTGAAAGGTTCCTGAAAATTCAGAATTTTCCGTTAACACATCATAAAAGCTGCAATTTACCGTCGCTATAAGAAACGAATTGCTGAAATGTTCCTGTAAATTCAGAATTTTCCGTTAACACATCTTAAAAGCGGCAATTTATCGTCGCTATAAGAAACGAATTGCTGAAATGTTCCTGAAAATTCAGAATTTTCCGTTAACACATCTTAAAAGCGGCAATTTACCATCTATATAAGAAATTGCTGAAAGGTTCCTGAAAATTCAAAATTTTCCGTTAACACATCATAAAAGCTGCAATTTACCGTCGCTATAAGAAACGAATTGCTGAAATGTTCCTGAAAATTCAGAATTTTCCGTTAACACATCTTAAAAGCGGCAATTTACCATCTATATAAGAAATTGCTGAAAGGTTCCTGAAAATTCAGAATTTTCCGTTAACACATCATAAAAGCTGCAATTTACCGTCGCTATAAGAAACGAATTGCTGAAATGTTCCTGAAAATTCAGAATTTTCCGTTAACACATCTTAAAAGCGGCAATTTACCATCTATATAAGAAATTGCTGAAAGGTTCCTGAAAATTCAGAATTTTCCGTTAACACAACATAAAAGCTGCAATTTACCGTCGCTATAAGAAACGAATTGCTGAAATGTTCCTGAAAATTCAGAATTTTCCGTTAACACATCTTAAAAGCGGCAATTTACCATCTATATAAGAAATTGCTGAAAGGTTCCTGAAAATTCAGAATTTTCCGTTAACACATCATAAAAGCTGCAATTTACCGTCGCTATAAGAAACGAATTGCTGAAATGTTCCTGAAAATTCAGAATTTTCCGTTAACACATCTTAAAAGCGGCAATTTACCATCTATATAAGAAATTGCTGAAAGGTTCCTGAAAATTCAGAATTTTCCGTTAACACATCATAAAAGCTGCAATTTATCGTCGCTATAAGAAACGAATTGCTGAAATGTTCCTGTAAATTCAGAATTTTCCGTTAACACATCTTAAAAGCGGCAATTTACCATCTATATAAGAAATTGCTGAAAGGTTCCTGAAAATTCAGAATTTTCCGTTAACACATCTTAAAAGCGGCAATTTACCATCTATATAAGAAATTGCTGAAAGGTTCCTGAAAATTCAGAATTTTCCGTTAACACATCATAAAAGCTGCAATTTACCGTCGCTATAAGAAACGAATTGCTGAAATGTTCCTGAAAATTCAGAATTTTCCGTTAACACATCTTAAAAGCGGCAATTTACCATCTATATAAGAAATTGCTGAAAGGTTCCTGAAAATTCAGAATTTTCCGTTAACACAACATAAAAGCTGCAATTTACCGTCGCTATAAGAAACGAATTGCTGAAATGTTCCTGAAAATTCAGAATTTTCCGTTAACACATCTTAAAAGCGGCAATTTACCATCTATATAAGAAATTGCTGAAAGGTTCCTGAAAATTCAGAATTTTCCGTTAACACATCATAAAAGCTGCAATTTACCGTCGCTATAAGAAACGAATTGCTGAAATGTTCCTGAAAATTCAGAATTTTCCGTTAACACATCTTAAAAGCGGCAATTTACCATCTATATAAGAAATTGCTGAAAGGTTCCTGAAAATTCAGAATTTTCCGTTAACACATCATAAAAGCTGCAATTTATCGTCGCTATAAGAAACGAATTGCTGAAATGTTCCTGTAAATTCAGAATTTTCCGTTAACACATCTTAAAAGCGGCAATTTAACATCTATATAAGAAATTGCTGAAAGGTTCCTGAAAATTCAGAATTTTCCGTTAACACATCATAAAAGCTGCAATTTATCGTCGCTATAAGAAACGAATTGCTGAAATGTTCCTGTAAATTCAGAATTTTCCGTTAACACATCTTAAAAGCGGAAATTTACCATCTATATAAGAAATTGCTGAAAGGTTCCTGAAAATTCAGAATTTTCCGTTAACACATCATAAAAGCTGCAATTTACCGTCGCTATAAGAAACGAATTGCTGAAATGTTCCTGTAAATTCAGAATTTTCCGTTAACACATCTTAAAAGCGGCAATTTACCATCTATATAAGAAATTGCTGAAAGGTTCCTGAAAATTCAGAATTTTCCGTTAACACATCATAAAAGCTGCAATTTACCGTCGGTATAAGAAACGAATTGCTGAAAGGTTTCCGAAAATTCAGAATTTTTCCGTTGACACATTTTAAAAACAGCAATGTACCATCAATATAAGGAATTGCTGAAAGGTTCCTGAAAATTCAGAATTTTCCGTTAACACATCATAAAAGCTGCAATTTATCGTCGCTATAAGAAACGAATTGCTGAAATGTTCCTGAAAATTCAGAATTTTCCGTTAACACATCTGAAAAGCGGCAATTTACCATCAATATAAGAAATTGCTGAAAGGTTCCTGAAAATTCAGAATTTTCCGTTAACACATCATAAAAGCTGCAATTTACCGTCGCTATAAGAAACGAATTGCTGAAATGTTCCTGTAAATTCAGAATTTTCCGTTAACACATCTTAAAAGCGGCAATTTACCATCTATATAAGAAATTGCTGAAAGGTTCCTGAAAATTCAGAATTTTCCGTTAACACATCATAAAAGCTGCAATTTACCGTCGGTATAAGAAACGAATTGCTGAAAGGTTTCTGAAAATTCAGAATTTTTCCGTTGACACATTTTAAAAACAGCAATGTACCATCAATATAAGGAATTGCTGAAAGGTTTCTAAAAATTCATAATTTTCCGTTAACACATCTTACAAAAGGCGATTTACGATCAATATAAGGAACTGCTCAAAGGTTTCTGAAAATTTAGAATTTTCCGTTAACTCATCTGAAAAACGTCAATTTACCATCAATATAAGGAATTGCTCAAAGGTTTCTGAAAATTCAAAATTTTCCGTTAACATATCTTAAAAACTGCAATTTACCCTCTGTATAAGAAAGGAATTTCGGAAATGTTTCTGAAAATTCAGAATTTTCTGTTAACACATCTCAAATACGGCAATTTACTGTCGATATAAGAAAGGAGCTTCGGAAAGGTTTCTGAAAATTCAGAATTTTCCGTTAACACATCTTAAAAACGTCAATTTACCCTCAAATAAGGAATTGCTGACAGGTTTCTAAAAATTCAGAATTTTCCGTTAAAACATCTTAAAAACGGCAATTTACCATCAATATAAGGAATTGCTGAAAGGTTTCTGGAAATTCAGAATTTTCCGTTAACACATCTTAAGAACGGAAATTCACCGTCGATGTAAGAAAGAAATTGAGGAAAGGTTTCTAAGAATTCAGAATTTTCCGTTAACACGTCTTAAAAGCGGAAATTTACCGTCGATATAAGAAAGGAATTGCTGAAAGGTTTCTGAAGTTTCTGAAAATTCAGAATTTTCCGTTAACACATCTTAAAAACCGCAATTTACCGTCAATATAAGAAAGGAATTGCGGAAAGGTTTTCGAAAATTCAGAATTTTCCGTTAACACATCTTAAAAACGTCAATTTACCATCAGTATAATGAATTGCTGAAAGGTTTCGAAAATTCAGAATTTTCCGTTAACACATCTTAAAAACGGCAATTTACCGTCAATATAAGAAAGGAATTGCGGAAAGGTTTCCGAAAATTCAAAATTTTCCTGGAGTACGAAAAATCCGCGAAATTCAGGCTTTTCTCCGTCATTTCACGAAAAAGATATTGGCAGAAACATACTTCGTTAATTGACGAAAGGAATTAAGGAAAGTGGCTCGTGAATTTTCAGAAATATTTGTAGTGTGGTCGTTCTTTGCTAGATTTAGCTCCAGTTCGCTGCAATTTACATACCATATCAGTGCCGCTGATATGTTACGTGCGAGAGATTGCTTATGTGGAACTCAATTATTATCAATCCCGGCTGGGTATTATTCAGTTCTGCCAATCAATGCGTCCTGCATATTAGTAGCCAAGATGAAGAGGTTTTAATTTTTGCCAACTCTGGAGCAGACAACATGGAACTGACCTTGTTTTGCATGGGTTTTGCAGGTCGGGTCCGGCAACTTTAAAAGTTTGATCCTGCGCTTGGGGATGCGCATGACTCGAACGAGACGAACAGGAGACTGTAGGGGTTCAAAATGAAATGGAAATCGAGATGGAACGATTGGAATACGTGGAAAGAGATCGTAATCTCCTGAACGCTACCAGTTAATGCATTTTACATAAGTTTCTTGACGGTCGTCGTGCTCCATTTTTGAGTATTGGGGGATCCAGATTAGGTCAAAATAAAATAAATCAAGATGAGGTGGGAGAATGCGCGAACGGATAAATAGCAAATATAAAGCTTTAAAGAAACGAAATGCGAGAAAATTTAACATTTTTTCCCCATTTCATAAAAAAAGAACTTCTCACAGTTCCCGAGATATTTCAGAGTGTCATTTTGTTCCTTAATCTGTGGAAATATTTTTGTCTTCTAATGTTCCTACCTAATTTAGCTTCCGTTTTCAGCATAAAAAGTTGTGCTATTGTTTTTCTCTAATTTCAGGTTAGGGAGGAAACCAATTTTCTTCCTGACAGTTCTAGTAACAGCGATTGCAGGGACTTCTGGTGTATTAATGCACGAATTCATCGCCTTCCTCATACTGAGAACGATTGATGGAACCATAATGCCTTCCATATTTCAGCTGCCTTATATCATACGTAAGTGCTGTTTTCATGGAAATCTCTTCATTTTTCTTGATTGGAGAACACTGCGAAGTATACCGTACAAAACCCATCCAAGAATAGTAACTAGGTTACTATTCTTGGGTGCTAACCAATGATGTTCATAGCGGACATGCAAACAAGACAGCAGTAGCGCGAACCCCAATTGTAGACCTCCGCGCCGGCAGAATACCTTTACGTCCCCGATGTAAAAAATTGGTAGACCTCCCAGAAACCCAAGTACACTCGCGGACAGTGAAATATGTGCACCGAGGAGAAAACATGCTACAATCGCGAAACTTTGCAAATAATTAGAGTGCATGCTGGTATGCAAATGATCCACGTTTGGTGCCATTAAGCATGACCGCACACCCTGTGGTGGCGCTGCAAGCACGAACCGGCAGCCAAGCACGAACATAGTCGTGAAAGCTAAAAGCACGGGCCGACGAAAGCAAGAGTACAGAGTGAAAAGAATGCCGGATAGACGCCAGAGAAGTCGATTTGCCAAATTTTGGGGACTTTGAGAGAGGCCTGAACTGGTGCCAGGCCAGAGCGACATGGAACGCCACAGACTGGCGAGGTGTGGTGTTTAGCGATGAGTGCCGCTTCGCTTTTTGGGAGCAGATGATCATCGTGTCCGGGTGTGGGGATCCCCAGGTCTGCGGCCCAATCCCAACCTGGCTATCGAGCGCCACACCTCCCCCCCCACCGCATGCATTATGATCTGGGGAACCATTGCCTACAATAGCCGATCAGCTCTAATAGTGGTACGTGGATCATTAAAGGGCCAGTGCTATGTGGATGAGATTCTACGGACCATTTGTGCTCTCATTCCTCGCCGGGACTTCAGCCGCGCTATACCAGCAGGATAATGCCCTCCCGCAAACGGCTGGGATCGCCCAGGACTGCCTGCGTCATGTCCAGACACTTCCATGGCCTGTCCGATCCCCGGACATGTCCTCTATCGAGCATTTGTGGGGGACCAGTTGAAACACCAGCACACCGTCCATCACGTGTGTGGGGTGCGCCGATCTGCCGGAGGAGAACATCAGGCGTCTGTTCGCCTCCATGCCGGACCCTATTGTAGCATGTATCGCCGCACGACGCGGTGCGACCCGCTATTGCAGATGGCCGAACTGCGTGCCACAGACCCCTCTGTATTTGTCCTGCAGCTCTGTTTTTGCCATCATCTGTATCAGCCCTCCCATAAAATTTCAGCTAAATCCGATGATTCCTTCTTGGTGCGAAAATTTCATTGTCGGTGAGTGTGTCTACAAGATGACTTTGATCGAGGATTATGAATCCCTTTAGCAATTAGTAAAATGGACAAGTTCAGCAATTCATAAGAAATATGCAATCAAAATTAATAAAAATACTAACTTATCTTCTAATCCTCATATCGCCCATCAAGTCTTCAGTACTCTCAGTACAAGACAAACGCCGAGAAAACAGCCTGTTTCTCAGTTTCAATCGTAGCGGGTTTGGTTTGTCTCCCTCAGTACAAGGCAGACGACGAGCAAACAGAATGTTTCTCAGTTTCAATCGTAGCGGGTTTGGTTTGTCTCCCTCAGTACAAGGCAGACGACGAGCAAACAGAATGTTTCTCAGTTTCAATCGTAGCGGGTTTGGTTTGTCTCCCTCAGTACAAGGCAGACGACGAGCAAACAGAATGTTTCTCAGTTTCAATCGTAGCGGGTTTGGTTTGTCTCCCTCAGTGCAAGGCAGACGACGAGCAAACAGAATGTTTCTCAGTTTCAATCGTAGGGAGTTTGGTTTGTCTCCCTCAGTGCAAGGCAGACGACGAGCAAACAGAATGTTTCTCAGTTTCAATCGTAGCGGGTTTGGTTTGTCTCCCTCAGTACAAGGCAGACGACGAGCAAACAGAATGTTTCTCAGTTTCAATCGTAGCGGGTTTGGTTTGTCTCCCTCAGTACAAGGCAGACGACGAGCAAACAGAATGTTTCTCAATTTCAATCGTAGGAAGTTTGGTTTGTCTCTCTCAGTACAAGGCAGACGCCGAGCAAACTGTAGCGGTTTGGTTTGTCTCCTCACAAGGCAGATGTTTCTCAAACTGCTTGCAGAATGTTTCTCAGTTTCAAAGGCATCGTAGTTTGATTTGGTTTGTCTCCCTCAGTACAAGGCAGACGACGAGCAAACAGAATGTTTCTCAGTTTCAATCGTAGCTCTTTGGTTTGTCTCCCTCAGTACAAGGCAGACGCCGAGCAAACTGCTTGTTTCTCAGTTTCAATCGTAGCGGGTTTGGTTTGTCTCCCTCAGTGCAAGGCAGACGACGAGCAAACAGAATGTTTCTCAGTTTCAATCGTAGCGGGTTTGGTTTGTCTCCCCTCAGTACAAGGCAGACGACGAGCAAACAGAATGTTTCTCAGTTTCAATCGTAGCGGGTTTGGTTTGTCTCCCTCAGTACAAGGCAGACGACGAGCAAACAGAATGTTTCTCAATTTCAATCGTAGGAAGTTTGGTTTGTCTCTCTCAGTACAAGGCAGACGCCGAGCAAACTGCTTGTTTCTCAGTTTCAATCGTAGCGGGTTTGGTTTGTCTCCCTCAGTGCAAGGCAGACGACGAGCAAACAGAATGTTTCTCAGTTTCAATCGTAGCGGGTTTGGTTTGTCTCCCTCAGTACAAGGCAGACGACGAGCAAACAGAATGTTTCTCAATTTCAATCGTAGGAGTTTGGTTTGTCTCTCTCAGTACAAGGCAGACGCCGAGCAAACTGCTTGTTTCTCAGTTTCAATCGTAGCGGGTTTGGTTTGTCTCCCTCAGTGCAAGGCAGACGACGAGCAAACAGAATGTTTCTCAGTTTCAATCGTAGCGGGTTTGGTTTGTCTCCCTCAGTACAAGGCAGACGACGAGCAAACAGAATGTTTCTCAGTTTCAATCGTAGCGGGTTTGGTTTGTCTCCCTCAGTACAAGGCAGACGAGCAAACAGAATGTTTCTCAATTTCAATCGTAGGAGTTTGGTTTGTCTCCCTCAGTGCAAGGCAGACGACGAGCAAACAGAATGTTTCTCAGTTTCAATCGTAGCGGAGTTTGGTTTGTCTCCCTCAGTACAAGGCAGACGACGAGCAAACAGAATGTTTCTCAGTTTCAATCGTAGCGGGTTTGGTTTGTCTCTCTCAGTAGCAAGGCAGACGACGAGCAAACAGAATGTTTCTCAGTTTCAATCGTAGCGGGTTTGGTTTGTCTCCCTCAGTACAAGGCAGACGACGAGCAAACAGAATGTTTCTCAATTTCAATCGTAGGGAAGTTTGGTTTGTCTCTCTCAGTACAAGGCAGACGCCGAGCAAACTGCTTGTTTCTCAGTTTCAATCGTAGCGGGTTTGGTTTGTCTCCCTCAGTGCAAGGCAGACGACGAGCAAACAGAATGTTTCTCAGTTTCAATCGTAGCGGGTTTGGTTTGTCTCCCTCAGTACAAGGCAGACGACGAGCAAACAGAATGTTTCTCAGTTTCAATCGTAGCGGAGTTTGGTTTGTCTCCCTCAGTACAAGGCAGACGCCGAGCAAACAGAATGCTTGTTTCTCAGTTTCAATCGTAGCGGGTTTGGTTTGTCTCCCTCAGTGCAAGGCAGACGACGAGCAAACAGAATGTTTCTCAGTTTCAATCGTAGCGGGTTTGGTTTGTCTCCCTCAGTACAAGGCAGACGACGAGCAAACAGAATGTTTCTCAGTTTCAATCGTAGCGGGTTTGGTTTGTCTCCCTCAGTACAAGGCAGACGACGAGCAAACAGAATGTTTCTCAATTTCAATCGTAGGGAGTTTGGTTTGTCTCTCTCAGTACAAGGCAGACGCCGAGCAAACTGCTTGTTTCTCAGTTTCAATCGTAGCGGGTTTGGTTTGTCTCCCTCAGTGCAAGGCAGACGACGAGCAAACAGAATGTTTCTCAGTTTCAATCGTAGCGGGTTTGGTTTGTCTCCCTCAGTACAAGGCAGACGACGAGCAAACAGAATGTTTCTCAATTTCAATCGTAGGGAGTTTGGTTTGTCTCTCTCAGTACAAGGCAGACGCCGAGCAAACTGCTTGTTTCTCAGTTTCAATCGTAGCGGGTTTGGTTTGTCTCCCTCAGTACAGACGACGAGCAAACAGAATGTTTCTCAGTTTCAATCGTAGCAAACAGACGACGAGCAAACAGAATGTTTCTCAGTTTCAATCGTAGCGGGTTTGGTTTGTCTCCCTCAGTACAAGGCAGACGACGAGCAAACAGAATGTTTCTCAGTTTCAATCGTAGCGGGTTTGGTTTGTCTCCCTCAGTACAAGGCAGACGACGAGCAAACAGAATGTTTCTCAGTTTCAATCGTAGCGGGTTTGGTTTGTCTCCCTCAGTACAAGGCAGACGACGAGCAAACAGAATGTTTCTCAGTTTCAATCGTAGCGGGTTTGGTTTGTCTCCCTCAGTACAAGGCAGACGACGAGCAAACAGAATGTTTCTCAGTTTCAATCGTAGCGGGTTTGGTTTGTCTCCCTCAGTGCAAGGCAGACGACGAGCAAACAGAATGTTTCTCAGTTTCAATCGTAGCGGGTTTGGTTTGTCTCCCTCAGTACAAGGCAGACGACGAGCAAACAGAATGTTTCTCAATTTCAATCGTAGGGAGTTTGGTTTGTCTCTCTCAGTACAAGGCAGACGCCGAGCAAACTGCTTGTTTCTCAGTTTCAATCGTAGCGGGTTTGGTTTGTCTCCCTCAGTGCAAGGCAGACGACGAGCAAACAGAATGTTTCTCAGTTTCAATCGTAGCGGGTTTGGTTTGTCTCCCTCAGTACAAGGCAGACGACGAGCAAACAGAATGTTTCTCAGTTTCAATCGTAGCGGGTTTGGTTTGTCTCCCTCAGTACAAGGCAGACGACGAGCAAACAGAATGTTTCTCAATTTCAATCGTAGGGAGTTTGGTTTGTCTCTCTCAGTACAAGGCAGACGCCGAGCAAACTGCTTGTTTCTCAGTTTCAATCGTAGCGGGTTTGGTTTGTCTCCCTCAGTGCAAGGCAGACGACGAGCAAACAGAATGTTTCTCAGTTTCAATCGTAGCGGGTTTGGTTTGTCTCCCTCAGTACAAGGCAGACGACGAGCAAACAGAATGTTTCTCAATTTCAATCGTAGGGAGTTTGGTTTGTCTCTCTCAGTACAAGGCAGACGCCGAGCAAACTGCTTGTTTCTCAGTTTCAATCGTAGCGGGTTTGGTTTGTCTCCCTCAGTGCAAGGCAGACGACGAGCAAACAGAATGTTTCTCAGTTTCAATCGTAGCGGGTTTGGTTTGTCTCCCTCAGTACAAGGCAGACGACGAGCAAACAGAATGTTTCTCAGTTTCAATCGTAGCGGGTTTGGTTTTGTCTCCCTCAGTACAAGTAGTTCTCCCTCAGTACAAGGCAGACGACGAGCAAACAGAATGTTTCAATCAATTTCAATCGTAGGGAGTTTGGTTTGTCTCTCTCAGTACAAGGCAGTACGGCAGACGCCGAGCAAACTGCTTGTTTCTCAGTTTCAATCGTAGCGGGTTTGGTTTGTCTCCCTCAGTGCAAGGCAGACGACGAGCAAACAGAATGTTTCTCAGTTTCAATCGTAGCGGGTTTGGTTGTCTCCCTCCAGTACAAGGCAGACGACGAGCAAACAGAATGTTTCTCAATTTCAATCGTAGAGTTTGGTTTGTCTCTCTCAGTACAAGGCAGACGACGAGCAAACAGAATGTTTCTCAATTTCAATCGTAGGGAGTTTGGTTTGTCTCCCTCAGTACAAGGCAGACGCCGAGCAAACTGCTTGTTTCTCAGTTTCAATCGTAGCGGGTTTGGTTTGTCTCCCTCAGTGCAAGGCAGACGACGAGCAAACAGAATGTTTCTCAGTTTCAATCGTAGCGGGTTTGGTTTGTCTCCCTCAGTACAAGGCAGACGACGAGCAAACAGAATGTTTCTCAGTTTCAATCGTAGCGGGTTTGGTTTGTCTCCCTCAGTGCAAGGCAGACGACGAGCAAACAGAATGTTTCTCAGTTTCAATCGTAGCGGGTTTGGTTTGTCTCCTCAGTACAAGGCAGACGACGAGCAAACAGAATGTTTCTCAGTTTCAATCGTAGCGGGTTTGGTTTGTCTCCCTCAGTGCAAGGCAGACGACGAGCAAACAGAATGTTTCTCAGTTTCAATCGTAGCGGGTTTGGTTTGTCTCCCTCAGTACAAGGCAGACGACGAGCAAACAGAATGTTTCTCAGTTTCAATCGTAGCGGGTTTGGTTTGTCTCCCTCAGTACAAGGCAGACGACGAGCAAACAGAATGTTTCTCAGTTTCAATCGTAGCGGGTTTGGTTTGTCTCCCTCAGTACAAGGCAGACGACGAGCAAACAGAATGTTTCTCAGTTTCAATCGTAGCGGGTTTGGTTTGTCTCCCTCAGTACAAGGCAGACGACGAGCAAACAGAATGTTTCTCAATTTCAATCGTAGGAAGTTTGGTTTGTCTCTCTCAGTACAAGGCAGACGCCGAGCAAACTGCTTGTTTCTCAGCTTCAATCGTAGCGGGTTTGGTTTGTCTCCCTCAGTGCAAGGCAGACGACGAGCAAACAGAATGTTTCTCAGTTTCAATCGTAGCGGGTTTGGTTTGTCTCTCTCAGTACAAGGCAGACGACGAGCAAACAGAATGTTTCTCAATTTCAATCGTAGGGAGTTTGGTTTGTCTCTCTCAGTACAAGGCAGACGCCGAGCAAACTGCTTGTTTCTCAGTTTCAATCGTAGCGGGTTTGGTTTGTCTTCCTCAGTGCAAGGCAGACGACGAGCAAACAGAATGTTTCTCAGTTTCAATCGTAGCGGGTTTGGTTTGTCTCCCTCAGTACAAGGCAGACGACGAGCAAACAGAATGTTTCTCAGTTTCAATCGTAGCGGGTTTGGTTTGTCTCCCTCAGTACAAGGCAGACGACGAGCAAACAGAATGTTTCTCAATTTCAATCGTAGGGAGTTTGGTTTGTCTCTCTCAGTACAAGGCAGACGCCGAGCAAACTGCTTGTTTCTCAGTTTCAATCGTAGCGGGTTTGGTTTGTCTCCCTCAGTGCAAGGCAGACGACGAGCAAACAGAATGTTTCTCAGTTTCAATCGTAGCGGGTTTGGTTTGTCTCCCTCAGTACAAGGCAGACGACGAGCAAACAGAATGTTTCTCAATTTCAATCGTAGGGAGTTTGGTTTGTCTCTCTCAGTACAAGGCAGACGCCGAGCAAACTGCTTGTTTCTCAGTTTCAATCGTAGCGGGTTTGGTTTGTCTCCCTCAGTGCAAGGCAGACGACGAGCAAACAGAATGTTTCTCAGTTTCAATCGTAGCGGGTTTGGTTTGTCTCCCTCAGTACAAGGCAGACGACGAGCAAACAGAATGTTTCTCAGTTTCAATCGTAGCGGGTTTGGTTTGTCTCCCTCAGTGCAAGGCAGACGACGAGCAAACAGAATGTTTCTCAGTTTCAATCGTAGCGGGTTTGGTTTGTCTCCCTCAGTACAAGGCAGACGACGAGCAAACAGAATGTTTCTCAGTTTCAATCGTAGCGGGTTTGGTTTGTCTCCCTCAGTGCAAGGCAGACGACGAGCAAACAGAATGTTTCTCAGTTTCAATCGTAGCGGGTTTGGTTTGTCTCCCTCAGTGCAAGGCAGACGACGAGCAAACAGAATGTTTCTCAGTTTCAATCGTAGCGGGTTTGGTTTGTCTCCCTCAGTACAAGGCAGACGACGAGCAAACAGAATGTTTCTCAATTTCAATCGTAGGGAGTTTGATTTGTCTCTCTCAGTACAAGGCAGACGCCGAGCAAACTGCTTGTTTCTCAGTTTCAATCGTAGCGGGTTAGGTTTGTCTCCCTCAGTGCAAGGCAGACGACGAGCAAACAGAATGTTTCTCAGTTTCAATCGTAGCGGGTTTGGTTTGTCTCCCTCAGTACAAGGCAGACGACGAGCAAACAGAATGTTTCTCAATTTCAATCGTAGGGAGTTTGGTTTGTCTCTCTCAGTACAAGGCAGACGCCGAGCAAACAGCCTGTTTCTCAGTTTCAAACGTAGCGGGTTTGGTTTGTCTCTCTCAGTACAAGGCAGACGCCGAGCAGACAGACTGTTTCTCAGTATCAATCGTAGCGGGTTTGGTTTGTCTCTCTCAGTACAAGGCAGACGCCGAGCAGACAGACTGTTTCTCAGTTTCAATCGTAGCGGAGTTTGGTTTGTCTCTCTCAGTACAAGGCAGACGCCGAGCAAACAGACTGTTTCTCAGTATCAATCGTAGGGAGTTTGGTTTGTCTCTCTCAGTACAAGGCAGACGCCGAGCAAACAGACTGTTTCTCAGTTTCAATCGTAGGGAGTTTGGTTTGTCTCTCTCAGTACAAGGCAGACGCCGAGCAAACAGCCTGTTTCTCAGTTTCAATCGTAGCGGGTTTGGTTTGTCTCTCTCAGTACAAGGCAGACGCCGAGCAGACAGACTGTTTCTCAGTATCAATCGTAGCGGGTTTGGTTTGTCTCTCTCAGTACAAGGCAGATGCCGAGCAAATAGACTGTTTCTCAGTTTCAATCGTAACGGGTTTGGTTTGTCACTCTCAGTACAAGGCAGACGCCGAGCAGACAGACTGTTTCTCAGTATCAATCGTAGCGGGTTTGGTTTGTCTCTCTCAGTACAAGGCAGACGCCGAGCAGACAGACTGTTTCTCAGTATCAATCGTAGCGGGTTTGGTTTGTCTCTCTCAGTACAAGGCAGACGCCGAGCAAACAGAATGTTTCTCAGTTTCAATCGTAGCGGGTTTGGTTTGTCTCCCTCAGTACAAGGCAGACGACGAGCAAACAGAATGTTTCTCAATTTCAATCGTAGCGGGTTTGGTTTGTCTCTCTCAGTACAAGGCAGACGCCGAGCAAACTGCTTGTTTCTCAGTTTCAATCGTAGCGGATTTGGTTTGTCTCTCTCAGTACAAGGCAGACGCCGAGCAAACTGCTTGTTTCTCAGTTTCAATCGTAGCGGATTTGGTTTGTCTCTCTCAGTACAAGGCAGACGCCGAGCAAACAGCCTGTTTCTCAGTTTCAATAGTAGCGGATTTGGTTTGTCTCTCTCAGTACAAGGCAGACGCCGAGCAAACTGCTTGTTTCTCAGTTTCAATCGTAGCGGGTTTGGTTTGTCTCCCTCAGTACAAGGCAGACGACGAGCAAACAGAATGTTTCTCAGTTTCAATCGTAGCGGGTTTGGTTTGTCTCCCTCAGTACAAGGCAGACGACGAGCAAACAGAATGTTTCTCAGTTTCAATCGTAGCGGGTTTGGTTTGTCTCCCTCAGTACAAGGCAGACGACGAGCAAACAGAATGTTTCTCAGTTTCAATCGTAGCGGGTTTGGTTTGTCTCCCTCAGTACAAGGCAGACGACGAGCAAACAGAATGTTTCTCAATTTCAATCGTAGGAAGTTTGGTTTGTCTCTCTCAGTACAAGGCAGACGCCGAGCAAACTGCTTGTTTCTCAGCTTCAATCGTAGCGGGTTTGGTTTGTCTCCCTCAGTGCAAGGCAGACGACGAGCAAACAGAATGTTTCTCAGTTTCAATCGTAGCGGGTTTGGTTTGTCTCTCTCAGTACAAGGCAGACGACGAGCAAACAGAATGTTTCTCAATTTCAATCGTAGGGAGTTTGGTTTGTCTCTCTCAGTACAAGGCAGACGCCGAGCAAACTGCTTGTTTCTCAGTTTCAATCGTAGCGGGTTTGGTTTGTCTTCCTCAGTGCAAGGCAGACGACGAGCAAACAGAATGTTTCTCAGTTTCAATCGTAGCGGGTTTGGTTTGTCTCCCTCAGTACAAGGCAGACGACGAGCAAACAGAATGTTTCTCAGTTTCAATCGTAGCGGGTTTGGTTTGTCTCCCTCAGTACAAGGCAGACGACGAGCAAACAGAATGTTTCTCAATTTCAATCGTAGGGAGTTTGGTTTGTCTCTCTCAGTACAAGGCAGACGCCGAGCAAACTGCTTGTTTCTCAGTTTCAATCGTAACGGGTTTGGTTTGTCTCCCTCAGTGCAAGGCAGACGACGAGCAAACAGAATGTTTCTCAGTTTCAATCGTAGCGGGTTTGGTTTGTCTCCCTCAGTACAAGGCAGACGACGAGCAAACAGAATGTTTCTCAATTTCAATCGTAGGGAGTTTGGTTTGTCTCTCTCAGTACAAGGCAGACGCCGAGCAAACTGCTTGTTTCTCAGTTTCAATCGTAGCGGGTTTGGTTTGTCTCCCTCAGTGCAAGGCAGACGACGAGCAAACAGAATGTTTCTCAGTTTCAATCGTAGCGGGTTTGGTTTGTCTCCCTCAGTACAAGGCAGACGACGAGCAAACAGAATGTTTCTCAGTTTCAATCGTAGCGGGTTTGGTTTGTCTCCCTCAGTGCAAGGCAGACGACGAGCAAACAGAATGTTTCTCAGTTTCAATCGTAGCGGGTTTGGTTTGTCTCCCTCAGTACAAGGCAGACGACGAGCAAACAGAATGTTTCTCAGTTTCAATCGTAGCGGGTTTGGTTTGTCTCCCTCAGTGCAAGGCAGACGACGAGCAAACAGAATGTTTCTCAGTTTCAATCGTAGCGGGTTTGGTTTGTCTCCCTCAGTGCAAGGCAGACGACGAGCAAACAGAATGTTTCTCAGTTTCAATCGTAGCGGGTTTGGTTTGTCTCCCTCAGTACAAGGCAGACGACGAGCAAACAGAATGTTTCTCAATTTCAATCGTAGGGAGTTTGATTTGTCTCTCTCAGTACAAGGCAGACGCCGAGCAAACTGCTTGTTTCTCAGTTTCAATCGTAGCGGGTTTGGTTTGTCTCCCTCAGTGCAAGGCAGACGACGAGCAAACAGAATGTTTCTCAGTTTCAATCGTAGCGGGTTTGGTTTGTCTCCCTCAGTACAAGGCAGACGACGAGCAAACAGAATGTTTCTCAATTTCAATCGTAGGGAGTTTGGTTTGTCTCTCTCAGTACAAGGCAGACGCCGAGCAAACAGCCTGTTTCTCAGTTTCAAACGTAGCGGGTTTGGTTTGTCTCTCTCAGTACAAGGCAGACGCCGAGCAGACAGACTGTTTCTCAGTATCAATCGTAGCGGGTTTGGTTTGTCTCTCTCAGTACAAGGCAGACGCCGAGCAGACAGACTGTTTCTCAGTTTCAATCGTAATGAGTTTGGTTTGTCTCTCTCAGTACAAGGCAGACGCCGAGCAAACAGACTGTTTCTCAGTATCAATCGTAGGGAGTTTGGTTTGTCTCTCTCAGTACAAGGCAGACGCCGAGCAAACAGACTGTTTCTCAGTTTCAATCGTAGGGAGTTTGGTTTGTCTCTCTCAGTACAAGGCAGACGCCGAGCAAACAGCCTGTTTCTCAGTTTCAAACGTAGCGGGTTTGGTTTGTCTCTCTCAGTACAAGGCAGACGCCGAGCAGATAGACTGTTTCTCAGTATCAATCGTAGCGGGTTTGGTTTGTCTCTCTCAGTACAAGGCAGATGCCGAGCAAATAGACTGTTTCTCAGTTTCAATCGTAACGGGTTTGGTTTGTCACTCTCAGTACAAGGCAGACGCCGAGCAGACAGACTGTTTCTCAGTATCAATCGTAGCGGGTTTGGTTTGTCTCTCTCAGTACAAGGCAGACGCCGAGCAGACAGACTGTTTCTCAGTATCAATCGTAGCGGGTTTGGTTTGTCTCTCTCAGTACAAGGCAGACGCCGAGCAAACAGAATGTTTCTCAGTTTCAATCGTAGCGGGTTTGGTTTGTCTCCCTCAGTACAAGGCAGACGACGAGCAAACAGAATGTTTCTCAATTTCAATCGTAGCGGGTTTGGTTTGTCTCTCTCAGTACAAGGCAGACGCCGAGCAAACTGCTTGTTTCTCAGTTTCAATCGTAGCGGATTTGGTTTGTCTCTCTCAGTACAAGGCAGACGCCGAGCAAACTGCTTGTTTCTCAGTTTCAATCGTAGCGGATTTGGTTTGTCTCTCTCAGTACAAGGCAGACGCCGAGCAAACAGCCTGTTTCTCAGTTTCAATCGTAGCGGATTTGGTTTGTCTCTCTCAGTACAAGGCAGACGCCGAGCAAACTGCTTGTTTCTCAGTTTCAATCGTAGCGGATTTGGTTTGTCTCTCTCAGTACAAGGCAGACGCCGAGCAGACAGACTGTTTCTCAGTATCAATCGTAGCGGGTTTGGTTTGTCTCTCTCAGTACAAGGCAGACGCCGAGCAAACAGACTGTTTCTCAGTATCAATCGTAGCGGTTTTGGTTTGTCTCTCTCAGTACAAGGCAGACGCCGAGCAAACAGACTGTTTCTCAGTATCAATCGTAGCGGATTTGGTTTGTCTCTCTCAGTACAAGGCAGACGCCGAGCAAACTGCTTGTTTCTCAGTTTCAATCGTAGCGGATTTGGTTTGTCTCTCTCAGTACAAGGCAGACGCCGAGCAAACAGCCTGTTTCTCAGTTTCAATCGTAGCGGGTTTGGTTTGTCTCTCTCAGTACAAGGCAGACGCCGAGCTAACAGCCTGTTTCTCAGTTTCAATCGTAGCGGATTTGGTTTGTCTCTCTCAGTACAAGGCAGACGCCGAGCAAACTGCTTGTTTCTCAGTTTCAATCGTAGCGGATTTGGTTTGTCTCTCTCAGTACAAGGCAGACGCCGAGCAAACAGCCTGTTTCTCAGTTTCAATCGTTGCGGGTTTGGTTTGTCTCTCTCAGTACAAGGCAGACGCCGAGCAAACAGCCTGTTTCTTAGTTTCAATCGTTGCGGGTTTGGTTTGTCTCTCTCAGTACAAGGCAGACGCCGAGCAAACAGCCTGTTTCTCAGTATCAATCGTAGCGGATTTGGTTTGTCTCTCTCAGTACAAGGCAGACGCCGAGCAAACAGCCCGTTTCTCAGTTTCAATCGTTGCGGGTTGGGTTTGTCTCTCTCAGTACAAGGCAGACGCCGAGCAAACAGCCTGTTTCTCAGTTTCAATCGTTGCGGGTTTGGTTTGTCTCTCTCAGTACAAGGCAGACGCCGAGCAAACAGCCTGTTTCTCCGTTTCAATCGTAGCGGTTTTGGTTTGTCTCTCTCAGTACAAGGCAGACGCCGAGCTAACGGCCTGTTTCTCAGTTTCAATCGTAGCGGATTTGGTTTGTCTCTCTCAGTACAAGGCAGACGCCGAGCAAACAGACTGTATCTCAGTATCAATCGTAGTGGGTTTGGTTTGTCTCTCTCAGTACAAGGCAGACGCAGAGCAAACAGCCTGTTTCTCAGTTTCAATCGTAGCGGATTTGGTTTCTCTCTCTCAGTACAAGGCAGACGCCGAGCAAACAGCCTGTTTCTCAGTTTCAATCGTAGCGGATTTGGTTTGTCTCTCTCAGTACAAGGCAGACGCCGAGCAAACAGCCTTTTTCTCAGTTTCAATCGTAGCGGATTTGGTTTGTCTCTCTCAGTACAAGGCAGACGCCGAGCAAACAGCCTGTTTCTCAGTTTCAATCGTAGCGGGTTTGGTTTGTCTCTCTCAGTACAAGGCAGACGCCGAGCAAACAGACTGTTTCTCAGTATCAATCATAGTGGGTTTGGTTTGTCTCTCTCAGTACAAGGCAGACGCCGAGCAAACAGACTGTTTCTCAGTATCAATCGTAGCGGAGTTTGGTTTGTCTCTCTCAGTACAAGGCAGACGCCGAGCAAACTGCTTGTTTCTCAGTTTCAATCGTAGCGGATTTGGTTTGTCTCTCTCAGTACAAGGCAGACGCCGAGCAAACAGCCTGTTTCTCAGTTTCAATCGTAGCGGGTTTGGTTTGTCTCTCTCAGTACAAGGCAGACGCCGAGCTAACGGCCTGTTTCTCAGTTTCAATCGTAGCGGATTTGGTTTGTCTCTCTCAGTACAAGGCAGACGCCGAGCAAACTGCTTGTTTCTCAGTTTCAATCGTAGCGGATTTGGTTTGTCTCTCTCAGTACAAGGCAGACGCCGAGCAAACAGCCTGTTTCTCAGTTTCAATCGTTGCGGGTTTGGTTTGTCTCTCTCAGTACAAGGCAGACGCCGAGCAAACAGCCTGTTTCTCAGTTTCAATCGTTGCGGGTTTGGTTTGTCTCTCTCAGTACAAGGCAGACGCCGAGCAAGCAGCCTGTTTCTCAGTATCAATCGTAGCGGATTTGGTTTGTCTCTCTCAGTACAAGGCAGACGCCGAGCAAACAGCCCGTTTCTCAGTTTCAATCGTTGCGGGTTGGGTTTGTCTCTCTCAGTACAAGGCAGACGCCGAGCAAACAGCCTGTTTCTCAGTTTCAATCGTTGCGGGTTTGGTTTGTCTCTCTCAGTACAAGGCAGACGCCGAGCTAACGGCCTGTTTCTCAGTTTCAATCGTAGCGGATTTGGTTTGTCTCTCTCAGTACAAGGCAGACGCCGAGCAAACAGACTGTATCTCAGTATCAATCGTAGTGGGTTTGGTTTGTCTCTCTCAGTACAAGGCAGACGCAGAGCAAACAGCCTGTTTCTCAGTTTCAATCGTAGCGGATTTGGTTTGTCTCTCTCAGTACAAGGCAGACGCCGAGCAAACAGCCTGTTTCTCAGTTTCAATCGTAGCGGATTTGGTTTGTCTCTCTCAGTACAAGGCAGACGCCGAGCAAACAGCCTTTTTCTCAGTTTCAATCGTAGCGGATTTGGTTTGTCTCTCTCAGTACAAGTCAGACGCCGAGCAAACAGCCTGTTTCTCAGTTTCAATCGTAGCGGGTTTGGTTTGTCTCTCTCAGTACAAGGCAGACGCCGAGCAAACAGACTGTTTCTCAGTATCAATCATAGTGGGTTTGGTTTGTCTCTCTCAGTACAAGGCAGACGCCGAGCAAACAGCCTGTTTCTCAGTTTCAATCGTAGCGGACTTGGTTTGTCTCTCTCAGTACAAGGCAGACGCCGAGCAGACAGCCTGTTTCTCAGTTTCAATCGTAGCGGATTTGGTTTGTCTCTCTCAGTACAACGCAGACGCCGAGCAAACACCCTGTTTCTCAGTTTCAATCGTTGCGGGTTTGGTTTGTCTCTCTCAGTACAAGGCAGACGCCGAGCAAACAGCCTGTTTCTCAGTTTCAATCGTAGCGGTTTTGGTTTGTCTCTCTCAGTACAAGGCAGACGCCGAGCTAACGGCCTGTTTCTCAGTTTCAATCGTTGCGGGTTTGGTTTGTCTCTCTCAGTACAAGGCAGACGCCGAGCAAACAGCCTGTTTCTCAGTTTCAATCGTAGCGGTTTTGGTTTGTCTCTCTCAGTACAAGGCAGACGCCGAGCAAACAGCCTGTTTCCCAGTTTCAATCGTAGCGGTTTTGGTTTGTCTCTCTCAGTACAAGGCAGACGCCGAGCTAACGGCCTGTTTCTCAGTTTCAATCGTAGCGGTTTTGGTTTGTCTCTCTCAGTACAAGGCAGACGCCGAGCTAACGGCCTGTTTCTCAGTTTCAATCGTAGCGGTTTTGGTTTGTCTCTCTCAGTACAAGGCAGACGCCGAGCAAACAGCCTGTTTCTCAGTTTCAATCGTAGCGGATTTGGTTTGTCTCTCTCAGTACAAGGCAGACGCCGAGCAAACAGACTGTTTCTCAGTATCAATCGTAGTGGGTTTGGTTTGTCTCTCTCAGTACAAGGCAGACGCCGAGCAAACAGCCTGTTTCTCAGTTTCAATCGTTGCGGGTTTGGTTTGTCTCTCTCAGTACAAGGCAGACGCCGAGCAAACAGCCTGTTTCTCAGTTTCAATCGTTGCGGGTTTGGTTTGTCTCTCTCAGTACAAGGCAGACGCCGAGCAAACAGCCTGTTTCTCAGTTTCAATCGTTGCGGGTTTGGTTTGTCTCTCTCAGTACAAGGCAGACGCCGAGCAAACAGCCTGTTTCTCAGTTTCAATCGTTGCGGGTTTGGTTTGTCTCTCTCAGTACAAGGCAGACGCCGAGCAAACAGCCTGTTTCTCAGTTTCAATCGTTGCGGGTTTGGTTTGTCTCTCTCAGTACAAGGCAGACGCCGAGCAAACAGCCTGTTTCTCAGTTTCAATCGTAGCGGATTTGGTTTGTCTCTCTCAGTACAAGGCAGACGCCGAGCAAACAGCCTGTTTCTCAGTTTCAATCGTAGCGGATTTGGTTTGTCTCTCTCAGTACAAGGCAGACGCCGAGCAAACAGCCTGTTTCTCAATTTCAATCGTAGGGAGTTTGGTTTGTCTCTCTCAGTACAAGGCAGACGCCGAGCAGACAGACTGTTTCTCAGTATCAATTGTAGCGGGTTTGGTTTGTCTCTCTCAGTACAAGGCAGACGCCGAGCAAACAGACTGTTTCTCAGTTTCAATCGTAACGGGTTTGGTTTGTCTCTCTCAGTACAAGGCAGACGCCGAGCAGACAGACTGTTTCTCAGTATCAATTGTAGCGGGTTTGGTTTGTCTCTCTCAGTACAAGGCAGACGCCGAGCAAACAGACTGTTTCTCAGTTTCAATCGTAACGGGTTTGGTTTGTCTCTCTCAGTACAAGGCAGACGCCGAGCAGACAGACTGTTTCTCAGTATCAATTGTAGCGGGTTTGGTTTGTCTCTCTCAGTACAAGGCAGACGCCGAGCAAACAGACTGTTTCTCAGTTTCAATCGTAACGGGTTTGGTTTGTCACTCTCAGTACAGGACACGCCGAGTAAACAGCCTGTTCCTCTATTCCTTTCTGGAAAATAAAAAAGCTTACCGTTGGTAAGATGATACCATTGGACGAATCGGCATCGGACCAATCGTCCCATTGGACGAATTGGCATTGGACCAATCGTACCATTGGACGAATCGGACATTGGACCAATCGGCATTGGACCAATCGTCCCTTTGACGAATCGGCATTGGATGAATCGGCATTGGACCAATCGTCGTTGGACGAATCATCCGGGACCGGTACTTAATCGCATTGACGAAGACCGCACACCAATCTGTGTCAGCGATGAGTCGATATTCCATGTTTCTGGCAGAGTGAATAAACAGAACTTCCGAATCTGGGTAACGGAAAAGCCTCATGTGGTCGTAGCATACGAGAGAGAGAGCCCAAAGGTTAATCTCTGGGCTGGCTTAATGGACAGTAAAGTCCTACAGTATTTGTCATTTTCATGTAGGACTTCCGTCCACAGTGAGTAGAGTTTAGGTCCTGGCCACCTACAGCGAGTTCGCCTTTTGGGCAGGACACAGAAACGGAAGGAATGAGAGCAAGTCTAGCGACTTTAACAGAACAGTTTGTAGTGAGATTAGAGTACAGTAGATGGCGCCACCGTCTTCTTGTAGGACTTCCGTCCACAGTGAGTAGAGTTTAGGTCCTGGCCACCTACAGCGAGTTCGCCTTTTGGGCAGGACACAGAAACGGAAGGAAAGAGAGCAAGTCTAGCGACTTTTGACAAAACAGTTTGTAGTGAGATTAGAGTACAGTAGATGGCGCCACCGTACAAGTACGATGTTGCACACAGAGGGGTGAGAGAATTTCAGGGGGGGCATAGGAAAAGATACCTATTTAACGAGTGGGTCCAGCCTGGGGCCTGTCACTTAACGTGCTCGTCCGATGCACGGCGGATATTCAGCAATTGTTAGTAAATCACACCATCTCTGAAAGATCAGCCCAGGTTCGAACCTGAGGACCTTGCATTGATAGCTGACTCGCTAACCACTAAGCCATCCGCGGGTCTGCTGGCCTAGTGGAAAATATAGGGATAGGGCCCTTTTTCTTCGCTAAACCAGCCGTTACTGGATTAACGCACCTGAACATGTTAGAGCAATTCACAATTCCACAACTCTACGATGTTCAAGACATCATTTACCAGCAAGATGGAGAACCTCCGCACTGATCTTCGGTTGCACGAAGATCTTTAAATCACCAGTTTCCAGGGCGTTGTATTGGAAGTGGGGTTCCGACGGCATGGCCATTCCGTTCTCCTGATATTACCCTACGCGACTTTTTTCTTTGGGGCTTGTGACGTATATTCTAGATTAACTTTCCTTTTGTAGTTTCTTTCCCTATGTAAATCTTGAGTTTATTCTCAGTATTCTTTACGCTTAACGAAATAATCTTTTCTCTCAAACGAATACGTTTGGCAGCACAATTGAGGTTGAATGAGCGTAACGTATGCCTGATATAAGATAAGAACAAGAGATAAAAACGAGGACTGATCGATTGCTTAGGGGAGTTGAAGAGAGCGATTATGGAGAGCGTTGTACAGGGTGTTCGGAAAGTCACTGTGCACCTGAGCTATGCACTTAGAAAAAATGTTCGAAGTAATCTCCACGAGCGTCGATACAGCGCTGAACCCGTTTTGCCGCCCCGGTGGCGCAGTGGTCTAAGGCGTTGGCCTCTGATCATTCGTCCGAAAGGGGTCCGGGTTCGAATCCCGGTGAGGCATGGATGTTGTGTTTGTCTTACGGCACTGGCTCTCTCCCTTCCCTGGAACCAGTGACCCTAAATTAGGGACGGGCGACTGCTTATAGCCCATTGAGTTGCTCACGGTGGTCGTTAAAATTCCAATCAAAAAAAAAAAAAAAAAAAAAAAAAAAAAAAAAAAAGAACCCGTTTCAGTTTATTTGCAAACACTTGCTGCAGCTCTGCTGGTTGTGAGATGTTTCTGATGAACGTAGTTATTGCAGTTTGTAATTGTTCAAGCTTGAGTGGGCAATCACGATACACAGCAGATTTTGCTGCGCCCCACAGAAAAAATCTGGTGGAGTAAGGTCCGGGGAGCTAGGGGGCCATAGGTTTTTTGAGATGACACGTTCTCCGAAGACCTCATTCAGAAGTTTCATAGAGGTGTGTGCGCAGTAGCGCCATCTTGTTGAAACCAGCTGTAGGAGATTTCGTCTTCTTCAAGGCGGCCGATGAAGTCGTGGAGTATGGAACAGTAACGTGTACTATTCGCGGTGTCCTGAAAGAGTAACGGCCCGACAATGCTCCGCCGGTATAGCGCAACCCACACTTCGATTTTCTGGTCATGCAAGGGTCGTTCCGACACAGCATGAGGAGTCTCTGTGGACCACAATCGTGTGTTTTGTGCGTTAACATACCCAGAGAGGTGGAACCACGCCTTATCTGTAAAGAAGTTGATGCCGCCCCGATGGCGCAGTGGTCTAAGGCGCTGGCCTCTGATCATTCGTCCGTAAGGGGTCCGGGTTCGAATCCCGGTCAGGCATGGATGTTGTGTTTGTCTTACGGCACTGGCTATAGCGCAACCCACACTTCGATTTTCTGGTCATGCAAGGATCGTTCCGACACAGCATGAGGAGTCTCTGTGGACCACAATCGTGTGTTTTGTGCGTTAACATACCCAGAGAGGTGGAACCACGCCTTATCTGTAAAGAAGTTGATGATGCCGCCCCGATGGCGCAGTGGTCTAAGGCGCTGGCCTCTGATCATTCGTCCGTAAGGGGTCCGGGTTCGAATCCCGGTCAGGCATGGATGTTGTGTTTGTCTTACGGCACTGGCTCTCTCTCCCTTCCCTGGAGCCAGTGACCCTAAATTAGGGACGGGCGACTGCTTATAGCCCGTTGAGTTGCTCACGGTGGTCGTTAAACCTCCAATCAAAAAAAAAAAAAAAAAAAAAGAAGGTGACATCAAGAACAGCAACAGTTTTCGTTTGAATAAAATTGTTAAACCATTCACAGTACCGGAGTCGTTTTACGTGATCCGCCGGTTGCAATTGTTGTACCGCTGTTACTTTGTATGGGTAGAGGTGCAATGATTCTCTCACCGCTTTATGCGCATTCGCAAGCCCTATATTTTCCTCTTGCGCCAACTTGCGCAATGATTTTGATGGACTCCGCAGCAGGGAGTCGGAGATGTCCATCAACTTCCCGTCGGTAAGTTTAGTTGGTCTCCCGCTTCGTTCGGCGTCGAACACTGAGCCTGTCGTCACGAAATTTCTCAATAAGTCGACGAACTGCATTACGACGAGGTACAGGTGTGTCTGGGAATTTGGCAGCAAATTACTGCCGCACTAAATCGGTGTATTCATTGCCTTCTCGAAAGACGTATTCAACCAGAAACACACGTTCCGCGCAATTGAAAGAACCATAATGCGAAAAACCGAACAACAACAGCACACACACACGATAACTTCGATCCTTACAGTAACAACGACTCGTCTCTGTTGACTTCTGGAACTCAACTGCCGCAATGCGGCAACCGACGCTTCGAGCAGCTTGCTGCGCATGCGCAGTGAGCCCCATGGGTTTCCGCGATCGGCTGCGACTAGGAGAATCCACTTTATTACGGTTCCGGTGGCACATATACTGCACTTGATAACTGCGAAAACAAAACGGTAGCTTACGCGCACAGTTACTTTCCGAACACCCTGTATTATAAACTGATGATTATTGAAAGGAAGTTGTGATCATGTGTGGTGTACATTGTGATGTAATCGTTCAGATGGAAGTGTCTTCTACAGCCTGAATAAAGTTTTTCCGTAAGTTGACTTCTGTTGTTTCGTCTGGCCGTTAAGGTTTTCTTTCATTTATGGAACTATTTCCTAGTGTATTGATGTGTTAAAACAGTGTAGAAGTAGAAGAGACTTTTACGCTACAGGCTTTATTAAGGACAAGATGAAGGCCCGTCATTAATGCCAGAGAAAAATAAAATTTCTGATACATAAATTATTAACATTTATTTATTGAGTTTTCGAGTTCCACGTCAATACATGGCAACGTTGGCTCACAGTTTCTGAAAATTTCCCGAGCAGTCGGATATGGAGTTTGATACGACGGGCTGTCTGTTGTGCATTTTGTAAAACCTTTAATCCCTATTATTTCGTCAACACTTCCTTGTACACAACATTTTTCGTATACACTGACCGTGAACCCTGTATCAATTTCTCCTGCTCTTTTTTTTTTTTTTTCGATTGGAGGTTTAACGAACACCGTGAGCAACTCAATGGGCTATAAGCAGTCGCCCGTCCCTAATTTAGGGTCACTGGTTCCAGGGAAGGAAGAGAGCCAGTGCCGTAAGACAGACACAACATCCATGCCTCACCGGGATTCGAACCCGGAACCCGTTCGGACGAATGATCAGAGGCCATCGCTTAGACCACTGCGCCACCGGGGCGGCACCTGTTCTTTTCCGTGAACTATTTTTATCTTGACGTCGTCAGATCGTCGTACTCTTGACGTTGCCACATACAGATGGCTAAACACCGGTTCAGGTAGTGAACCAAAATTCCTGATGCAAAGTTTTTCGTAGCCAACCCGGTGGCGATGGCATCTGATCATTCTTCTGAAAGTGGTCCGGGTTCGAATCACGGTGAGGCATGGATGTTGTTTTTGTCTTACAGCACTGACTTTCTGCCTTCCCTGGAACAAGTGACCCTAAATCAGGGACGGGCAACTGCTAATAGCGCACTGAGTAGCTCACGGTAGTCCTTAAACCTCCAACCAAAGAAAGAAAAAAAGTTTTCGTATCTCTAGAGTTGCCCGTGTGACGTAAAGCATCGCTGACGTCATGTGAGAATGATTTGGATTAGATGACGTCACACCAGCAGCTGTGTCTCCTTTGTTGCTATGACAACAAAACAAAGTGGGATACGCGTGTAGGTAATGACGTCACATACACAGGGGGTCAAAGAATTTTTAAGCCTGGCGCTAGATTTCAGCCTACGGTGGCGCCACCAGTGTAATCGCGAATGCGTTATAAACCGTGACCATCTGCTTGCTTTCTGCCAAAAGTTCTGCGCAGTTGTTAAAGTAACTCAAACGAAACGGCCGTTCATTAGAGAAGTCAAATTTTTTTCATGTTGAATTATTAAGATGGCTAAAGGGCTGTTATTAAATTTAACGCAAAACTTGGTAAAAGTGCCTCGGAAACGTACCAAATGATGAAACAAGTTTACGGTGAGTTTTGTTTAAGTAGATCAAATGCTTTCCTGTGGCACAAACGTTTTTTGGACGGGAGAGAGACGATAGAAGATGATAAGCATAGCGGAAGACCAAGTTCATCTAGGACACCTGAGATTATTGAAAAAGTGCGTGATTTCGTGGCAAACAATCGATGTGCGTCACTAAGAATGATGGAAGAGTCTTTAAACATCAACAAAGAAAC
Organism: Macrothele yani; assembly: GCA_039090855.1. Classification (NCBI taxonomy): domain Eukaryota; kingdom Metazoa; phylum Arthropoda; class Arachnida; order Araneae; family Macrothelidae; genus Macrothele; species Macrothele yani. The sequence continues at coordinate 2,320,983 of CM077034.1, forward strand.
GATTCGAACCATCCTGCATGAAGATTTGGGCAAAACAAAAGTCTGTGCTAAATTTGTTCCACACACGTTAACCAATGAGCAAAAATCAAGGAGAAGTGCACATTGCAGAGACATCATTTCTGCCACTGAAAATGTTCCAAACTTCGTAAAATCGATTGTTACAGGTGATGAAACATGGTGTTTTCAATATGATCCTAAAACAAAGCGACAAAGTGCGGAATGGAAGTCAAAAAACTCACCGCAAGCCAAAAAAACAAGAAAAGTTCCATCGAAAATCAAAACAATGCTCATTACATTCTTCGTTAGTAAGGGTATTATACACAAAGAATTTGTTCCAAGTGGACAAACAATTACTGGTGAGTTTTATTTAAATCTTTTGAAGCGTATGATGAGCAGAATTCGTCGCATTCGTCCAGAATATCGGGATGAAAACAGGTGGTGTTTGTTGCACGATAATGCACCCAGTCACACCTCACTTCTTGTTCGTAGATTTCTGGCGAAAAATAACGTCTGTGTGTTTAATCATCCACCGGATTCGCCTGATTTAGCACCCTGCGATTTTCTTTGCTCCGAAAACTTAAAAGGACGTTCAAAGTGTGTTATTTTGATGGTATTTCGACCGTACAAACAGCTTCGACGCGTGCTTTGGAGGCAATTCCGCAAAGTGAACTGGAACAGGCATTCGAATCATTATTAAATCGCTGTAACAAGTGTATTGAAGCCGGAGGGACTTATTTTGAATAACAAACCAAAACAAATTATAATTTCTTGTTTCTATTTCATTTTACAGACCCAGTCTTAAAAATTCTTTGCCACACTGTGTATAACGGCAGTCTGTTTCACTCACGGGTCGATTTTCAAGATACCTATTCGTATAGACTCTGTCATGTAATAATAACCTGAAAATGAATATTTTATCGAAGGGAAGTATATTATAAAGACAATAAATACTACCAGTATTTAAAAATGAATTTAGAAGTCGAATGTATTTTCTCTGGAGAACTAGAATTCTGTTAACGTTACCATCCGTTGCCTGACCCCAGGTCAAAATAGCAATAAGACAACATGGGATAGATAAAGGAATTATATAGCATTAATCTGAGTCTGATTGTCAAAAAACTAGAAATAGCGCCAATACGAGACTTGAGAATATTTGCTAAATAACTTATATGGACATCCCAACGCAATGTCTCATGTAGTATAACACCCAGAAAGTAATTATGCCATATGTGGACAAAAAAAAAAAAAAAAAAATAACCACATATTGTAATAATACCATATGTTGTATATGTTCTGTTACAGTGGCGGTTCGAGAAGAAAAAATGGCGGGGAGCACAATTCCTTCATGTTCCCGTATAATTCATCAAAATCAATGTATAGATCAGATCAGATCATATGTAGAGGATTTTAGGAAGGGAGTGTCTGACCCCAGGTCTTAAACAACCCTTAGAAATAGGAAGCTAGGAGATTTGGGCTAGAGTGCCCGATAGAAAAGTGACACGGAAGCGAGGTAGAAGACGCCCTTATTTACTACCGGGCTCAGAAGGCTTAACGTGCCCATTCAATGCTCTAGTAGATCAGATCAGATCAGATCATATGTAGAGGATTTTAGGAAGGAGTGTCTGACCCCAGGTCTTAAACAACCCTTAGAAATAGGAAGCTAGGAGATTTGGGCTAGAGTGCCCGATAGGAAAGTGACACGGAAGCGAGGTAGAAGACGCCCTTATTTACTACCGGCTCAGAAGGCTTAACGTGCCCATTCAATGCTCTAGTAGATCAGATCAGATCATATGTAGAGGATTTTAGGAAGGGAGTGTCTGACCCCAGGTCTTAAACAACCCTTAGAAATAGGAAGCTAGGAGATTTGGGCTAGAGTGCCCGATAGGAAAGTGACACGGAAGCGAGGTAGAAGACGCCCTTATTTACTACCGGGCTCAGAAGGCTTAACGTGCCCATTCAATGCTCTAGTAGATCAGATCTGATCATATGTAGAGGATTTTAGGAAGGGAGTGTCTGACCCCAAGTCTTAAACAACCCTTAGAAATAGGAAGCTAGGAGATTTGGGCTAGAGTGCCCGATAGGAAAGTGACACGGAAGCGAGGTAGAAGACGCCCTTATTTACTACCGGGCTCAGAAGGCTTAACGTGCCCATTCAATGCTCTAGTAGATCAGATCTGATCATATGTAGAGGATTTTAGGAAGGGAGTGTCTTACCCCAGGTCTTAAACAACCCTTAGAAATAGGAAGCTAGGAGATTAGGGCTAGAGTGCCCGATAGGAAAGTGACACGGAAGCGAGGTAGAAGACGCCCTTATTTACTACCGGGCTCAGAAGGCTTAACGTGCTTATTCAATGCTCTAGTAGATCAGATCAGATCAGATCATATGTAGAGGATTTTAGGAAGGGAGTGTCTGACCCCAGGTCTTAAACAACCCTTAGAAATAGAAAGCTAAGAAATTTGGGCTAGAATGCCCGATAGGAAAGTCACACGGGAGCGAGGTATAAAGGGGGAGGAAGACGCCCTTATTTATTACCGGAGCGCCAGTACCTGGGGTCCGACAGTTTAACGTGACCATCCGACGCACGGCGGGTATTTAGTGGTTCGAACGTTTGTACCTGCCCAGGAGAGCCGCGGATAGCTTAGTGGTTAGCAGTTTAGACTATCGATGCAAGGTCCTCAGGGCCGCCCCGGTGGCGCAGTGGTCTAAGGCGCTGGCCTCTGATCATTCGTCCGTAAGGGGTCCGAGTTTGAATCCCGGTCAGGCATGGATGTTGTGTTTGTCTTACGGCACTGGCTCTCTCCCTTCCCTGGAACCAGTGACCCTAAATTAGGGACGAACGACTGCTTATAGCCCATTGAGTTGCTCACGGTGGTCGTGTTGTTAAACCTCCAATCAAAAAAAAAAAAAAAAAAAAGGTCCTCAGGTTCTCAGGTTCGAACCTGGGCATCTCTTTCAGAGATGGTGTGATTTGTTAACAATCGCTGAAAATCCGCCGTGCATCGGTCGAGCACGGTAAGTGACGGCCCCCAGGCTGGACCCACTGGTTAAACTGGTATCCCCCCCTGAAATTCTCTCACCCCTCTATGTGCAATATGGTACTTGTACGGTGGCGCCATCTGCTGTACTCTAATCTCACTACAAACTGTTCTGTCAAAGTCGCTAGACTTGCTCTCATTCCTTCCGTTTCTGTGTCCTGCCCAAAAGGCGATCTCGCTGTAGGTGGCTGGGACCTAAACTCTACTCACTGTGGACGGAAGTCCTACAAGAAAATGACAAATACTGTAGTACCTGCCCAGGATCGAACCTGAGGTTATCCCCATGGCAGTCACGAACGCCGACCACTAAGCAAACTGCGGCCCCTGTGGTTTGACATTAAAGGTAAGTTGTCATTTATTGTAGCTTTTTATTTTTTTCCAATATCATACTGAAGTTGTACACTTCATTTATGGACACCCTGTATTTACGCACTAGGAGCAGATACTCATCGTCAAAAGGAAACGAGCTTTCTATTGGTTGATGCAACAGTCTACTTCGCATTTCGACAAGTTGTAGAGCAGCCAATAACGAAGGCCTTTAACCGAGAAGGAATAAAGAGTGGGGACCCAGTGAATGGACTGCGGCTCTCTGATTGGTTGACTGCTCAAGCCCTGATCGCAACAAAAATTTCGCATGCAGTGCTTTCCATCGTAGTTGTTCTTACTCACACGTCAAGGATAGCCTCACCACACGGCACAATCTCACATGAGTACAGGCTTCATGATACCAAGTTAGATTCGCATTCGCACATTCAGTTTAGGCACGCAAATACACTAGCGGAAAGTGATAAAAGAACACCAAGAAGGAACTGGCGGACGATCATGAAATTTACATATGTTAATGGGGTCGAGTTTACGTAGGTGTGATGTTAATTTCGGGACCAACCGGTGAGCGCTTACGCCACAGCACGGCATAATATGCAAATTATCGTCGGTGGTATTTAAGGAGTACGGCGAAGTGAATGTAATCAGTCGTCGGCGTACGGACAAGTGCGAAGACCCTGAAGAAGCTGCAATGCCTGGACATGGAAGACGTGTACGATTTCAGCAGTTATCGGACTTTGAGCGAGGTCGTCTAGTCGGACTCCGCGAGGCCGGGTGGTCGTATCGTCGTATTGGACGGGAAGTATCGGTGGTGGTACGATGGTGGCGTAGATGGTCCGAGGAACATTCCCACACGAGAGTCACAGACGGACTGATGAGCGGACCGATCGACGCATAAGAAGAGCGGCGTTGTCAAGCAGAACATCCACTGCGACGCAAATCCGAGCTGCCGTTGCACCTGAGGTGACTGAGCGAACAATCCGCAACCGTCTATTGGATGTAGGACTATGTGCACGTGTGCCTCTGGCATGTGTACCTCTGACTCCAGCCCACCGTCAGGAACGGCTGCAGTGGTGTCGCCAACGTCTGCACTGGAGAACGCAATGGCGATCTGTCGTGTTCAGCGATGAAAGCAGATTCTGCTTGGGAGCCTCCGATGGCCGTATGCGTGTTCGCGGACGCACAAGGGAGCGTCTTCACCCTTCTTGCATCCGCCAGCGACACACAGGGCCTACACCTGGTTTCCTGGTGTGGGGAGCGATCAGTTATCACTCCCGTACACAACTAGTGTTTGTACCGGGTACGTTTAACAGCACATCCTACATCAACAATGTCATTCAGTCCGTTGTTGTGCCATTTGTAAGGTCGGTCCATCGTGGTGTTTTCCAGCAAGATAACGCACGCCAACATACGGCACGTGTAACGCAACATGCACTTCACGGTGTGAGAGAACTTCCATGGCCACCGGATTTGTCCCCCATTGAGCACGTGTGGGATTTTATGGGACAACGACTTATCCGGTCTCCACGGCCAGCCACGACCATCACCGATTTAGGCGTCCAGGTTGAGGATGCTTGGAACTCAATACCCCAAACTTACATCCAACATCTGTACGACAGACTCCTTGCCAGAATTGCACAGTGTGACGCAGTTCATGGCGGTTCAACCTCGTACTAAGCATGTTACATGGAAATGTTATTTTTCAGTTAACCAGCAAATACAGCTGTATTTTGCCATAATGTTTTGATCACGTTATCCTCTGTATTCCGTTATGTATAAATTTCGTTGGTGTCAGACGTCTCCTTCTTGGTGTCCTTTTTTCACTTTCCAGCCACGACCATCCCCGATTGAGGCGTCCAGGTTGAGGATGCTTGGAACTCAATACCCCAAACTTCCATCCAACATCTGTACGACAGACTCCATGCCAGAATTGCACAGTGTGACGCAGTTCATGGCGGTTCAACCTCGTGCTAACCATGTTACATGGAAATGTTATTTTTCAGTTTACCAGCAAATACAGCTGTATTTTGCCATAATGTTTTGATCACGTTTTCCTCTGTATTCCGTTATGTATAAATTTCGTTGGTATCAGACGTCTCCTTCTTGGTGTTCTTTTTTCACTTTCCAGCCACGACCATCCCCGATTGAGGCGTCCAGGTTGAGGATGCTTGGAACTCAATACCCCAAACTTACATCCAACATCTGTACGACAGACTCCATGCCAGAATTGCACAGTGTGACGCAGTTCATGGCGGTTCAACCTCGTACTAACCATGTTACATGGAAATGTTATTTTTCAGTTTACCAGCAAATACAGCTGTATTTTGCCATAATGTTTTGATCACGTTATCCTCTGTATTCCGTTATGTATAAATTTCGTTGGTATCAGACGTCTCCTTCTTGGTGTTCTTTTTCACTTTCCAGCCACGACCATCCCCGATTGAGGCGTCCAGGTTGAGGATGCTTGGAACTCAATACCCCAAACTTACATCCAACATCTGTACGACAGACTCCTTGCCAGAATTGCACAGTGTGACGCAGTTCATGGAGGTTCAACCTCGTACTAACCATGTTACATGGAAATGTTATTTTTCAGTTTACCAGCAAATACAGCTGTATTTTGCCATAATGTTTTGATCACGTTATCCTCTGTATTCCGTTATTATGCTGTATAAATTTCGTTGGTATCAGACGTCTCCTTCTTGGTGTTCTTTTTTCACTTTCTAGCCACGACCATCCCCGATTGAGGCGTCCAGGTTGAGGATGCTTGGAACTCAATACCCCAAACTTACATCCAACATCTGTACGACAGACTCCATGCCAGAATTGCACAGTGTGACGCAGTTCATGGCGGTTCAACCTCGTACTAACCATGTTACATGGAAATGTTATTTTTCAGTTTACCAGCAAATACAGCTGTATTTTGCCATAATGTTTTGATCACGTTATCCTCTGTATTCCGTTATGTATAAATTTCGTTGGTATCAGACGTCTCCTTCTTGGTGTTCTTTTTTCACTTTCTAGCCACGACCATCCCCGATTGAGGCGTCCAGGTTGAGGATGCTTGGAACTCAATACCCCAAACTTACATCCAACATCTGTACGACAGACTCCATGCCAGAATTGCACAGTGTGACGCAGTTCATGGCGGTTCAACCTCGTACTAACCATGTTACATGGAAATGTTATTTTTCAGTTTACCAGCAAATACAGCTGTATTTTGCCATAATGTTTTGATCACGTTATCCTCTGTATTCCGTTATGTATAAATTTCGTTGGTATCAGACGTCTCCTTCTTGGTGTTCTTTTTTCACTTTCCAGCCACGACCATCCCCGATTGAGGCGTCCAGGTTGAGGATGCTTGGAACTCAATACCCCAAACTTACATCCAACATCTGTACGACAGACTCCTTGCCAGAATTGCACAGTGTGACGCAGTTCATGGAGGTTCAACCTCGTACTAACCATGTTACATGGAAATGTTATTTTTCAGTTTACCAGCAAATACAGCTGTATTTTGCCATAATGTTTTGATCACGTTATCCTCTGTATTCCGTTATTATGCTGTATAAATTTCGTTGGTATCAGACGTCTCCTTCTTGGTGTTCTTTTTTCACTTTCTAGCCACGACCATCCCCGATTGAGGCGTCCAGGTTGAGGATGCTTGGAACTCAATACCCCAAACTTACATCCAACATCTGTACGACAGACTCCATGCCAGAATTGCACAGTGTGACGCAGTTCATGGCGGTTCAACCTCGTACTAACCATGTTACATGGAAATGTTATTTTGCCATAATGTTTTGATCACGTTATCCTCTGTATTCCGTTATGTATAAATTTCGTTGGTATCAGACGTGTCCTTCTTGGTGTTCTTTTTTCACTTTCCAGCCACGACCATCCCCGATTGAGGCGTCCAGGTTGAGGATGCTTGGAACTCAATACCCCAAACTTACATCCAACATCTGTACGACAGACTCCATGCCAGAATTGCACATTGTGACGCAGTTCATGGCGGTTCAACCTCGTACTAACCATGTTACATGGAAATGTTATTTTGCCATAATGTTTTGATCACGTTATCCTCTGTATTCCGTTATGTATAAATTTCGTTGGTATCAGACGTGTCCTTCTTGGTGTTCTTTTTTCACTTTCCAGCCACGACCATCCCCGATTGAGGCGTCCAGGTTGAGGATGCTTGGAACTCAATACCCCAAACTTACATCCAACATCTGTACGACAGACTCCATGCCAGAATTGCACAGTGTGACGCAGTTCATGGCGGTTCAACCTCGTACTAACCATGTTACATGGAAATGTTATTTTTCAGTTTACCAGCAAATACAGCTGTATTTTGCCATAATGTTTTGATCACGTTATCCTCTGTATTCCGTTATGTATAAATTTCGTTGGTATCAGACGTCTCCTTCTTGGTGTTCTTTTTTCACTTTCTAGCCACGACCATCCCCGATTGAGGCGTCCAGGTTGAGGATGCTTGGAACTCAATACCCCAAACTTACATCCAACATCTGTACGACAGACTCCATGCCAGAATTGCACAGTGTGACGCAGTTCATGGCGGTTCAACCTCGTACTAACCATGTTACATGGAAATGTTATTTTGCCATAATGTTTTGATCACGTTATCCTCTGTATTCCGTTATGTATAAATTTCGTTGGTATCAGACGTGTCCTTCTTGGTGTTCTTTTTTCACTTTCCAGCCACGACCATCCCCGATTGAGGCGTCCAGGTTGAGGATGCTTGGAACTCAATACCCCAAACTTACATCCAACATCTGTACGACAGACTCCATGCCAGAATTGCACAGTGTGACGCAGTTCATGGCGGTTCAACCTCGTACTAACCATGTTACATGGAAATGTTATTTTTCAGTTTACCAGCAAATACAGCTGTATTTTGCCATAATGTTTTGATCACGTTATCCTCTGTATTCCGTTATGTATAAATATCGTTGGTATCAGACGTCTCCTTCTTGGGGTTCTTTTTTCACTTTCCAGCCACGACCATCCCCGATTGAGGCGTCCAGGTTGAGGATGCTTGGAACTCAATACCCCAAACTTACATCCAACATCTGTACGACAGACTCCATGCCAGAATTGCACAGTGTGACGCAGTTCATGGCGGTTCAACCTCGTACTAACCATGTTACATGGAAATGTTATTTTGCCATAATGTTTTGATCACGTTATCCTCTGTATTCCGTTATGTATAAATTTCGTTGGTATCAGACGTGTCCTTCTTGGTGTTCTTTTTTCACTTTCCAGCCACGACCATCCCCGATTGAGGCGTCCAGGTTGAGGATGCTTGGAACTCAATACCCCAAACTTACATCCAACATCTGTACGACAGACTCCATGCCAGAATTGCACATTGTGACGCAGTTCATGGCGGTTCAACCTCGTACTAACCATGTTACATGGAAATGTTATTTTGCCATAATGTTTTGATCACGTTATCCTCTGTATTCCGTTATGTATAAATTTCGTTGGTATCAGACGTGTCCTTCTTGGTGTTCTTTTTCACTTTCCAGCCACGACCATCCCCGATTGAGGCGTCCAGGTTGAGGATGCTTGGAACTCAATACCCCAAACTTACATCCAACATCTGTACGACAGACTCCATGCCAGAATTGCACAGTGTGACGCAGTTCATGGCGGTTCAACCTCGTACTAACCATGTTACATGGAAATGTTATTTTTCAGTTTACCAGCAAATACAGCTGTATTTTGCCATAATGTTTTGATCACGTTATCCTCTGTATTCCGTTATGTATAAATATCGTTGGTATCAGACGTCTCCTTCTTGGGGTTCTTTTTTCACTTTCCAGCCACGACCATCCCCGATTGAGGCGTCCAGGTTGAGGATGCTTGGAACTCAATACCCCAAACTTACATCCAACATCTGTACGACAGACTCCATGCCAGAATTGCACAGTGTGACGCAGTTCATGGCGGTTCAACCTCGTACTAACCATGTTACATGGAAATGTTATTTTGCCATAATGTTTTGATCACGTTATCCTCTGTATTCCGTTATGTATAAATTTCGTTGGTATCAGACGTGTCCTTCTTGGTGTTCTTTTTTCACTTTCCAGCCACGACCATCCCCGATTGAGGCGTCCAGGTTGAGGATGCTTGGAACTCAATACCCCAAACTTACATCCAACATCTGTACGACAGACTCCATGCCAGAATTTCACAGTGTGACGCAGTTCATGGCGGTTCAACCTCGTACTAACCATGTTACATGGAAATGTTATTTTGCCATAATGTTTTGATCACGTTATCCTCTGTATTCCGTTATGTATAAATTTCGTTGGTATCAGACGTGTCCTTCTTGGTGTTCTTTTTTCACTTTCCAGCCACGACCATCCCCGATTGAGGCGTCCAGGTTGAGGATGCTTGGAACTCAATACCCCAAACTTACATCCAACATCTGTACGACAGACTCCATGCCAGAATTGCACAGTGTGACGCAGTTCATGGCGGTTCAACCTCGTACTAACCATGTTACATGGAAATGTTATTTTTCAGTTTACCAGCAAATACAGCTGTATTTTGCCATAATGTTTTGATCACGTTATCCTCTGTATTCCGTTATGTATAAATTTCGTTGGTATCAGACGTGTCCTTCTTGGTGTTCTTTTTTCACTTTCCAGCCACGACCATCCCCGATTGAGGCGTCCGGGTTGAGGATGCTTGGAACTCAATACCCCAAACTTACATCCAACATCTGTACGACAGACTCCATGCCAGAATTGCACAGTGTGACGCAGTTCATGGCGGTTCAACCTCGTACTAACCATGTTACATGGAAATGTTATTTTGCCATAATGTTTTGATCACGTTATCCTCTGTATTCCGTTATGTATAAATTTCGTTGGTATCAGACGTGTCCTTCTTGGTGTTCTTTTTTCACTTTCCAGCCACGACCATCCCCGATTGAGGCGTCCAGGTTGAGGATGCTTGGAACTCAATACCCCAAACTTACATCCAACATCTGTACGACAGACTCCATGCCAGAATTGCACAGTGTGACGCAGTTCATGGCGGTTCAACCTCGTACTAACCATGTTACATGGAAATGTTATTTTGCCATAATGTTTTGATCACGTTATCCTCTGTATTCCGTTATGTATAAATTTCGTTGGTATCAGACGTCTCCTTCTTGGTGTTCTTTTTTCACTTTCCAGCCACGACCATCCCCGATTGAGGCGTCCAGGTTGAGGATGCTTGGAACTCAATACCCCAAACTTACATCCAACATCTGTACGACAGACTCCATGCCAGAATTGCACAGTGTGACGCAGTTCATGGCGGTTCAACCTCGTACTAACCATGTTACATGGAAATGTTATTTTGCCATAATGTTTTGATCACGTTATCCTCTGTATTCCGTTATGTATAAATTTCGTTGGTATCAGACGTGTCCTTCTTGGTGTTCTTTTTTCACTTTCCAGCCACGACCATCCCCGATTGAGGCGTCCGGGTTGAGGATGCTTGGAACTCAATACCCCAAACTTACATCCAACATCTGTACGACAGACTCCATGCCAGAATTGCACAGTGTGACGCAGTTCATGGCGGTTCAACCTCGTACTAACCATGTTACATGGAAATGTTATTTTGCCATAATGTTTTGATCACGTTATCCTCTGTATTCCGTTATGTATAAATTTCGTTGGTATCAGACGTGTCCTTCTTGGTGTTCTTTTTTCACTTTCCAGCCACGACCATCCCCGATTGAGGCGTCCAGGTTGAGGATGCTTGGAACTCAATACCCCAAACTTACATCCAACATCTGTACGACAGACTCCATGCCAGAATTGCACAGTGTGACGCAGTTCATGGCGGTTCAACCTCGTACTAACCATGTTACATGGAAATGTTATTTTGCCATAATGTTTTGATCACGTTATCCTCTGTATTCCGTTATGTATAAATTTCGTTGGTATCAGACGTCTCCTTCTTGGTGTTCTTTTTTCACTTTCCAGCCACGACCATCCCCGATTGAGGCGTCCAGGTTGAGGATGCTTGGAACTCAATACCCCAAACTTACATCCAACATCTGTACGACAGACTCCATGCCAGAATTGCACAGTGTGACGCAGTTCATGGCGGTTCAACCTCGTACTAACCATGTTACATGGAAATGTTATTTTGCCATAATGTTTTGATCACGTTATCCTCTGTATTCCGTTATGTATAAATTTCGTTGGTATCAGACGTCTCCTTCTTGGTGTTCTTTTTTCACTTTCTAGCCACGACCATCCCCGATTGAGGCGTCCAGGTTGAGGATGCTTGGAACTCAATACCCCAAACTTACATCCAACATCTGTACGACAGACTCCATGCCAGAATTGCACAGTGTGACGCAGTTCATGGCGGTTCAACCTCGTACTAACCATGTTACATGGAAATGTTATTTTGCCATAATGTTTTGATCACGTTATCCTCTGTATTCCGTTATGTATAAATTTCGTTGGTATCAGACGTGTCCTTCTTGGTGTTCTTTTTTCACTTTCCAGCCACGACCATCCCCGATTGAGGCGTCCAGGTTGAGGATGCTTGGAACTCAATACCCCAAACTTACATCCAACATCTGTACGACAGACTCCATGCCAGAATTGCACAGTGTGACGCAGTTCATGGCGGTTCAACCTCGTACTAACCATGTTACATGGAAATGTTATTTTTCAGTTTACCAGCAAATACAGCTGTATTTTGCCATAATGTTTTGATCACGTTATCCCCTGTATTCCGTTATGTATAAATTTCGTTGGTATCAGACGTCTCCTTCTTGGTGTTCTTTTTTCACTTTCCAGCCACGACCATCCCCGATTGAGGCGTCCAGGTTGAGGATGCTTGGAACTCAATACCCCAAACTTACATCCAACATCTGTACGACAGACTCCATGCCAGAATTGCACAGTGTGACGCAGTTCATGGCGGTTCAACCTCGTACTAACCATGTTACATGGAAATGTTATTTTTCAGTTTACCAGCAAATACAGCTGTATTTTGCCATAATGTTTTGATCACGTTATCCTCTGTATTCCATTATTATGCTGTATAAATTTCGTTGGTATCAGAAGTCTCCTTCTTGGTGTTCTGTTTTCACTTTCCAGCCACGACCATCCCCGATTTACGCGTCCAGGTTGAGGATGCTTGGAACTCAATACCCCAAACTTCCATCCAACATCTGTACGACAGACTCCATGCCAGAATTGCACAGTGTGACGCAGTTCATGGCGGTTCAACCTCGTACTAACCATGTTACATGGAAATGTTATTTTTCAGTTTACCAGCAAATACAGCTGTATTTTGCCATAATGTTTTGATCACGTTATCCCCTGTATTCCGTTATGTATAAATTTCGTTGGTATCAGACGTCTCCTTCTTGGTGTTCTTTTTTCACTTTCCGCCAGTGTAACTGAATTTGGTTTTAAATAAAACTCTTCTAAAACAAAGCACTAGATTAAATTTTTCCGTAAAAAACTGCAGAACAAGGCTTTTCTTTCTACAATTTTTTTTTTTTTTTTTCCGGGAACAAATTTTTGCATGTAATGCATATGAGGGTTGTATCAAAAGTAATGCAAAAGTGGGAATAACTTTGTATTAAGTGACAGAGGTCGTTCAAATTGCACATGTTGGTAGAGTAACTCTTGCTCTATAGTAACCCTTCATCTTCATTGCAGGTAAATAATGGATTCCAAGCAGAAACAGCGTGGCGTCATTGGGTTCTTGACGAAGGAAGGATGCAGACGATCAGACATCCACAGAAATCTACAGAATGTTTACGGAGATGTCGCCATTGACAACAGCAATGTACACACACGGATGAAGAAGTTTAAAGAAGGGTAAACCAGCATTGAAGACAAACCACGCAGCGGGAGACCATCGTCTGCGACCACTGACAGGAATCGTCAGCGAATGGATGAATTAATTCGCGCGGAGAGACGCGTCACAAACCGTGAGCTTGTCGCACAACTGGACTGTGGTCACAATGTCATACAGACGATGTTGGAAGACTTGGTGTATCGGAAAATGTGTGCAAAGTGGGTTCCTCGGCAGTTGAAACCCGATTTGAAGGAGAGAAGGGTGGAAGTCTGCTCCGATCAGCTGGAAACGTTTGAAGCCAATGAAGACATGTTTTTTTTTTACGCTTTCCAACCGTAGGTTGAAGAAGCGTATATGCTCCAGCTTTGTCCGTCTGTCCGCACGATAACTCACGTAAAAATTATTCGATTTCGATGGCATTTTAGTATGTGGTAGGGGACCACCTGGGGACGAACCGTATTGAAAATGGACGAAATGGGGTCAGAGGTCAGGGCATAGGAGCGGGATGCATTCCATTGGCCTTATGCGTCATAACTTGCGTAAATATGGTTCGATTTCGGTGAAATTTTAGTAGGTGGTAGGGGACCACCTGGGGACGAACCCTATTGAAAATGAAAGAAATGGGGTTAAAGGTCAGGGCATAGGAGCGGGATGCATTCCATTGCCGTTATGCGTCATAACTTGCGTAAAAATATTTCGATTTCGATGAAATTTTAGTATGTGGTAGGGGACCACCTGGGAACGAACCCTATTGAAAATGGATGAAATGGGGTCAAAGGTCATGACATAGGAGCGGGATGCATTCCATTGCCCTTATGCGTCATAACTTGCGTAAAAATATTTCGATTTCGATGAAATTTTAGTATGTGGTAGGGGACCACCTGGGAACGAACCCTATTGAAAATGAAAGAAATGGGGTTAAAGGTCAGGGCATAGGAGCGGGATGCATTCCATTGCCGTTATGCGTCATAACTTGCGTAAAAATATTTCGATTTCGATGAAATTTTAGTATGTGGTAGGGGACCACCTGGGAACGAACCCTATTGAAAATGGATGAAATGGGGTCAAAGGTCATGACATAGGAGCGGGATGCATTCCATTGCCCTTATGCGTCATAACTTGCGTAAATATTGTTCGATTTCGATTAAATTTTAGTATGTCGTAGGGGACCACTTTTGGACGAACCCTATTGAAAATGGGTGAAGTGGGGTCAAAGGTCAGGCCATAGGAGTGGGATGCATTCGATTGCCGTTATGCGTCATAACTTGCGTAAATATGGTTCGATTTCGGTGAAATTTTAGTAGGAGGTAGGGAACCACCTGGGGACGAACCCCATTGAAAATGGACGAAATGGGGTCAAAGGTCAGGGCATAGGAGCGGGATGCATTCCATTGCCTTTATGCGTCATAACATATGTAAAAATGGTTCGATTTCGATGAAATTTTAGTATGTGGTAGGGGACCACCTGGGGACGAACCCAATTGAAAATAGGTTAAGTGGGGTCAAAGGTCAGGACACAGGAGTGGGATGCATTCGATTGCCCTTATGCGTTATAACTTACGTAAAAATGCTTCGATTGAGACAAAATTTTATCATGTTGATCCAGAAGTACACTTTACGGGTTCTGTTGAGTATCATCGAAATGGGGTTAAAGGTCAGGTCATAGGAACGAGATTTATTCTACAGCCATTATCCTCATAACTTGAGTAATGATTTCTGGTATGTTGGAAAGCATATCATAATGAATGCATTGAATGATTTTCCTAACTTGTTTTTTTTTTCGACCTGGTGATAGGGGATGAAACGTCTTTACGATCCGGAAACGAAGAATCAATCCATGGAATGGCGTCACACTTCTTCTGCAAGGCCTAAGAATTTCAAGAGCCAGCGATCAGCGCAGAAATTCATGGTGACTGTTTTTTCGGAATGACAAGGGTGTCATTGTCCTTGATTTTCTGGAACGTGGTCGTGCCGTAAGAGGGCGCGGTACATTGAGACACTCAAGAAGCAAATGGGCGTTGCGCAACACACCCTAATTCCTGCGCTAACGTTCGTGATGTGGCGGTGCGAGCCGTCAATGCCCTCCCCCACAACATGCCGGTCCTCTCGGTCGGTGGTGTGCCGCGGCTGCGGCAATCGCTCACGTCAGTCCGTGCGTCCCGCCTGCACCCACCGAATCCATACTCGCCTCACTGTGGCTGGATGTCGTCCCACACGGGCGCCGATGTCTCGGTACGATAAATCGCTGTCGCGATAAGCCACTATTCGTCCTCTGTCGAACTCTGAAACGTGCTGGAATGACTGCCGTATTCTGCGACGAGGCATCAGGAGGCTTCCCATGCACAGGTCTAGCAGCACAACACACTTCTACTACTTACACCCCGCCTTCTGTGCACCCTTCCTATAGTGCTTCTCGGCAGTGGCGGCCCGTCAGATGAGGCAAGTGAGGCACCGCCTCACCTGAAATTCCGCAGAATGAGAAGTGAAAAAAAAAACTTCTGTCAGTAACAAAGATATAAGAACTTTGCAGGATAAATGAAACACTGAAATTCACATTGTGATTCATGAATTAGGTTAAAGAAAGGCTTTCAAGAAGAGGATGAATCATTATTTTTGCAAAGCAGCTGCATGTTTTAAGCGCTTAGAGGCGACCCTGCTGATTCGTCTTGATGAGAAGCCGGTTTTGGGAACTGGGAATCAGAGAAGAGCCCTACAGAGTGAACCCCCCATCCCCACGGCCCGAGGTCTAACCAAGGAGGTGCCGGACTTCCAGTAAGAGAAATGAAATTTCTGAGGCGACCCTTCATTTCGCTTAAACTGGAATCGCATCTCTGCTGTTATTGGAGAACCCAAGGATTGTGTATCCAATGGGCGCGGGAAAATGAGCAGATGACCTTTGTGAAAAGTGGTTTCACAGGCGATGACGCCGTTCGCCTCTACACGCTTTGGAGTACGATGATTTCTACGTAGCTTTAACTGTTCGTCAGAGTGTATTTGAGTCCAACTTTTTGTAGTGTGTTTTGAATCCTCTCTTCTGCGGGTGTTGGCTAGTTCATAGTAATGTTGAGTTTTTTCTTCTTTTTTATTTTGTTATTGTTACTAAACAGCATATTTTGATTTTGGTTGGAAAACATGAATGGCCCAACAAACGACGTGATTTGTGTTCTGGAAGAAATTCCTTTCAAACACTGGAAAGATTATGATAAAAGGGATGTTCTCATATCTGGAAGACCGACACCTATAATAAGTTCAAAATCTAAAGATAAGAAGTGCGGCAAATCGTTTTTTAGGTCTTTCAATAAATCATGGTACGAGATTTTTCCCTAGCTTTCTGGTAGCTATTACAAGCAAACTCTCTTTTGCTGGCCATGTTTACTTTTGAGCAATAAGAAAATGTGTGGAATACAACGGGTTATTTTGATCTGAAAAACTTTTCTCGTAGTGCAAAATTGCACGAAAGCTCTAAAGAGCATAGAACTAACCACGTAGGTCTAAAACGAATGGAAAAAAAACATAAACACTATTTCTGATATGCTCAAAGAAAATGCTGCTCTTCTTAAAGTCAAGTTTAATGAAAAGGTCAGACTAAATAGGCTTTTTATGGAACATATAATCGATTTAGTTGTCGTTCATTAGCAAGCAAGAACTGCCATTTCGAGGACATGGTGAATCTATTTCCTCATTAAATAAAAGTAATTTCAAGGAGATGTTCCACTTGTTACTTCGTATGAGCACCCCAGAATTAAAAGCACATTTTGAAGAAATACGAAGCTTATTTTCTGGACAATCTAAAACGATACAGAATGATTTAATGGAGTGTATTCATGAATACATAAACGAATGTGTTAAAAGCGAAATTAACGATTCAGAATTTTTTTCAGTGCAAGTTGATGATCCAACTGATATTACTCAAAAATCACAGTGTTCAATAATTGTCAGATACATATTGGACTCAATCTGTGAAGTAGTTGAGTGCTTCCTTAGTTTTTATGATATCAGCACTGACAGGACTGCTGTGGCACTGTATGATCTGCTAGCATCGGTTTTGGAGGAGTTTGACTTTAAATCAAAGTTAGTAGGCCAGTGTTATGATGGTGCAAGCGTTATGGCTGGAGAGTTGAGCGGTCTGCAGAAAAGAGTAAGGCTAGAAGCCCCGCAAGCTTTGTTTACCCACTGTTTCGCCCACCGCCTTAACCTTGTCCTACAACAGGGGTGCAAAAGTATTGTAAAATGTCGCATATGTTTCGCAACTGTATCCAGCATGCCCTCATTTTTTCATGTCTGCCAAGAGAACCCACGTAGCACATTCAGTTGTTGGGAAACGGATTCCTCAAATAGCGGAAACACGTTGGGCATCACGTTCGCAAATTTTGCGTTTAATTGTGAGCGAATGGGGCAAACTAAAGAATGTGTTTGAAAACATTATGAATTACCCGGAATCAACGGCAGAATCAATCAACGGAGCCATAGGATATTTGAAAAATTTCACTGATTTTGAATTTGCTTTTTTATCACTGATTTTTGATAACATTTTTTGGAATTACGGATGTACTGTTTGATGTTTTACAAAAAAAGACTTTAGGTATCAGTTATTGCCAAAGACAAATTATACAATATTGCGAACGAATAAATAAGAAAAGGAATGTAACCACTTACTTGAAACATTTCAGTGAAGCAATTAGTTTGAGTGGAGGTCCTAAATGTCGCCAAAAGAAACATTTGACTGAAGAAGAAGTGGAAAACTATTACAAAATTTTGTTTTACGAAATCGTTGACAGCATAATAGTCCAAATAAATACCAGATTTGAAGATATGGGAAAGCTCGAGTTACTGCAGCTAGTTGACAGCTCAAAATACCATAGTTATTCAGAGTCATTTCCATCCAGTGCCCTTAACACTCTCAAAAAAATTTATCCAAACATTTTTACAGACACACAACGACTAAAAAACGAATTAGATTTTTTATATAATGATCACAACTTCAGGGAACTCAGTTTTCAGAAAACCTTGAAAACAATGAAAGAAAACGAGCTGAAAGATGTGTTACCAGAAGCCTACAAATTATTTTCTCTTGTATTGACACTGGCGTCAACAAGTTCTTCTGCTGAAAGGTGTTTTTCTTGTTTGAAGAGAATTAAGACTTACCTCCGTAATACAACGGCACAAGATCGTTTGTCTTTACTCGCTAAAATTTCAATCGAGAAAGAATTGCTGAACCATCTAATGTCCGCTCAACCATTTTATGATCTGATCATAGACAAATTTGCAGCCAAAAAGGATCGCAGAATTGAACTTATTTATAAAACATAAACTGAAAGCATTCTGTTCGAGACCAAAGCAAATTAATATCGTATTCCTCTGTTTTTAATTCCAGGTTTAAATTACCTAATACATTTTTTATATAGAAATGTGCTTCCTTAGCTTGACTTCTCCTGTACATAGTTATCACGAGCCTGGACTTCAGTTTGTGACCCGTGCTAAATGCACCTTCACTAATATGCCAATCGAACTGTGACTTTTATTCAAGCTCAAGAAACACTTCGTGAGAAAAAATTTCTATTCAAATGAATTACTTTGAATTTTTTAAGAAGTGGATCTCCGACTGGCGTTGGGATGTGAGTGACGCATTGACTAGCTAAAGAAACCGCGCAAATTGCGTATTTTCGCTCAAGTGTATTACATAAAAGAATACTGGTGAAATATTTCTTTCTTTGTTGTAAAATTATCGAATAATTGTTTTCATAAAAATATTGTTGCAAAAGTAGCGTATATTACACACACACACACATATATATAGAGGTATATGTACATTTTTCCTCTAAAATTTTTGGATTTTTTCGTGAAGAAAGACTCCCCACGCCGTGTTTCATATATTTCTATAATTTTATTCCATTACTGTTGAATAATATTTGTATATAAGGGCTAAATGACATGGGATGGAGCCCTAAGGGATGGGGTTTACAGCTGTTTATAAAAAGGCGCCTACCCGGGACCAATGGCTTAACGAGACTTCCGAATCTCAGCGGATTTTAATGATTTAGCCGACTCGAACCCAGGACTTCAAAGATATTCAATGGGTGATACTGCCTTTGACATGAAACTTTTTGAAGGGGGGCGGGGGTCTGCACTTTTGCTGTATAACTGTGTATAAGTACATATAACAATTGGAGGGGGGCGCTTCGACAAATACTTTTCTATTGGTACGTACTCACATCTTTAACATTAATACAAAACGAAGCTAATTTAATAAAATGGAGAAAATGCAATAAATTATAGTTGTTTTAATAAACATTTAATAAAGCAATTTCTTTGGCCGCTTTGCTTTACTTTCTCTTCTATTATCAAGAAATTACATTGCTTTCCGAGTTATGTAAAAATCAATGAATTTAAATAGGGAAATTATCTATAAAACGTACTTAGAAAAAGCTAACTGTCTCGCCTACTAAGGGGGGTGCAAACCATGATCACCCCCCAGGCTACGCCACTGATATATATATATTCGTATAACGTTATACGAATTTATATATTTTTCAATAACATATGTTTTACATTTACATCAAGAACGTTCGCCTCACCAGCATTTTACACCACGAGCCGCCACTGCTTCTCGGTGGTGTGCCTGGCGCACATGATTTGCATATGCCCTGCAATGCTAATCGTTTGCATGTCCTCTCGCGGGCGACGCATGCTGCGAATTTCAGGCCAATCGGATGCTTCCTTCTTGGTGTTGCATTTTGGGTGGCCAGCAGTGTATATTCACTCAAGAAGCTTAGAGAAGCCATAAGGAGGAAGAGACCGAACGAAAATCTGAAATGGATCCACATTCACGATGACAATGATGCGACACCGCACACATCTTTGGCAACAAATCAGGCGATCAGCAAATTAAGCTCGTCGGTGGTCCCCATCCACCGTACATCCCACATCTGACACCCTCCGCTTTCCACCTGTTCTTTCAAATGAAGGACATTCTCCAGGTAGAAGGATTTGACGACACAGGGGAGGTGAAAGTGGCTATGATGAAGTGAGTAGAACAGTCCACACTTGATTTTTTTTTCAAAGAGGATTACAGAGTTGGGTTCAACAATGGCGCAAATGCATAGCATGTGATTGGGGACTATGTTGAGTAGTACCTTTGTATAGAGGAAGAGTTACTCTATCAAAATGTGCAATTTGAAACGCCTCTGTCATTTAATAAAAAAAGTTATGATTTGCCTTACTTTCGCTACAACCCTCGTATAACCACCGCACTCTACTCCACGTGGAGGTGTTTATCTTCAAAATGTGGGTGTCTAGTTTGTATTCGAATACCGGGTATTTATAAATCATGAAACCAATGTGTTTGTTCACACATTTCGTGGAATGTTATTTCATTTGCATTTCGATATGTTCTAACGATTTTAATTTTTTTCTTTTCTTTTGTACAGTTTTGGAGTTAGTTGGTCCAGAGATGCGTACACGAATGAACGGCATTGCCAATTCTTCATGGACAGTGGGTTTATGCATTTTACCACTCATATCCTGGCTCGCACATGACTGGAGAACTCTTGGCCTTATAACGTGCTCTACATCAATAATATTTCTTGTATATTGGAGGTAAAGTTCATTACCTGTTTAATAAGACTTTCACATCTCTTCAATTCTTCAATTACGAAAAGCAGATGTAAAACCATCCGCTACTTTTAGGTAAAGCTAAATCTGATATAGTGAATAAGTGCAACGCCAGTTCAAATCGTTCGGTGGACTTCAATATAACGCTGTTTTAAACTACCCCAATGTCCTTTTTCAACCCATGGCGTAGTCACAAGTATTAGCGATGACATGTTCCTTTTTGTTCCTATAGCTGTTTAATTTCCGTATCAAAGAAAGCACCTTCCCTAGAGTAAAGAAACACTTTTATTTCAATTCATTGCGCAGTCTCCATTATTAGCTCAGCTCTTTAATTGCCCTATCAAGGAAAGCACCTTCCCTGGAGTAAAGAAAGACTTTTATTTCAATTTATTGCTTAGTCTCTATTATTAGCGACGACATGTTCCTATTGTTCGCACAGCTGTTTAATTTCCGTATCAAAAAAAGCAACTTCTCTGGATTAAAGAAACACTCTTTTATTTCAATCTATTGCGTACTCTCCATTTTTGGTGACGACCTGTTCCTGTTATTCGCTCGGCTGTTCAATTCCCCTATCAAAGAAAGAAGCGTCCTTGGAGTCAAAAAACAATGTTTTACTTCAATCTATTGGGTAGTCTCCATTATTAGGCATCACCTGTTCTTATTGTTTGGATGGCTGTTTAATTTCCCTATCAAAGAAAGAAGCGTCCATGGGATCAAGAAACAATGTTCTATTTCAATCTACTGGTAGTATCTATTAGTAATGACTTGTTCCTATTGTTCAGTTAGGTGTTTAATTCCTCTATCAAAGAAAGTAGCGTCAATGAAATCAAGAAACAATGTTTCATTTCAATCTATTGCTTAGGCTCCATTATTAGCGATGACCTGTTCCTATAGTTCGGATGGCTGTTTAATTACCCTATAAAAGAAAGAAACGTCCATGGAATCAATAAACAATGTTTTATTTCAATCTACTGGTAGTCTCCATTAGTAATGAGCTGTTCCTATTGTTCAGTTACGTGTTTAATTCCTCTATCAAAGAAAGTAGCTTCCTTCGACTCAAAAAATATTGATTTATTTCAATCTATTGCGTACTCTCCATTTTTGGCGACGACCTGTTCCTATTATTTGCTCAGCTGTTCAATTCCCTTATCAAAGAAAGTAGCGTCCTTGGATTCAAGAAACAATGTTTGTAGTCTCCATTATTAGCGATGACTACTGTTCGGATGGCTGTTTAATTTCCTTATCAAAGAAAAAAGCGCCCATGGGATCAAGAAAAAATGTTTTATTTCAATCTACTGGTAGTATCTATTAGTAATGACTTGTTCCTATTGTTCCGTTACGTGTTTAATTCCTCTATGAAAGAAAGTAGCGTCAAAGAAATCAAGAAACAATGTTCCGTTTCAATCTATTGCGTAGGCTCCATTATTAGCAATGACCTGTTCCTATAGTTCGGATGACTGTTTAATTCCCCTATAAAAGAAAGAAACGTCCATGGAATCAATAAACAATGTTTTATTTCAATCTGCTGGTAGTCTCCATTAGTAATGAGCTGTTCCTATTGTTCAGTTACGTGTTTAATTCCTCTATGAAAGAAAGTAGCGTCAATGAAATCAAGAAACAATGTTCCGTTTCAATCTATTGCGTAGACTCCATTATTAGCAATGACCTGTTCCTATAGTTCGGATGACTGTTTAATTCCCCTATAAAAGAAAGAAACGTCCATGGAATCAATAAACAATGTTTTATTTCAATCTGCTGGTAGTCTCCATTAGTAATGAGCTGTTCCTATTGTTCAGTTACGTGTTTAATTCCTCTATAAAAGAAAGTAGCGTCAATTAAATCAAGAAACAATGTTCCGTTTCAATCTATTGCGTAGACTCCATTATTAGCAATGACCTGTTCCTATAGTTCGGATGACTGTTTAATTCCCCTATAAAAGAAAGAAACGTCCATGGAATCAATAAACAATGTTTTATTTCAATCTGCTGGTAGTCTCCATTAGTAATGAGCTGTTCCTATTGTTCAGTAACGTGTTTAATTCCTCTATGAAAGAAAGTAGCGTCAATTAAATCAAGAAACAATGTTCCGTTTCAATCTATTGCGTAGACTCCATTATTAGCAATGACCTGTTCCTATAGTTCGGATGACTGTTTAATTCCCCTATAAAAGAAAGAAACGTCCATGGAATCAATAAACAATGTTTTATTTCAATCTGCTGGTAGTCTCCATTAGTAATGAGCTGTTCCTATTGTTCAGTTACGTGTTTAATTCCTCTATGAAAGAAAGTAGCGTCAATGAAATCAAGAAACAATGTTCCGTTTCAATCTATTGCGTAGGCTCCATTATTAGCAATGACCTGTTCCTATAGTTCGGATGACTGTTTAATTCCCCTATAAAAGAAAGAAACGTCCATGGAATCAATAAACAATGTTTTATTTCAATCTGCTGGTAGTCTCCATTAGTAATGAGCTGTTCCTATTGTTCAGTAACGTGTTTAATTCCTCTATGAAAGAAAGTAGCGTCAATTAAATCAAGAAACAATGTTCCGTTTCAATCTATTGCGTAGGCTCCATTATTAGCAATGACCTGTTCCTATAGTTCGGATGACTGTTTAATTCCCCTATAAAAGAAAGAAACGTCCATGGAATCAATAAACAATGTTTTATTTCAATCTGCTGGTAGTCTCCATTAGTAATGAGCTGTTCCTATTGTTCAGTAACGTGTTTAATTCCTCTATGAAAGAAAGTAGCGTCAATTAAATCAAGAAACAATGTTCCGTTTCAATCTATTGCGTAGGCTCCATTATTAGCAATGACCTGTTCCTATAGTTCGGATGACTGTTTAATTCCCCTATAAAAGAAAGAAACGTCCATGGAATCAATAAACAATGTTTTATTTCAATCTGCTGGTAGTCTCCATTAGTAATGAGCTGTTCCTATTGTTCAGTTACGTGTTTAATTCCTCTATGAAAGAAAGTAGCGTCAATGAAATCAAGGAACAATGTTCCGTTTCAATCTATTGCGTAGGCTCCATTATTAGCAATGACCTGTTCCTATAGTTCGGATGACTGTTTAATTCCCCTATAAAAGAAAGAAACGTCCATGGAATCAATAAACAATGTTTTATTTCAATCTGCTGGTAGTCTCCATTAGTAATGAGCTGTTCCTATTGTTCAGTTACGTGTTTAATTCCTCTATGAAAGAAAGTAGCGTCAATGAAATCAAGAAACAATGTTCCGTTTCAATCTATTGCGTAGGCTCCATTATTAGCAATGACCTGTTCCTATAGTTCGGATGACTGTTTAATTCCCCTATAAAAGAAAGAAACGTCCATGGAATCAATAAACAATGTTTTATTTCAATCTGCTGGTAGTCTCCATTAGTAATGAGCTGTTCCTATCGTTCAGTTAGGTGTTTAATTCCTCTATGAAAGAAAGTAGCGTCAATGAAATCAAGAAACAATGTTCCGTTTCAATCTATTGCGTAGGCTTCATTATTAGCAATGACCTGTTCCTATAGTTCGGATGACTGTTTAATTCCCCTATAAAAGAAAGAAACGTCCATGGAATCAATAAACAATGTTTTATTTCAATCTGCTGGTAGTCTCCATTAGTAATGAGCTGTTCCTATTGTTCAGTTACGTGTTTAATTCCTCTATGAAAGAAAGTAGCGTCAATGAAATCAAGAAACAATGTTTCGTTTCAATCTATTGCGAAGGCTCCATTATTAGCAATGACCTGTTCCTATAGTTCGGATGACTGTTTAATTCCCCTATAAAAGAAAGAAACGTCCATGGAATCAATAAACAATGTTTTATTTCAATCTGCTGGTAGTCTCCATTAGTAATGAGCTGTTCCTATTGTTCAGTTACGTGTTTAATTCCACTATGAAAGAAAGTAGCGTCAATGAAATCAAGAAACAATGTTCCGTTTCAATCTATTGCGTAGGCTCCATTATTAGCAATGACCTGTTCCTATAGTTCGGATGACTGTTTAATTCCCCTATAAAAGAAAGAAACGTCCATGGAATCAATAAACAATGTTTTATTTCAATCTACTGGTAGTCTCCATTAGTAGTGACTTGTTCCTATTGTTCAGTTGGGTGTTTAATTCCTCTATGAAAGAAAGTAGCGTCAATTAAATCAAGAAACAATGTTCCGTTTCAATCTATTGCGTAGGCTCCATTATTAGCAATGACCTGTTCCTATAGTTCGGATGACTGTTCAATTCCCCTATAAAAGAAAGAAACGTCCATGGAATCAATAAACAATGTTTTATTTCAATCTACTGGTAGTCTCCATTAGTAGTGACTTGTTCCTACTGTTCAGTTAGGTGTTTAATTCCTCTATGAAAGAAAGTAGCGTCAATTAAATCAAGAAACAATGTTCCGTTTCAATCTATTGCGTAGGCTCCATTATTAGCAATGACCTGTTCCTATAGTTCGGATGACTGTTTAATTCCCCTATAAAAGAAAGAAACGTCCATGGAATCAATAAACAATGTTTTATTTCAATCTGCTGGTAGTCTCCATTAGTAATGAGCTGTTCCTATTGTTCAGTTACGTGTTTAATTCCTCTATGAAAGAAAGTAGCGTCAATGAAATCAAGAAACAATGTTCCGTTTCAATCTATTGCGTAGGCTCCATTATTAGCAATGACCTGTTCCTATAGTTCGGATGACTGTTTAATTCCCCTATAAAAGAAAGAAACGTCCATGGAATCAATAAACAATGTTTTATTTCAATCTGCTGGTAGTCTCCATTAGTAATGAGCTGTTCCTATTGTTCAGTTAGGTGTTTAATTCTTCTATGAAAGAAAGTAGCGTCAATGAAATCAAGAAACAATGTTCCTTTTCAATCTATTGCGTAGGCTCCATTATTAGCAATGACCTGTTCCTATAGTTCGGATGACTGTTTAATTCCCCTATAAAAGAAAGAAACGTCCATGGAATCAATAAACAATGTTTTATTTCAATCTACTGGTAGTCTCCATTAGTAGTGACTTGTTCCTATTGTTCAGTAACGTGTTTAATTCCTCTATGAAAGAAAGTAGCGTCATTTAAATCAAGAAACAATGTTCCGTTTCAATCTATTGCGTAGGCTCCATTATTAGCAATGACCTGTTCCTATAGTTCGGATGACTGTTTAATTCCCCTATAAAAGAAAGAAACGTCCATGGAATCAATAAACAATGTTTTATTTCAATCTGCTGGTAGTCTCCATTAGTAATGAGCTGTTCCTATTGTTCAGTTACGTGTTTAATTCCTCTATGAAAGAAAGTAGCGTCAATGAAATCAAGAAACAATGTTCCGTTTCAATCTATTGCGTAGGCTCCATTATTAGCAATGACCTGTTCCTATAGTTCGGATGACTGTTTAATTCCCCTATAAAAGAAAGAAACGTCCATGGAATCAATAAACAATGTTTTATTTCAATCTGCTGGTAGTCTCCATTAGTAATGAGCTGTTCCTATTGTTCAGTTACGTGTTTAATTCCTCTATGAAAGAAAGTAGCGTCAATGAAATCAAGAAACAATGTTCCGTTTCAATCTATTGCGTAGGCTCCATTATTAGCAATGACCTGTTCCTATAGTTCGGATGACTGTTTAATTCCCCTATAAAAGAAAGAAACGTCCATGGAATCAATAAACAATGTTTTATTTCAATCTGCTGGTAGTCTCCATTAGTAATGAGCTGTTCCTATTGTTCAGTTAGGTGTTTAATTCCTCTATGAAAGAAAGTAGCGTCAATTAAATCAAGAAACAGTGTTCCGTTTCAATCTATTGCGTAGGCTCCATTATTAGCAATGACCTGTTCCTATAGTTCGGATGACTGTTTAATTCCCCTATAAAAGAAAGAAACGTCCATGGAATCAATAAACAATGTTTTATTTCAATCTGCTGGTAGTCTCCATTAGTAATGAGCTGTTCCTATTGTTCAGTTAGGTGTTTAATTCCTCTATGAAAGAAAGTAGCGTCAATGAAATCAAGAAACAGTGTTCCGTTTCAATCTATTGCGTAGGCTCCATTATTAGCAATGACCTGTTCCTATAGTTCGGATGACTGTTTAATTCCCCTATAAAAGAAAGAAACGTCCATGGAATCAATAAACAATGTTTTATTTCAATCTGCTGGTAGTCTCCATTAGTAATGAGCTGTTCCTATTGTTCAGTTACGTGTTTAATTCCTCTATGAAAGAAAGTAGCGTCAATGAAATCAAGAAACAATGTTCCGTTTCAATCTATTGCGTAGACTCCATTATTAGCAATGACCTGTTCCTATAGTTCGGATGACTGTTTAATTCCCCTACAAAAGAAAGAAACGTCCATGGAATCAATAAACAATGTTTTATTTCAATCTGCTGGTAGTCTCCATTAGTAATGAGCTGTTCCTATTGTTCAGTTACGTGTTTAATTCCTCTATGAAAGAAAGTAGCGTCAATGAAATCAAGAAACAATGTTCCGTT
The DNA here is from genome assembly GCA_039090855.1 of Macrothele yani. Classification (NCBI taxonomy): domain Eukaryota; kingdom Metazoa; phylum Arthropoda; class Arachnida; order Araneae; family Macrothelidae; genus Macrothele; species Macrothele yani. The sequence goes on from CM077034.1 coordinate 2,348,275, forward strand.
TCAATCTATTGCGTAGGCTCCATTATTAGCAATGACCTGTTCCTATAGTTCGGATGACTGTTTAATTCCCCTATAAAAGAAAGAAACGTCTATGGAATCAATAAACAATGTTTTATTTCAATCTGCTGGTAGTCTCCATTAGTAATGAGCTGTTCCTATTGTTCAGTTACGTGTTTAATTCCTCTATGAAAGAAAGTAGCGTCAATGAAATCAAGAAACAATGTTCCGTTTCAATCTATTGCGTAGGCTCCATTATTAGCAATGACCTGTTCCTATAGTTCGGATGACTGTTTAATTCCCCTATAAAAGAAAGAAACGTCCATGGAATCACTAAACAATGTTTTATTTCAATCTGCTGGTAGTCTCCATTAGTAATGAGCTGTTCCTATTGTTCAGTTAGGTGTTTAATTCCTCTATGAAAGAAAGTAGCGTCAATTAAATCAAGAAACAGTGTTCCGTTTCAATCTATTGCGTAGGCTCCATTATTAGCAATGACCTGTTCCTATAGTTCGGATGACTGTTTAATTCCCCTATAAAAGAAAGAAACGTCCATGGAATCAATAAACAATGTTTTATTTCAATCTGCTGGTAGTCTCCATTAGTAATGAGCTGTTCCTATTGTTCAGTTACGTGTTTAATTCCTCTATGAAAGAAAGTAGCGTCAATGAAATCAAGAAACAATGTTCCGTTTCAATCTATTGCGTAGGCTCCATTATTAGCAATGACCTGTTCCTATAGTTCGGATGACTGTTTAATTCCCCTATAAAAGAAAGAAACGTCCATGGAATCAATAAATAATGTTTTATTTCAATCTACTGGTAGTCTCCATTAGTAGTGACTTGTTCCTATTGTTCAGTTAGGTGTTTAATTCCTCTATGAAAGAAAGTAGCGTCAATGAAATCAAGAAACAATGTTCCGTTTCAATCTATTGCGGAGGCTCCATTATTAGCAATGACCTGTTCCTATAGTTCGGATGACTGTTTAATTCCCCTACAAAAGAAAGAAACGTCCATGGAATCAATAAACAATGTTTTATTTCAATCTGCTGGTAGTCTCCATTAGTAATGAGCTGTTCCTATTGTTCAGTTACGTGTTTAATTCCTCTATGAAAGAAAGTAGCGTCAATGAAATCAAGAACCAATGTTCCGTTTCAATCTATTGCGTAGGCTCCATTATTAGCAATGACCTGTTCCTATAGTTCGGATGACTGTTTAATTCCCCTATAAAAGAAAGAAACGTCCATGGAATCAATAAACAATGTTTTATTTCAATCTACTGGTAGTCTCCATTAGTAGTGACTTGTTCCTATTGTTCAGTTAGGTGTTTAATTCCTCTATGAAAGAAAGTAGCGTCAATGAAATCAAGAAACAATGTTCCGTTTCAATCTATTGCGTAGGCTCCATTATTAGCGATGACCTGTTCCTATTGTTTGGATGGCTGTTTAATTCCCCTTTAAAAGAAAGAAGTGTCCATGGAATCAATAAACAATGTTTTTGGAATTATGGATTTCCAGGGGAGGTGGATGTAATGAGGTAATACATCATTGCAAGCCATTTTCCCGTATTTAAAAATGATTAGCCTTTCGATGAATCTTTGTGAAAATCTGGAAGATGGGGTGTTCAAAATACAAGTCTCATCCCACGACGGATAGTACGTAGAATTCCTGATTGGCAAGTCGATAGAAAACTGAATAAGCAAAAACATCGCTCTTTCCACGTTTTAGCAA